>OY992517.1:4413337-5013337 GCA_963921215.1 Scoparia ambigualis
CGCGACCTTTGTAAGCTCTGTCAACCAACAATTAAATAACTATGTAATATAAATTTGGTTACCATTAAATTTGATTTAACAGTTAGGTATAACAAAAAAAACAGTTCGTAGATCAGAATTTTAAGAACCTCCTTCTTAAAACTGAGCATTTTTGTTTTCCAACGATGGGATGCATTGTAACTTGAAAGAAAAAATAAGACTATTGGTATACTGTATTACGTACTTCAAGTCTGATTTGTCGTGTAAGAGTCAAGTGCCCGGCATTGTCTGGGATACATAAGAACATTATGTAGGACGCTTTCACAATTCCCGACGAAGGGATGCACTTTAACTTTGAAAGAAATAACAGTATTGAGTACTTTGTAGTTGCTATGTTGTGAAAAGCCATGTGCCTCGCAAGTCCAGGATACATCTCAGTTTTAAGAAAATCTTAAAGTCTGTTTTGTAGGGCTCATTTCACGTTTCTCGACAAAGGGATGCATTGTAACTTGAAGGAAATAATACTTAAAACTATTTAAAAATACTATAGTGTTACGTACTTCAAGTCTGATTTGTCGTGTAAGAGTCAAGTGCTCAGCATTGTCTGGGATACATAAGTACATTATGTAGGACGTCTTCACAATTCCCGACGAAGGGATGCACTTTAACTTTGGAGGAAAAGATACAGTTACCGATACCTGTTTTTTTCTTTTTAATTTATTTTATTATCGAATATTTAGTCTTAAAGTAAATTTGCTCTGAGCTTGAATGATTTACCTTGCATAAATAAAACGTTTTAGGTATATTTGATCCGTTATTGGCACTAAAATATGAATTGTAAAAGAAGTATTTAGAAATTAATATTAAAACTATAAAAATTTATAAGGAGTAATAAAATGTCGCGCTATTTTTAACTACATATTTCTTAAATCTTTTTTGTATCGATTTACTGCGGTTCGAAGTTTGTGATGGTAAATTATGTTTTATCTCGTCGTAATATAATTAGGTTTGAGTTTCCTTAGAAACTGTTTTGGAACCTTGATCTATAAAATCCCGAATGTTTTGATTTTTACAAGTTACAATTAATATTTTAAGTAGTTTATTGAAATCTGTGAAACACTGCAGTCAATTTAATTATGAAATTTGTTAAACAAAAAATCATTGAAATTGGAATGCATCTGTCCTACGTCATCAAACGCTCCAAAACGCCATGGTACCTTATATCAAATACTATTCGCTGTATTGTTTGCGGCCCATCGAATTGCGAAAAGATCAACTTATTGATTAGTTTATTACTTCATAAAGATGGTTTACGTTTTTGTAACTTGTAGGTACGTTCATTCAGAATCTTTTTATACCAACCTAAACATATACTTCTAGAAAAAACTTTAAACATGGTAAGTAATACTTTTGTTTGTTATCTACGACAGTAGTAAAAATTGGGCGTTCTGGCGCACAATAGTTGTGTGCGAACGTCGTCGCGGAGCGACGACGAAGCGAGCACGGCGAGCGGTGAGGACACAACTTTGTGAGCCAGAATGCCCAATTTATTTACTACTCCTGTTTTATCGAAGGTATTTGAAAAGTGTATGTACAAAAAAATACTTAAATTTTGTACAACATATAGTATTATTAATAACTCACAATTTGGTTTCCAAAAGCAGAAGTCCACTACTTTGGCAATATATAATTTAGTCGAAACTGTTTTAACTAATATTAATAATAATAAGTTTACAACCGGTATTTTTATAGATTTATCCAAAGCTTTTGACAAAGTGGCACATCACATCTTACTACAAAAGCTAGATAATGTCGGTATAAGAGGACACGCTCAGCAATGGGTGTCCTCGTACTTGACGGGGCGGCAACAATGTGTTGTAATTGATAGAATTGTTAAAAATGAATTAGTGTCGTATTCTTCTAGTTATAGGGAAAACAAGTGTGGTGTCCCACAGGGTACAATACTGGGGCCAATATTATTTGTATTGTATATAAATGACATATTGCAAGCGACAAAACATAAATGTATATTATACGCGGACGACATATCTATAATTGTTACATCAAATAAAATTAACTTGATAAAAAATCATGAGTTTGACATTAATACAGCTTTGGAAAATATAATTAATTGGCTTGAGTTCAATAATCTAACAATAAATTTAAATAAATCTAATTACATTCAATTTCATAAATCAAAACACACTAAATACAATTATAATCTAGACATCACAAAAATTAAAGAAGTTACGCAGACAAAGTTTTTAGGTGTTACTATTGATGAAGATTTGAATTGGAAAATGCATGTAGATAATTTATGTAGTAGGGTTAATAAGTTCGTTTTCGCTTTAAACCAAATTAAGAAAGTGACTAGCAAAAAAACTGCGATTTTATCTTACCATGCACATATAGAATCTATATTACGCTACGGGATCATAATGTGGGGAAACAGTACAGATAAAAATAGAGCATTTATTGCGCAGAAAAAATGCATCAGAGCCATATGCGGAATCCCCCCTGACGAGTCCTGTAAACCAATGTTTCGAGATCTTGGTCTCTTACCACTGCCATCATTGTACATATACGAAATGTGCAGCTTCGTTATGAAGCATAGGAATTTGTTTAAAATGGCGAGTGATATAAACTTAAGGCTTAAAAGAGACCCATATAAACTTGTCCTAAAAGATACACCAAAATCTGCCAAGTACAATAAAAGCTGCTTGGCAATGTGTGTGCGTATTTTTAATAAAATTCCTAAGGATCTCAAATTGCTAGACACTAATCTTTTTCAAAGAAAATTGTATAAGTGGTTAGTTGAGAATACGTTTTATGATATAAAGGAATTTTTTTGTTTTGTTAAATAATGATATTTATTATATAATTTTTAAATGATTATCTTGCTTAATTTTTAATTTAATAATTGTTTAATACTTGTTTAATGGATTTTAATAATTAAAAATAATATTTGTATTACTGAGAGGACTAAATGTTTGCATGCTATTATAAAATGAGCTTGATATGTGATCTATGTATTTATAATGTAACATCATCTTTATACCATGTCAAAGTGCAAATAAATAAATATCTTATCTTATCTTATCTTACCTGATTTATCCCGATACTGGGAGAGTGAAGACATAACCCTAAGCACCGCGGACGTCAGTCAAGAAGATCAGTGTGAGATATACTATATAGAAACTACTAAAAGGAGCTCCGATGGAAACTATATAGTAAAAATGCCTATGTGTCACAACTACAAAGAAAATCTCGGAACATCAAAACCAACCGCTATTTCGCAATACTTACAATTAGAAAAACGTCTGAAAAAAAATGAGAAACTATCGCTTATGTACAAAGATTACATGCAGGAGTACCTACAATTAAAACATATGAAACCAACGCCGTCTCGAATTACGCCACATAGCAACAACAATGAATGTTTTCTTCCACATTATGGCGTACTAAGGGAAAGCTCTTCAACAACAAAACTAAGGGTCGTTTTTAAAGGGTCACAGTAAAATTCAAATGGAAAGAGTTTGAATAACTTGATGCAAAAGTGCCCTAACCTACAAAAGGACATTCAAGATCTAATCCTTAAATGGAGGAGTTATAGATACGTCTTTACCGCTGACATCGAGAAGATGTACAGATGCATCTGGATTGACGAAGACCAGCAAGATCTTCAAAAAATTTTTTGGCGTAACTCCACTGCCGAAAAGTTGCAAGAATACGCTCTATGTACTGTTACATACGGTACAAAATGCGCTCCGTGGCTAGCGATGCGAACACTGAAACAGCTCGCTATAGATCAGAGACAAAAATATCCTGATGCAGCAAAAATACTAGAAGATGAATGTTACGTTGATGACGTCATTAGCGGGTTTAACAATCTAGAAACTGCCAAAATATTACAATCAGATCTCATACAATTATTACGGAACGGCGGCATGAACCTACGCAAGGGTCTAGTAACAACACAGAGTTACTAAACCAACTCAGTAAAGATCAAATTGCGAAATCAAATTTTAATTTTAAACAGGAAGATTCTATGAAAACTCTCGGACTAGGCTAGAACTCTAAGTCAGATACTTTCGCATTTGACTGGAAATTAAAAGAAAACTCTAAGAAAAGTCTAACTAAACGAACGCTACTTTCACAAATATCTCAATTGTATGATCCAATGGGATGGCGGTCACCAATAACTATAACAGCGAAACTTATCTTTCAACGTGTATGGACTGAACAATTAGAATGGGATGATGCGCTACTTATGGACATACAAAATCATTGGATAAAATTGAAAAATGAACTACCGGAGATATCAACGATTAAACTTAAAGATGGATCGGAAGTCAAAATAACAAGATTGAGTTATTTGGTTTTTGTGACGCCAGTGAAAAGGCTTTCTCTTGCGTAATATACACACGAACAATTAATGACTCGGGGCAACCAATTATTACACTACTTACTGCGAAGACTAGGGTTGCCCCACTCGCACAAAAATTGTCGATGCCCCGACTCGAACTTTGCGGTGCACTATTGTTGTCACGACTAATTGACAAGGTCAACAACGCACTAAAGGGATTCAACATAATAACATGGACTTGGTGTGACTCCAAAGTGGTGCTGGCATGGCTACAAGGAGAAGCATCAAAGTATGAAAAATATGTGGAAAACCGAGTATTGAGCATCAGGAAGGTGATACCAGCTGCACATTGGTTATATGTAGAGTCAAAGAACAACCCTGCCGATTGCGCAACAAGAGGTCTTTACCCCAAGAAACTATTAAATACTTCGTTATGGTTGACAGGCCCTGAGATGTTGAATACTTTCAAGGGCAATGGTCATATGGAAAAACCGCTAAACTGTTTATTTACTACAAACATCGAAGAAAAACAGATAGCGACAACCCTAAAGCAACCTGACGAAAATATAATTAATAAATTACTACTCAAACACAGTTCATTAACATCAGTGTCTCGCGTTATCGCGTGGATTTTGCGATTCTGCAGAAATGCATCGAGTGGCAATAGAAACATGACACTGCACAACACTCGCGAATTAATTACTTAAAAGCAAGAGAATTAAATAAATCAATGAATATTATAACAAAGAATGTGCAAAGATGCGAATTTGAAAAGGAATACTTTTTATTATCAAAACAACAATGTTTATCTCTAAAGAGCCCTATTTGTAAATTGAACCCTTACCTGGACAAAGACGGGATACTGCGTGTGGGCGGACGATTAAACAAAACTAACTTACCGGCGGGCTTAAAGAACCCTGCAATTCTTTCTAGAAATGGAAGATTGGCTCTGCTGGTGATACATCAAGCTCACGCTATGACGCTTCATGGAGGGGCACGACTCACCCTCGCCCACATCCGTCAACAGTTTTGGATACTGGGCGGCAACAGAGCTGTAAAAACTGAAATACGCAATTGTGTCCGCTGTCAACGTTTTTAATCTACGGCAAACCACCAAATCATGGCTGATCTTCCGCCGCAACGAGTCACACCGTCACGGCCTTTTAGTCACGCTGCGGTCGATTTCACAGGAAGCGTGGATGTCAAACTAAATAAAGGCAGAGGAGTCAAAACATCCAAAGGCTACATTGCTATCTTTGTGTGCATGGCGACGAAAGCAGTACACATCGAGCTCGTGTCGGACTTAAGCACGGAGGCGTTTATCCTCGCCTTCCAGAGAATGTGTTCAAGACGCGGAACCCCACAACATGTTTACTCCGATTGTGGCACTAACTTTATAGGAGCTTCTAGAATGGTCAACAACGAGTATGAACTTTTTAAAACAGAACTATCAACCGTTTTCTTTGATGAAATAAGCAAGATGAAGGTAGAGTGGCACTTCAACGCCCCTGCCTGGCCAACCGCCGGGGGTCTATGGGAAGCGGCTGTACGATCAATGAAACACCACCTACGCCGAATTCTAGGAGAGCAAAAGCTAACTTACTTACTAAGAGTTTTCTACACTACTGTCAAAAATAGAAGCTTGTATGAACTCAAGGCCACTGTGCCCCCTCACTGAAGACCCTGAAGAATTTCATCATTACCTAACTCCTGGTCACTTTATTACCGGCAGTCTTACTATGACGCTACCAATATCGGATTATGAAGATAATCGATATTTCAACTTACGAAAGAGATGGCAACTTACAGAACACATGTACCAACGATTCTGGAAAATATGGTCTAACGATTCTTTAACTACATTACAAGCTCGCAGTAAATGGAGAAAACCAACAGAAAACATTAAAAAGGGTGATATTGTTCTAATAAGAGAAAATGATCAACCCCAAGGAAAGTGGGCCATGGGCAGAGTGATCGAAGTTCATCCCGGCAGCGATAATCACGTACGAGTCACAAGTATAAAAACCCAAGTTGGTATTGTGAAACGACCCATTACAAAACTATCACTACTACCGATCGAAATTGACAGCAAGCAAACGAGTGATTCAGCAAATATAGACTGCAACCAGGTCAACTGTACATATACCACACCTAACTCAAGACACTCAAGAAAATATAATTTATTCACCATGATAACTACGCTCTTTACTATATTTGCGCTGATGATGGGATCAAACGGCTCAACCATTGAAGACTCGAAAGAAAACATTAGAGTCATCAACCTTGGAAGAGAACGCCCCATATATTACGACACCATCCGAAAGGTACTACTGATTCATGATGAATGGAGGCTGCTAATGTACTATAATCTCACCACATACTGGACTGGGGTTGAAAAGCTGGAAAACTATTTGCAAGAACTCCAAACCATATGCAAAAAAATAGATCCAAGATACTGCGAAACGACACTTCAACAACTTTACCATGAAATGGAAACCTTACACTACTACAACAACGTCCTTTTGGCCCCGCACAAACAACTTTCTGGTCGCAACAAACGTGGATTGATCGATGGTGTAGGTTATGTGGCGAACAACCTATTTGGAATACTCGATCAGCGATTTGCAGACCAATACCAATCCGACATACAAGCTGTACAAAGTAATGAAGCTCATCTCCTTGAACTCATAAAAAACCAGACCTCTATCGTCGAGCTGGAAAACGAGACTCTGAAAAGGAATGAAAACAACATTAATCGGCAATTCACTATCATCAATGACTTCATGAACCAAACTGACGTGAGATTAGCAAGCATCGAGTCTGAAATAGAAATAACTATGGCGACAAGCTTTTTAAGCTTAGCTTCGCTCACGGCGTACCTACTACTTACGAACTTAAAGAGCATTCAAGAAACTGTCTACGACAGTCTAGTCGACATTTACAAAGGCCACATGAATGTTCAATTACTCACTCCAGTCAATTTAATTACACAACTGGATAGAATATCTGGAAGATTACCCAAAAATTTGGCGTTACCGGTACATAACATGCAAAACGACATAAGAGACATATACAAGTTACTTTACGTGAGAGCTCGTATTACCAACAGTCACTTTATGTTCGAGATTCATATACCGCTAGCGAGTGACGAAGATTACATAATATATCAAGTCATACCACTGCCTATGAAAGACGAAACTTTGACTATTGTTTCATCTAAATACATTGCGGTAAATTTAGAAAAGAGCACTTACACGAACCTAAGTGAAAAGGAAATGAATCATTGCATTCAACGCAATCCAGATAACTTTGTTTGCATTTTAAACTTACCTATTTACAATCTACAGAACTCCAATGCGCCTTGTGAAGCTAAGTTAATAGGTCATCAAATCACGACCTCGCCCTGCACTGGAAAAAAAATGAAATGCGAAGCTACCTGGGTCGAGTTACACACGACGAACACATGGCTAGCTGTCTGCTGCGATTTATGCACATTTCGAACTGTCTGTGCTGGTGACGTCAGATCGATTGTTATCAACGCCTCATCTATAATATCGCTTAAAGAAGGATGCCTCATACAAACAAAAGATATGACTATCTACTCCCATAATAACTACGACAGCCAAGCAAGGATCGACTACGGCATAGAAACACCGCCTTTTAACAAATCTAAAAATAGCATCGTTGGAGCACATCGAACATTTAAAGTAGAAATCACGGAAGATAAAACTATCAATGACGTCAAGAAGGACATGGAAACCCTGAAGCAGAAAGAACAACTACCAAACGTCGTTACCGGCCACGACATCCACCAGTTTGTCATTTGCTACTCGCTTTTGGTAATAACACTAGTACCTAGCAATAATAATATGGATTGTAAAGAAACGTGGGCTGTGTACTAAGACACCTGCTACGTAAGCGACCAGAGCTTGTCGACATCATAACGAAGACGTAGAACTACAGCCTTCAAGCACTAAGCTACAACAGAGGCTCCAGCTGCCGGCAGCAGCAGTGCCGCAGATGAGCAGCGAGAAACCGCGCGCGCCGGCGGCGGCGGGAGCGGTCGGACGCGGCCACTACGCGCGCCCTAACCCGCGTGGGTGGTCGGCCACCGAACCCAGCCACGGATGTGGAATTTGAATTTGAACATTGATTTATTACTAAATTATTTTCTTTTTACTTTTTATTCAATAACCATTTTGTGCTTTTATACCATTTAATATTTACATTACTTTACTTTGCTTTTTACCTAATTACTATGTTGTATTTTTTACCATTTTATATTTACACTACTTTTACCTTGTTACAAGTGGCTCTCACTTTGACTTATTTTCGTTTTCCTCTCGGGTTAGGAATATGTAAGATTACGCGTACATTACTTGTTTATATTGTCTTTTTAGGTCAATGCATCATGCCTTCTGGCAGTATTTAGTTTATTAAATAACGTAATTAACTGAGTGCAAACTTAGCAACCGTGCGTTACTAACGTCGCGTGAGAACCACTTATACCTACTATTGTGTACGTAAATAAACAGTGAATATTCTTTAGACTTTCGTCTCATTTTGCATTCCACGACAACTACAACTACTTTCTTCAACTTAACTAACTAACTTAAAATCAACATCTGTACGGCGTAACGCGCTGTACGTACAGATTAGCAGTTTTCTTTTTATTGAGAGTGTTAAATGTTTTTAATATATCTCTAACACAAATTTTTGAAAACTGAAATAACTTTCACAATCTTTATCTTATCCCATCTTATCTTAGTGGGTCCTGGAGAGGTCTCCCTTTCGCAGCAGCACGTCAACCCATTGGGATCTTTTGTGCAACCCCGTCCTATCACTCTGTTTCCTCAGTGAAAACGACAGCCATAAGTTTGGCAATGTCTCTGAGTGCGAAGAGCCTAAAATCTTCTGGTTTCGGGTAGGCCAATCCCAGGAGACTCATTATTTTCCTAGCAAGGGAGTTACAGTCACACAGTAAGTTTTGCATGGACTCCGTTTTCTCACCACATGCTCTGCACAAGTTGTCTGTTGCTAGTTGCATTCTATGAAGCATTTGTTTTGTGGCATAGTGCCCGGTCAGGGCTCCGATGATTGTTTGTGCCTGCCTTTTGCTACCTCCGCATATGATTTTACTCCGTCTTAGGGCGTCTCCACCTATGAAGGATTTTGAGTGTTTCACGCCGGGTAGCTTTTCCCATTCGGTTTTATGCCTGTTTTGGATTTGGTGCTTAAAGGCCTTGTTGTTGGTTGGTGTTCGGTGCCAGTGCCACAAACGGCCACAAATGACCAATTAATGGGGTCTCTGAGCTCTCCCTGGTAAGTGTATCGGCCATCTCATTGCATTAGGAGATGGCGCTAGTGTGCCACTAAACGTATATCGGCTCCGTAATAATTTATTGTTTAAAAATAGTCGTGTGTTTAAATAGTGCAAAAAATAAGCGAAGTACATAAAGCAGTGTTCAATAAACACACTCAAACGTTATCATAGTGAAAATCTTAAGGAATATGTGAATAATCATGTATAAATATCTTGTAAACAAACTGTGAAATAGTGTACATTTCGGGGTAAGTGACAATACTAACGATCTTTATTATTGAAATTTTGCATTCACAATGCTATATAGATAACGGATAAAATGTTTACTAGAAAAAAAATCAACCAGTCTCAGGAAACTCGAGTGGGATTCGAACCCACGACCTTTGGATTGCCGGTCCACTGCTCCTCCTCTGTTGATTTTTTTTCTAGTAAACATTTTATCCAATACTAACGATACCAACGCTATTAATATAAAACTAAGTGATACTAAATAGCATTTGACTCAGTGATAGACAAGCTTCATAATCATTTTCTTGCTGGAAAGCTAATTGGACAGCCGTTGGAAGTTTGAATTTCAATGTAAACAAGATTCAGCTGATGAATCACGACCTGCTCAGACAGATTATTTTTTCTTCTCATCGCTTGATTTCACTACTTTAAATACTAATTACTTCGCCACAAAGAGCCATCAAACCACTCTGTGTATGAATTTGATGAAGATAACACTCCAAAACCATCCTGCCAAGCTATTATCAAGTGGTTTGCTACTCGTCACTAGAGGGCGCCTCTTACTTATATGCAAAAATCTGACAGTTAATCCTAAGTTGTCTACCCACTTAGTCAACACCAGAGGCACTAACCAATCACAGCACGTAATATTCTTCGATCTAGCTGACATCTTGTGTGCTCGCACGGAACTAACTGACTTCTTTGATTTTTCGCGGTAAACATGCCGAAACCCCAGTCAAATAACGCTCCCGAGACTCACAAGAGGGCACTAATAGTCGTATGCGGGAAATGTAAACGAAAAGTTGACACGAAGAATACTGTCTCATGCTCACTATGTGGAAAGAGTTATGAATTTGATTGCATAGGATACTCAGAAAAATCACACTCACTAAAAGATTATGAAACGGAAAAAAATGGCAGTGCAAAACATGCCATCAACAAACAAACGAAAACCATTGTTACCGCACCACAGCCTAGCGCCATCCAACGTGACCATAAGGAAAAAAATACTACATCAAATGTACCCACAGCATCTTCTCCACAATGTACACCTGTTACACCACCAATAACCAGAGTTGAGAAAGATGAATCATTACTCTCCCGGATTGATGACTCGCACATTCTGACCCCGGACCAAGACCGGGATGACTCCCTGGTGGAGACAGTAGATAACTTATTATCCAAAAGTATGGACTGTACAAAATTAGACCCAATTACAATTCTTATTATCCAAAAGTATGGACTGTACAAAATTAGACCCAATTACAATTCTTATTATCCAAAAGTATGGACTGTACAAAATTAGACCCAATTACAATTCTTATTATCCAAAAGTATGGACTGTACAAAATTAGACCCAATATTGATGGACACTGTAAAGTCGCTGCGTTTAGAGTACTCTATATAATTACAGAATGAATTTGACAATACATTATTAGAAAACAGGAATCTTCGACAGCAAATAGCAAAACTGACCAAAGACATTGACACACTGAAATCTCTCTGTCAATCACCACTCAGTAACAATTCGATCGGAACGAGTTCAAAAAAAAATCACTCTCTTCTAGACGTCAATCAATGATAACTACTCAGGCTAACATCGGAATGTCACCTCAACACCGCGAGATATCAGAGACGCCACCACCACAGATGTGCAATAATAGATTACTAACAACCCTTCGATGCAAAATAAATGACCTCGAGAAACAACTAAACGCCACAGAAGAGGAAATTATTCGTCTTAACACTTATATACAAACCTTGGAGGACAGACTTTTAATTACAAACAACAACACTTCTCTCTATAACTTTAGATACACGGCTTTGTTTGACACCAATGAATGACACTTATACTGGTAAAAAAGATGAAAATAATTGCATATACATATTTGGAGCACAACGATGTGTAGGTCTTTCCGCATCCTTACTACGATCAAGAGAGAAAACCAAATACGAAAAGTATCAAGTGACATCAGTGACAAGGTCATTTGCTCCAACTGCAGACTATGAATAGTTAAGTAGTAATTAGTAATGAAACCTAGAGACAGAGTTATTGTCTGTACTTATAGGTAAAAACGATTGTAATTTAAAAATCTTAAGTATACAACTACGACGTTTATTAAGAAAATTTTGTAATAATAATGTTATTATTATTAATCCCTTTGTCAAATATTTATTTGAACATCAATGACCTAAGTAAAACTTGTAGAAATATATGTGATAAGTATAAAAAATCTCTTTTTCTAGATTGTAGTTACCGAAGTATTCCAAAATTGTGTAAAAGTATAAATCAACCGTGCTTCGGAAGGCACGGTAAGCCGTTGGTCCCGGTTGTTGTCTTAAGATGGCAGTCGTTAAAAAAACCCACCAACCCGCATTGGGCCAGCGTGGTGGGTTATGGCCCAATAACCCCACGTGCTAAAGTCCACGTGGGAGGCCTGTGCCCAGCAGTGGGACGTTTATAGGCTGATGATGATGATGATGATTAATCATATTATTGATTGTCTGGATTATGAGCATAAATATTTGAACTTTGAGCAACTTAAGCAATTGATTAAGGTCAAGCCAAGTCAAAAATCGTCCAGCATTGCCGGGGGATATGTAAAGGGTACAATCCCATACTACTTCCCGAAGTCTCAGCAAGGGCGGGATGCTACTATAATTGCCTCCGTTGTAAACAAAACATCACATTCATCCCTAAGCAATAGCGTACCACCTCTTCCAGGCGCAAGCAAAAAGTCTTCCTTTCGTGTCTAAAAAACTTAAACACACCTTATGCATCAAAACATTGCCTGCCCAAGCAGGAACTATTAGAATTGACATTGCAGGAACTCTACGAAAACGACAATGAGCCGGATATAATATGTCTATTCTGAGACCTTTCTACGCTCCGGAAACGAAAGATACTTACCCATACATGACTATGAAGTGGCATCCACCTTTTGTCGAGATAGTCAGAGAGGGGGTAAATGTATCCTGGCTAAGGTTAATAGTGTGTATAGAAAAATGACGGAATTAAAATCCTACGCGGTGCAAAAGGTGTTCGAGATTTGCGGTATTGTAATGCCCCTGCACAAGTTGGTAGTGTTGTGTGTGTACAGAATGCCGACATCAAGTCCAACTCAGACCTCATTAGAAAGTTAACGCGAAACACTAAAATCGTACTGACGGGTGACTTCAATATAAATACATTAAAAAGGGAAAAATCACTGACTACTTCCGTGATTTATGCCTTAACCACGACTTCCAAATCCACATTAACGTCCTAACACGGAGTCATGTATTGATCATATAATTAGTAACATAAAGAATGCTGATTCGAAGGTACTTCCACTCTACTTGTCCGATCACGACACCGCACAGTTATTAAGCTTTTAGCTAACTATGATTATGACTAAAATTAAATGAATGACTTATCATTAAATAATGATGTAAGCTTGTCTATTTTTAACCAAATTGTGTAAATTTTAGCCAACTATGATTATGTCTAAAATTAAATAACTTACTTATTATGAAATAATAATGTAAGCTTGTCTATTTGTTTGCACTGACTAGGTCAGGCAATCCGCCACCCTCTAACTATTTCAAGTCAAGAGAAATGAATTTTAATATGTGTGACGACTATCCATTTGCTTATGACTATGAGTCATACTTTAACGTCGAAACGTACCCGGAAAACTATCAATTCAATTATTACTGCCAGCCAGACGCTAATTACGATTTTAACTCAGATCAATTTCAACAGCAGTCTGCTGATTATAATTATCCCAGTAACGTATCCGTGACTGAGGATCCACAAGAAAACGCTTCATCTAATGATGAGGATTTTCAGAAAACTTCCAAATCAGACACACGAAAATAGAAATTAATCTCCAAACCCAGCGTCAATTACCTTTTATACAGATTAGAAATCCACCTTTAAAACTTCTTATCGACACAGGCGCGAATCAGTCGTTCATAAGTCTTGACGCGGTAACTCGATTCTTCCCGCATATACAATGGACATATGATTCATTCGAGGTAACGAACGTTCATGCTACTACGCGGAATGATTATTCTATTTCATTACCTAACTTTAGCGAGTTTAATGATAATGACAATGTTACATTTTTTATATACAAGTCCATAATTATTTTGACGGTTTGATTGGTTTGGATTTATTAAATAAATGGGAAGCAAATATCGATTTAAAAAATAATAAGCTTATAACGCGTCTCGCTAGTAACCCGATTCAAATGTATAATTCACGCAACTGTAATCTTTATGAAGACATAATTCCCGCGAACTCGTCTAAATTATTACGTATCCCGGTTAATTTTCATGACGGCGACGTTTTAATATCAGAACAAACTATCTTAAATTGCCATATAAAAGATTGCGTAACAACTGTCACCAATAATCGTGGCTTAGTCGAGGTTACAAATAATTCTCAACATGACATAGTATTTTCAATGGACAGGCCGGTTAGTGCAGAAATATTTAACATTCAGTACACGCACACCGAACAGCCACGCGACCGAGCTAGCGAAGTACTCTCGCGATTACGTACCGACCATTTGAATCCTGAGGAAAGAGCCAACTTACAATCACTCTGCGCTCAATACGCTGATGTTTTTTACATTGACGGTGAACCACTAACTTTCACCAATAAAATCAAGCACAGCATCAGAACAACTGATGAAGTGCCCGTGTACACCAAAACTTACCGGTACCCTTTTATTCATAGACAGGAGGTCCAAGATCAAAAATCTAAGATGTTAGATCAAGGCATCATTAGACCCTCACAGTCTGCTTGGAGCTCACCCATCTGGGTAGTCCCAAAGAAGGCTGACGCGTCAGGAAAAGCTAAATGGCGCATTGTAGTAGACTTCAGGAAGGTCAATGAGAAAACCGTTGATGATAAGTACCCGATCCCAAACATCACTGATGTTTTGGACAAGCTGGGCAACTGTCATTACTTCACTACTCTTGACCTTGCCAGTGGATTTTACCAGGTTGAGATGAATCCAGAGAATATACAGAAGACAGCCTTTTATGTGGAGCATGGGCATTTTGGATTTTTACGCATGCCCATGGGATTAAAAAATTCTCCATCTACTTTCCAACGAGTGATGGACAATGTTCTCAGAGACCTGCAGAACGTTGTATGCCTAGTATACCTTGACGACATCATCGTATTTAGCGTCTCGTTACATGAACATATGGTAAATTTAGAAAAAGTCTTTAAACGATTAAGAGAATCTAACTTCAAGATTCAAATGGACAAGTCGGAATTTTTAAAATTAGAGACAGCGTACTTAGGACACATTATTAGCAAAGATGGGATCAAACCCAACCCGGATAAAATCACGGCTATCCAGAAATTCCCGATACCTAAAACTGCAACTGAATTAAAACGGTTTTTAGGACTTTTAGGCTACTACCGCAAATTTATTCCTGATTTCGCCCGGATAACGAAACCTATGACGCAATGTTTAAAAAAGGGTTCTAAAATCACTTTTAACGATGTCAACTATGTAAATTGTTTCGAGAAATGTAAGACGTTACTGACAAACGAACCGATCTTGCAGTATCCCGATTTTGACAAGGACTTTATCCTGACAACTGACGCGTCCAACCTAGCTATAGGTGCTGTCCTTTCTCAGGGCGTTATAGGCAGCGATAAGCCAATAGCTTACGCGTCGAGAACTTTAAACTCTAGTGAAATTAATTACAGCACGATCAAAAAAGAACTTTTGCCAATAGTCTGGGCCACTAAATATTTTCGCCCATATTTATTTGGTAGAAAATTTAAAGTAGTTACGGATCATAAGCCTTTACAATGGGTTATGAACCTAAAGGAACCAAATTCAAGATTGACGCGATGGCGATTAAAGTTGAGCGAATATAATTTCACTACAGTTTATAAGCAAGGCAAGTATAATACCAACGCCGACGCTTTATCCCGGATAGAGATCAATAATGAAGATACCAATTCCATAGCAGTTAATCCTTCTGAAAGGCCACCATCTTTAGCCGGTTCTACTACCGTGACCGCTCACACCAGCGTTGAACACCCTATTCTAGAGATTCCTATCTCTGACGATCCTCTTAATAAATTCAAACGTCACATATGTTTCGTAGTAGTAGAAGACATAAAGAAAAGACCGACAGTAACTAAACCATTCGAAACCCACACTAGAACTACAATTCAAATATCAGAGTCTAACCTTGAAGATGACGTAATAAGCGCTGTAAAAGAATATGTAAACCCCAAAGTTAAGATAGGACTTATTATTAACCCGCGTTTAGCCATGTATCAAATCATACCTATAATTCAAGATAAGTTCAAAAGCTCAGCTATGAACCTAGTACTAACTAAAGTCGAGTTGGAAAATGTTAAAGAGTACTTACGACAACAAGAAATCATACAAAAAAATCACGAAGGATAAACCAACCACCGTGGTATTAATGAATGCTTTTTAGCATTATCTTCTAAATTTTACTGGCCTAAAATGAGAGATCATATTATTAAATATATAAACGAGTGTAATATCTGTGGCCAAGCCAAATATGATCGACATCCGATTAAACAAAGATTTTCTATAGTACCGCCACCTACTAAACCATTTGAGATTGTTCATCTCGATCTCTTTACGGCCCAAACAGAAAAACATCTCACAATAGTAGATGCCTTCTCAAAATATGCTCAAGCATATCATCTCAGAGATAGAACCGCACTAAGCGTTGTCCAAGCTCTCTTAACTTTTTCCACACATCACGGCATTCCTATAACTATAGTCACCGATCAGGGTCCCGAATTTACTAATCAATTATTTTCTGAGTTTACTAGACTCCACAAAATTCAGCATCACAAGATTCTTGCGCATACTCCTAACGATAACGGTATTGTGGAACGTTTCCACTCCACTATTCTGGAACATCTTAGAATACTAAAGCTTGAGAAACGTAATAAGCCTGTTATAAATCTTATGCCCTACGCAGTGCTGGGTTTTAAAACAGCTCTATTCACAGCTTCACCAAATGTAGACCTCTAGACCTTATTGTAGGACACTTTGACCCACGTGACCCGTTGAACATAGATTTAACAAAACATCTTTTACAACAGTACTCTTTAGACCATAAGAAACGAATGACACAAGTATATGACTTAATAAACGAAACCTCTTTGCATCATAGTACGGAACTGACAGAGAGTAGGAACAAAGATCGTGAACCTGAACAGGAATACACTCCTAACCAACAAATATTCGTTCGCAATCCTATGGCCAGCAGACAGAAATTAGCCCCACGATTTACACAAGATACAGTTCTCACTGATCTTCCCATCCACATCTATACTAAAAAGAAACGCGGTCCCGTTGCTAAGTCACGCTTAAAACGAAGTCCTAAAGATCCAACCTTGTTACAGGATACTTCTACTAAGGTCACTGCTCCAACTGACCAGAGGTCAAGATGTAACGATTGACCCCTTGGACGACAGACCAGGACTCCTTCCATTTAAATTAGGACCATGTAAAATCATATCTCACTATCACTCCTTCCTAAACTATATAGATCTTGACACTTTTCATAAACAGGTCGAGTTAGTTAAATCTCAATTATTAGAACTTAGACCTCTACTGAACAATAAGACAATAGCTCTCTACGATCCGCACATTGAACATCTTGATATTAAACTCACGCGAATATCAGACCAATTACGTACCTTTGAGCCAAATCGTAGTAAAAGAGGCCTTGTTGACGGACTTGGTTCTGTAATTAAGAGCATATCTGGCAATTTAGACTATACACGCTATAAATATAATAACGCTATCAACATCCTCCAGAATAATGAGTTTAAATTAGAGTCAGTATTAAATAATCATATTACTTTAAATAAGGAATGGTTTTCTCAGAGCTCTAAAACGTTAGATAACATAGCTAAAAATCAGAATAGTATCAGTACAGTACAGTTATAAAAGTAATAATGGAAAGTGATAGTCAGAAAGAAAATGACCTAATCAAGTATGCCCATCTGGCACAGCATCTAATTATCTTAGGAGATAACATCGAAGATTTATCTCAGGAGTAAGTTAAGCTAGGGAATACTCTAGCATTTATTCGTGCATCGAGTACCCCTCATACTGTAGTTAGTTTAGATAATGTTAAGAAAATGATAGCTAAGATAAGAATTTTATATTCAAAAGATGAAATCCTAGACGTAGATTTTAGAGATTTCTATGATATAATTAAGTTAGGGTACTTTTATATTAATAATAAGATTACAATAGTTATCAAAGTACCGATTGCCTATCCCTTAACCTATGATCTTTATAAACTGTCTATCATCCCGAATAAACACCAAAAAAACCTTATACCTACCTTACCGTACATAGCACTCTCTGGAAAAGATTATACGTACATAGAGACAGAATGTCCGAAGATCAACTCATGGTTTCTCTGTCAAACTACACCCAACTACGTGATCCGAGACGAACCTGATTGCATCCAGCAGCTGATCATCAAACAGCATCTTCATTCATCATGTAACCAGACTCCAGTCATCTTGACCAAAGAAGCCCTGGAACAACTGGACGACAGACACTATACAATGTCTTTTCCCACGCCAACTAAAGTCAAGATAACCTGCGTACAAGAACAATACAGGACACTACAAGGAAGTTTCCTGGCAGTTATTCCATTCAACTGCCATCTTAAAACGCCTGAGTTCACCATAGCCAATATGAATGAACGTCGTGAAGATCATGGAAATGCCTCTGTATAACGAGTCGGGGCCCCAAGAGCATCCATCAGTCGTTCTTAATTCCATCAACCTGGAAAATCTGCACGCTGTTAATACCAAGATTTCCCTACATACTCCAGTTCATTTGGATGATGCCGCCAAGCAGTCACTGTACCACACTACGATCCCAGTATACGTAGCACTGTCGATTGTCGTAGCAGTACTCATTGTCGTAGCAGCCCGACGACTACGAACACGTCATAAACTACGGACAGGAGACGCCACCGAGCCAGTCTACGCCGTCCCTGAAACAAGCAACATCAATCCTAGCGAGATCAAAGTGGACCACAGGAAGCTCTCAGCAACTATCTCCAGCAGAGCTCTCCCATAGTTGCTGAACTGCGGGGGGAGGTGTTACGTATAGCTTCGGCACCAATATCGCCGATCTGCAATTACCTCATTATAGCGGCGCATGGAAACGACCAGAATCTAGGTGCCGAGTTAGCGACACGTGTGACAGCCGACACCCGACGGAGCCACAGCGAGTTTCGTCACTTTTGGATCAACCATCGACCATTAGGCATTGTACTTAGCTATAATTAAATAAATGTAATTTCTTTTTATTATACTTTATTAAATAAATTTGATTTTTTTTCCATCCTTCGGCTGTAGCCTTCGTAATTCACTTTCACTCACAGACACACTTCCACTCGCATATACACACATACACCACACTCATACACACACAAACACATAACAAACTTGTGCGCAAACAGCTATTGTTTTGTTAATTTATTTTTAATGTAGCTTTTCCTAAAGTTAATTTATAAGTCGGTTTAAATTTTATTATGTAATGTTGCCACGGAAGAGCGGTGCTTACTATAACAAGAAAAATGTTTTTGCTTAAAAGGAAGCTCTACTTGTTATTGTTACTAAGTTGTTACTGAAAATAAATTATTTGAATTTGAATTATTTGAATTTGAAAGCGATGCTTTGGATTTCAAAGTTGTGTAAAAGAGAAAGTATGTTAACGAAGCCGTCTTTGCTTCCAGCCCCTCGGCCACGTGGACCTCGGTGTCGGGGAGGATGGAGACGTCAAGGGGTTCGACTTCACCGAGCAGTCCATCAGGAGGTCGTTCATCCGAAAGGTAAGCGTAGTAACTAATGACATTCTTAGATATCTAACCCACATTAACACTTTAAGCAACAGAGTAGTTAAAGCCTGGTATAAAGTATACAATATAGCAATATGTATTTATTACTAAATACGTCATATACTTGAGAATTTCCGTGATTCGGAAGGCACGTTAAGCCGTTGGTCCCGGTTGCCGACTACAAGGCGTCGTATCGTAAGCGTATCGTAATACGCGCGTAGGACGAGAGCAATACGAGCACGTACATTCTCAAACAAGTCCGCACACGAAGCATTGCTGCAGCGAATCGTAGGAGACACGCATTGGGCCAGCGATGTTGTCCATGTAGGGAGGCCTGTGCCCAGCAGTGGGACGTTCATAGGCTGATGAAAAAATAACATAATATTATGAACAGAAAGACAAATATTAAACAGTCAAAATTGATTCTTCTAAAGAGATAGTTTGTACAAAATGCTTAAACAATGCCACAGAATAATATTGGTTGTTTTAAATAGTACCTACCAACAAAATTAAATATGTTTTAAATGATAAAATTTCCTATGAATGACATGAACGGTCTGACAAGTAAAATAATAAAAACTATGATTAATGAATATGTATTAGTTACCTCAAATTTTAGAGTATTATGTTTGTAATATATAAGGTGACTGCTGGAAACAGCAAGAAACTTTCAAGGGCTGGTCAGGTCAAGTGTTTTAGACGTGACAAAAATGGTGTCATTGCAGACTAACGTAGGTACTTATTGCCCAGCTGACGCGAACGGGTCAACAGACGGTTGGCCGGCCGGCCGTTGCCCGCGCGTTGTAAATAATCGTTATTCTTGATTGTTTTTTATTTTTATTTCCTATGTTAATTCTTTAAAATAAATAAGATACTCAAAGACTATCTAATTAAAATTCACAAAATTAAAATTTTGTCATGTTTAAAACACTTGTTTCAAACATGACAAAAATGAAATTCGTGTTTTTTTCATTTTTAATTAAATAATTCATTTTGTAAATTTTAATTAGTTTGTCTTTGAGTATCTTATTTATTTTAAAGCAATATCATAAGAAAAATAATATGAAAAGCAATTAAAAATAACGATTATTTACAACGCGCGGGCAACGAAGTTCAACAAACTGCCGGCCGGCCGTCGGTTGACACGTCCGCGTCGCCAGCTGGGCGTTAAGTACCTACGTTAGTCTGCAATCATGAGACCCCATTTATTTTCCTTTAATTGAATTGTGCGTAGGTATAAGGTGCAGTTAAGTCCAACGACTATCGATTGCATCAAGTTATGGCCATATTTTAACTGTAAGTATGATAAGTGTTATGTATGAGCGTAATTTCAATTCAATCCTACCCTACGTATTACAAAAAAAAATCTATCACACATTATGAGAAGATAGGTACAGCTACCTTTCCTTACAAATGAAAGATCAAATGAAAGTTATTTTAGTTCGTCCTTTAATAAATTTTATTTTATTTACGTTATTTTGGCGAAGGGTTAAGTTTTATGTAATATTACATTAGTTTGACAGTCCAAAGCCTGTGAGGTGTGATGGGAAGCTTATCACCTTTCCTGTTCGCTGATGTAATAAACTGGAATGCTATTTAACACCATGTAAGTAAGTACCTACCGACACCTATTAATTACGCAGCTTTTTAGGTATTAACGTTGCCTTTAATGCAAGACATTACTTTGACTTAATTTAGTGTAAATAAATAGGTAAGACTGAATAGTAAAATAACCGCTTGAATAACAACAACATAACATAGGTAACTTATCACAATGCTTTAGGCAGTTTAGTTGTCGAGGACATGAAAGGTCATCTGGTAGGCTACTCTCGAAACAGAATTGCATTAATCAATTTCCAATCACAAATCTAAAAAATGTCAAATGGCACTTTTGTAAGCGACAATAGCGCCACATTGGAATTAAATTGCGTGGAAATTTATTAAACAAATTATTATCGAGATGGCGTTCCGGAATTATCTTTACTTATCCCAATATCGATACATATTAATCGCATTGGAATTGTATTAAGATTGAGTTTGCGTTCGAGAGTAACCCCCCTGGTCATTTGGTTTGGAGTTAGCGGAAAGTTCTTAGCGTGCGGACGCGATATTAGATAACTACCCATTGATCTTTCATTTGTAAGGAAAGATAATTGTAACTTCTCATAATGTGTGGTGTGATAGATATTTACTAGGATTGAATTGAAATTACGTTCATACATCATAACACTTATCATAATTACAGTTAAAATGTGGCGTTGGACTTAACTGCACCTTATACTTACGCACATTTCAATTAAAGGAAAATAAATGGGGTCTCGTGATTGCAGACTAACGTAGGTACTTATCGCCCAGCTGACAACGCTTACGGGTCAACAGTCGGCCGGCCAGCCGTTCGTTGCCCGCGCGTTGTAAATAATCGTTATTTTTACTTAATTGTTTTTAATTTTATTTTTCTTATGTTATTGGTTGTACTCAAAGAACATCTAATTAAAATATACAAAATGAATTATTTAATTAAAAATTTAAAAAAAACACTAATTTCTTTTTTGTCATTTTTGTCATGTTTAAAACACTTGACCTGACCAGCCCTAGAAGTTTCTTGCGGCTTTTAGCAGTCACCTTATATAAACTATGTAAATTTTATGTAATGATTTGTAACTACAAATGTCATAAGATAATTAATCACGAAATATTATTTGTATGGGTGCTTTGCACAAAAGATCCCAATGGATCAATGCTACTGCGAGAGGGAGACCTCGGCAGGCCCGCCTAAGATAAGATAAGGTGCTGGAAATATACAGAAATGATTCTGTGGACTGCGACCGTACCAATGTATCGATTTTAAAAGAACTACACACCAAAGAAAGTTATCATCGGCTGTGTAAATACTTAACTATACTTAACCGCATCTGCAGTCTTGTGGCTAAGCCACCGGTTTCAGACCCAGAGGTCCCGGGTTCGATTCTTAGCGGGGGGTACATCTTTGTGTGCCCGGTTTGGTTGGTGGTAGGGCTGTTAAGTCCGCCTGGCTAGCTACCACAATCTTATCTAAGTCTGTCGCTACATAGATGTTTATACTTAGCATTGTTGTGTTCCGACTGTTTAAGATAAGAAAGCCAGTTCCTCAGTGGTTGAGGATTCCGGGTGAAGCGCGCTTCCACCTTCGGCCTTATCGTCATTTACCATCAGGTGAGACGAAGGCCAAGCTTACCTGATGTGGAATTAAAAAAAACTTATCTAAACGTTTTGGGCTGGAAGGAAGACTCAATAGAGCGCCTCGCAGTTAAAGCAAAATAGAGCTCCCTTCGCGCTCACCTACCAGATAGTGTTGTGCTGGAAGCGGCCCATTAATAGAAGACTACCGACCATCTATTCCCTTGGGTGTCGTAAGAAGCGACTAACGGACCAAACACTGCACATACATCTAACAGCATAAAGCGGCGATAGGTTCACCATCACCATCTGTCACGCTGAGCACGTGCAGTCGCTATTAGATGAAAAGTGGACTATGGCAGAGGACTGCTTTTGCTCTCCTCATTGCCTTAAGTTTGTAATTTCATTCTGTTTCAGGTGTATTCCATACTTATGTGCCAGTTGATGGTAACTTTGGGATTCATCTGCTTCTTCGTGTTCCATCAACCAACAAAAACATGGGTCCAAAGCAACAGATATCTCTTGTAAGTACACACACACATGCAATCTTTCATGGCTTCGATTTTGTTATTTTAAAACGACTACTGGGTAGTTCTTCAAGGACCTTTTATTGTCGGTGTTCACGATTACGTAATAACTAATAGTAAGTTCTCTGTGTCATCATATGTTTTACCTTTTAAACACTCTTATACGGTTTTTTTACATTTTACTTTGGTCATGGAGTAAATACATAGAGACAAGTTTATTCTGTTATACAAAAAATTACCCAGGTGACAGAAGAATCTGTGAGAGTTTGATCTTCTAAATGGTTCAGTAGAGCATACAATATCTGCACGTCTTCGGCTGGTTTCGAGCGCAGGGTCATAGAGCATTATTGAGTGCTTTTTAGTAATTGTTAGTAAAATAAACAGTTGGCGTACAGATAGTACATCGCATGTAGTAAGGAGCTCTGCCGTTGGGAAGCGTATTGGTCGGAAAGTGCTGACTTTTAGAACTGCTCTCTGTGCTCTTTCTAAGTTTATCATAATAGTTTTGTGTGCACCGCCCCATGATGTAATACAGTATACAAATAATGACTGACAAAGTGTTCGATATATTGATTTTAGTAGACTAGCACATGCAATGTGACGAAGATTTTTAAAGACATAGATTAACTTTCTAACTCTAGATGTAAGTGCTTCAATATGTGGTTTAAATTTTAAATACTTATCAATTATTACCCCTAGGTATTTAATATTGTCAGTGCTGCTGAGCTTAGGGCAGAAGCAAGTGTCAGGCGAGTCCTTGCACAGATGGGCTGTTATTGAATGTGAGTTTGGGATAGGTTGGGATAGTGAATTATAGGAAAAAGTCATATATTTTGTTTTATCTATGTTAAGTGTCAGTAAGTTACTTCTAAGCCACTGAGTGACTGTATTAAATCCAGATTGAGCTAGTTCGTACGCCTCACTCCAAGTGTCCGCGCTGAAGAGCAGAGCTGTGTCGTCGGCGTAAGATATTATTTTTCCGCTTTTAGAAAGGGGAAGGAGGCATAAGTCGTTAATGTATGCGAGAAATAGCAAGGGTCCTATTATGCTCCCTTGAGGAACACTATATTCATCAGTCAATTCGTCACTCATAGTGTCATCTATTATTACACGTTGTGTCCGATTAGAAAGATAATCTTTGATGAGGTTATGTGGAACACCCCTTATACCAAGTTCATATAACTTCTCTAGAAGTATAGATATTGAAATCGTGTCAAATGCTTTTGCGAGATCAAGGAATATGACTAAGCACTTTTTTTGTGAGTCCAGTCGCCTTACAATGTAGTCGGTTAGCTGATGTACTGCATCGTCAGTCGATCTGTCTGCTCTAAAACCGAATTGAGTAGCTGCTAAGAGTTTGTTATTTTCTAAGTATTTTACAAGTCTGTTATAAATGAGTCTTTCTAGGATCTTGGATATTGATGGCAGTATGGCTATGGGACGATAGTTATTCATACAACTAGTATCTCCATTTTTATAAATAGGGCGAATGAGGGCCTTCTTCAATACATTAGGAAAAATTCCTTTCGCAAAGCATAAATTAAAAAGACGTGTAAGCGGGGGAGTAAGTTTATCTTTAAATGTTTTTATGAAAGCACAAGATATTTTATCAATTCCCGTGGCACAGTCATTTCTTAAAGTCATAATAATTTGTTCAATTTCGGTTTCGTCAGTGTCGAATAAGGCAAAAGAGTTTAAAACTGGTAATTTGGAAGGGGGTGCAATACAGGAAGACGGCTGCATGTGACTGAATTTCGCTTTTGCAGCTAGGTTTTTTCCGATGTTTACAAAGAAATTGTTTAATCTGTTTAGGGAATGTGCAGGCGTAGCGGGATTTGCAATGAGTTTATGAACAGGCGGTTCGGTTTTAGTTGTGTAAGTAATGTTTTTAATGACTTTCCATAATTTCTTCTTGTCGTGACCCGCATTTTGAATTTGATTCCTTTCATATTGTCGCTTTAATTTTTTTAACAAATTATTACAATAATTCCGATACCTGTAATAGGTTACTTTATTAATTTCACTGTCTGGGTTTTTATTGAGTGTTCTGTGAAGTTTATCACGATGCTTGATGCAGCGTAGAAGTCCAGGAGTTATCCAAGGTTTCATGATTTTATTACGGCGGGTTAACAAAACAGTGCGTGTATTAAATTCAATAATTTTAGTTAAGGATGATAAAAGGTATTCGGTTGATTTATTAACGTCATCCGAGTTGTAAATAGTAGACAAGTCTAGGTTGTCTAGGTCATGTGTCACTGACTCATATTGCAGCGTCGTACGTTTTACTTTTGCGTAAGACTTATCGTAGCGCTGTTGCAAACACAACAATAAGGAATTATGATCTGTCAAAGTGGATGTTAGTATAAAAGTTTTTAAAGGGATGTTAGTCTTGGCTAAAATGTGATCTAAGCAGTTACCTTTTCTAGTAGGATGCAAATGAGTGGGTAAGTAACCTAAACAGGCTGTCTGAGTTAAATATTCCGGTGAATTACAATCTATATTTCCGGGTTTTATATCGATGTTTAAATCGCCCATGACAAAAACATTCTTAAATGATGTTAATTGTTCTAAAAGTACACTCAAAGATTGTAGAAAGTTGGAAATATTATGATAAGAGGGCGAACGATATACAGCAACAATAGCGGTGTCATTGTTTATTTTTGCAATTAGACAGTTTGCATCTACTAGGTCAGGTTCGTCAACAGTTACCTTGCTCATATTACTTTTAATGTACAATGTCACACCATCACTTTTTAAAATATTAGTTTTGTTAGTAGTGTATGAGACATATCCAGGTAATTGAGGAATACAAGAAGCAGTGGACAACCAGCACTCAGTCAGTACCATTATGTCAATTTCTACATTGATTTGACTAAGCAACGCTAAAATACCATCAAAGTTACAATTAATGCTACGTATGTTTTGTATAAAAATATTATGACTATGCTTAATATTACATAAAAACGACGAACACGTATGTGGCTCACAAACCAAAGAGTCATATTCATATGAAGAGTCTAATTCTTTAATAATATCATGAGTTACATTACCCATCCTTGTGCAGCGATTAAACTGTATGTGCGGCGCTCTAGGCGCCCTCATAGTCAATTGAACTCATGTATCGTGCCTCGGCCATTTTTCTTGCTGGACACTGTTCATCTCCGGTTTTGTGGTGGCTGGGCTTGTTAAAGCGCTGGCACGTAGCACAGTTTGAGGGTTCTTGTTGTTTAGAGCATTCTTTTATTGAGTGGCCGACGCTGCCGCAGTGCCCACACGTACATTCGGTCTCACGGCAATATTTCGCCGAATGCCCATATTGCTGGCACTTGTAAAATCTAGTCACAAATGTGTAATCCCTTACTGGGCAGGAAGTCCAATTGATGAAAACTCTTTCCTGATCAATGATAATTTTTCGAAGGTCAGAAGTTAGCTCCAGTACAAAGTTACAATAGGCCGCGTCTTTTTTACCTGATTTGTGGCTCAGTTTTATCGAGTTAAGGAACTTTTCGCGTCCCATGTGCTGATGCTTGTCCGAGATGTTTTGTTCATATAAACATTCAAATAGGTCCTTCTCAGTAGTAGTGGCGGGTACTCCTAACAATATAATTTTAGGCCTACGTTTTGTAGTCTCTTCCACTTGCAAACCTGAACTCTTAAGCTTTTCAGAACGCTTTAACTTCTCGAGGTCGTCTTTTCCTTCGGCGCTAATTATTACACCTCCACCTTTGATCTTCCTCATCCCTCGGATATGCAATTTAAGTTCTTCCGGTTTGATGATGGTCTGAATGAGCTTCTTAGTCTCTTCGCTCGACTTATCTTTGCTCGCTGGATAAATAGCAATAGTACTGGTGCTGGGGGGTCGGATTAAAGAACTATTTCTAGTTCTAACCACATCTGCGAAAGATATGCTAGGTGTCTGGGCCTTTGGAGCAGAGCGAATGCATTCTTTTATCACTTCGAGCTGATCGTCAAGTTGGGTAGAGGTCTCCTTCTGATCGGTTAAGGTCTTAATTGTCATTTGGGCTGTAATATATTTTTGTTTCAGCGATTGATACTGAACGGCCAGCTGAGACACACCTCCCATCACATTTCTGCTGACGGTGCTTATTTTCAGTTTTTGTTCTGTATTCAGTTTACTCTCGCCTGAAATTGTGCATATTTCATTCAAGCACTGTTCAATGGAGGAGAGCCATTGCTGAATTTCGTGGGTCGATACAGCTTCGATCTTTGTTGGTCCGTCAGCTCCTTCAGTTGGTCTTTTCTGCGGTAGTGGTGGTGGGCTCCTGCCGGTCCTTGAACTCCGGTTGAAGGGACTATCCATTATTGAAATTAATATTCAATAAAACAACAAAACAACACAAAGTATTCTCAATATCTGCATGACTAACATGCGCTGGCCTAGTTTAACGCGGACGTTACTTGGCACAGATTTAAATTAATATTATTGTGTAAATAAAAATTAAATTGCAGATGGCACGTCCATCTGCAAGCGGTGCACGATATTAATCAAATGGTTACTAGACAACGGATAAACATACTTAAAATACTTAAATACATACTTATTATACATAGAAAAAATCCAGACCCGAGACAATTTAGAAAAACAATAATTTCTTAACTGGCCCGACCGGGGATCGAACCCGGGACCTCAGAGATGGCGACACCATGAAAACCGGTGTACAAACCACTCAACCAAGGAGGTCGTCAAAAAAATTGTACTAAGTTATTTTTAGATTGATTTATAGCAATTGATGACCTTGATGTGGGATAAAATGTTTACTAGAAAAAAAATCAACCTGTCTCAGGAAAGCTCGTATGGGATGAAATGGGACTTGATGTGGTTAAGAACATCAATTTATCTCAAATACAGAGTTAATTGTTTATAAAGGATGATTTATTTTAAGAATAATGTCGTTATTTATACAAACTTTTACTTCAAATTTATATTTTAATAAGTTTAATATAAAATATGACTAAAAATAAAATATTGCATAATTTTCATAACTTATTTTAGCCGTGCCAAACTAGAATTGGTACTAGTTTCCAGTATCTGCAGTTATTATCAGCCTAGTAGCCTAGTAACTTACATGGGCACCAAAATTTCAAAATTAAATATCTCATTAAATTATATACTATGTAACATGTAACATAGTTATACTTAATCTTATTTTTACGTCTCCTTTAATGTAATAAATTTATTTTATTTAAAAACTTGATTTGAAATTTCGCCAAAAAAGTTGCGCGGAGAACGCTTTTCAAATAATTACCCTACTACAATCGAGCCATGTAGATAGCAGCCGTGTCATGTGGCATAGCGAATTAGCGACTTACTCGTACTTAAGAGCCCTATTACATTTCGACTGTGATTTTTGCGTAAA
Source organism: Scoparia ambigualis (assembly GCA_963921215.1). Lineage (NCBI taxonomy): Eukaryota > Metazoa > Arthropoda > Insecta > Lepidoptera > Crambidae > Scoparia > Scoparia ambigualis. Next base: position 4,442,174 of record OY992517.1, read on the forward strand.
ATGGCCAATTTCGGCGTTCTTGATCTCAGAAACGAAAATACATTAACAATTTTGTCTTATTGAATAGTGTAGAATAGCTATTGGCATAGTTCGTAGCGACCTCGCCTTTTGTAAAATTTGCTTAACTTTTTAATTAAGCCCAAAATTGCAGAGAAAGATTTTCATAAAATGCTCGAAGGCACTTTTTTGAGCTCCTAAATTTAACTACTGTTCGAAACAAATGAAATAAAAAATTAGAATGTTATCATAAGAGATATAGTCGTATAGTTCGTAGCGGCCGTAACTCAAAGCGATTTTCGAAGTTTCTTGGTTTAGAATAGGATAATTCCTATTTCGATAAAAGCGATAAATACAACAGGTGTCGGTTAATATCGAAAGTGGCTAAATCCTTACTAAACCATTGTTCACAAACTGCAATATTCTGTATCAGATACCTGAAATTCGTCTTGTACATTATCGAAAGTAGAGGTAGGTTCACCATAAGTTTTAAAGTATTTCGTGTGATTTCATTATAATGTACTACACTTATTATCTACATAAAACGTAAATTAATTTTAGAATAAGATAAGATAAGACAAATTTTTGTTTTTATAATAAACTTAGCCTAAAAAAATTGTGGATGAGTGGATTTGTTCAAAATAATCCCACACAAGAATATTGTCGCCTCTCGACATGATTGCAAAATGTTATTCCTAATAATTTATTCGATCCTAATTACACTAACATGTTGTATAATAGACAATACGTTATGTACAATTATCTCTGCCGACCTCTCTAGGAAGCGGTACACACCCTCCGTAAGGCACGTACGTAACGTAAATAAGCAAGCGAGCAAGCACACCGCTCAAGAAAAAGCACTTACCGTTACCGCTTTACACAGAAAAACGTACTACTTTTTACTTAGAAAAGCAAGACAAAATCGTTAACATTAACCGACCAAATTAAGTGCAATTCTGTGCAATGCATTTTGTCGCATAATAATACGCATACACAGTGCTGCCTCTTGTGGCGAAAGACTAAAATACTGGAAGTATTGATGTAGTTTATAGAGACCTCATAGATTACTTTTGTCTAAACGTATACTTTTTTAAGTGCTTTTGCTTATTACGCACCTCTACCTGTAGTACAGCAGATTTAAAGATTATTTTGCCATAATAAATCTAATATTACACACAATAGATGCCGATAACGAGTATCGGGTTTGTTGTAAACAAGCTAAATAAACAGGTACCATTGTCTACTGAATATGTAAAGTGTTAGAAATTATCTTAAATATTGTGTTATATACATACTCATATACTTACATACATACATACAAATACATTACATCGTGTTGAAGCAAAATATTTGTATTATAATAAAGAAAATAAATATAATTGTATATTAGATATTTTATTTAAATATTTATATAGCATAAATAATCGCTACGCTTGGCAGGCGGGTTGGCGATCACAGTATGACGGTGATAATCTCAGAGAATGCTGCTACCCATCCTCTGGGTTGATCTTTCAGTCGCTTTCTACGACTCCCACGGGAAGATAGGAGGTGGTAGTATTCTTTTACCGCTACCGACACTGTTAACGAGAGACAAATGTAATAAAATAAATGGAAAGGGTCAACTCTGACGATGACGGAAAAGGAACTTGTGGAACCCTGCATTGTGATTGACCCAAAAGGCCGCGCGGCGAGCATTCCTTGGCCAATCACAGTGCAAACAGCCAGGTAGCCAAAGAAACACTAACCAAATATGATTTCTATAACAAACTAAATAAATAAAATCAGAAACTAAATCAAACAGTTAGGAAATACAATGTAAAATTTTTTTTGTTTGAAGTCATATAAATAACTCAGTTCGGACTTCGGACTGAGGCTACACTATTCGATGTTTTACACTTTTTTGTTTGTAATTATATTATCGACCGCCGGCGCCGCGGCAAAAAAAAGGTACCAATTTTTGGCAATGGCTTTTATGTTATTTTAGATTGCTCATGTGCTAACGAGTTTAATCAATTTCAGACTTTAATTTAAATTTCACTTTTTGAGTCTTGTTTTGTCAATGATCGAGGTAAGTATTACCTGTTTAACGTCAATAAGTACCTGTAAAGGTTTATCTATGTTAATAAAAATCAATTGCCGAAATGTTTGTACGCGCATCACTCCAGTACGGCTGCACCTATTCGGCTAATTCGTATCAGGACTAGGTTTGTGTAAAATATTTTTTCCAGAAATTCGTTACGGGATACGGGGTATACGTATACGTCCACAAAAAAGATTTTTTAAAACAAGCTTATAATTAAATAAAAATGAAATATGAAAAAGAAACGCGAACTAAAAAGAAAAAAATAAAAATATTAGTGTCATTTTTCATACACGTTGAACGTTTTTTTTATCCCTATAAAAATTTTACACGCTGGAGGCTCTGAGTGACATGTTTGTGTAGTGTGAGTGTATAACGGATAGCGTACATCAGTGCCTCAAGCTTTTAAAATTTATATAAGGATATAAAAACGTTCAACGTTTAAGAAAAATGTCACTGAAATTTATTTTGTTCTTTTTAGTTTGCGTTTCTTTTTCATGTTTCATTTTTATTTAAATAAAAGTTAATTTTGAAAAATAAATAAATAAATGAAGACTTTCCTACACTCACACCAATTATCTAGCCCAAGAGAAGCTTCGAAGAAACTCGTTAAATGGTTACTAGACAACGGATAAACATACTTAAAATACTTAAATACATACTTATTATACATAGAAAACGTATAGACAGTTACATAGAAAACGTAGAGACAATTTAGAAAAACAATAATTTCTAAATTGAGCCGACCGGGGATCCAACCCGGGACCTCAGAGATGGCGACACCATGAAAACCGGTGTACAAACCACTCGACCATGGAGGTCGTCATTTTTAAAAATCTTTTTTTCTTTTATTTTATTTTATGCTTTATTGTCATATAGATTCATTAAGTATTATCAAATCTTTTTGACCATTTTTTATTTATGTAAACAGGTTGTGGTTTTAAACAGGGGCCAAATTTAAGGAGGCGATTGTGTTAATGTAAATGATTATAAAACCATTATAAAAAAATACGTAAAAAAATACAAAAATGATTTGGTTTCTGTTGCATGTCATTCTTATAAATATACTACGTTGCCTACCTACCTATTACTTCAAAATACCGCCGCTTGCGCCGCGGCGCAAGCGGCGGCATTTTGAAGGCGCCGGCCGGCCTTTGTCGGCAAGGCGCGGCTCGCCACCCGCTCAAAGCGAGCGAAACGAGCGAGACACGAGTTGACACGACATGACGTCAGTCTCCCGCTACACGACAACCCGTGAGCGCGCGCATACGGTTGACAAAGAAATTTTCGGACCGTTTTCAAACGTAGGTACCTACGATGCCGCGTTATTCCAATCACGATTACGTTGAAATGGTGCGGATGAATGCCCTTTCCGGTAACAGCTTGAGGGGTGCAGTGCAGATGTTCGCGGAGAGGTGGCCAGACCGACCAACGCCGTCCCGAACGACGATGCTGGCTGCTACACAACGCCTACTGGATTACGGGCAGTTCAGTATTCCAGCGTACGCCAGTGGTCGAGGCAACGTGGGCCTGCCCGTCGACTTACAGGAGCAGATCTTGCAGTTCTTCGACGACGAGCCACACGCCAGTACACGTGATGCTGGGCGGCACTTTGGCCTTGATCACACCATCGTTTGGCGCTTGTTGAAGAAGAACCAGTAGCACCCATTCCATTTTCGATGAGTTCAGGATTTGCTTCCCACTGACCAGTCCAGCCGAGTTGAGTTTTGTAGGTGGCTCCTCGAACATCAGCACGTCAATATTCTGTGGACTGACGAGGCGCTGTTCACAAGGGTCGGCGTCTACAATGTGCATAATGAGCATTGGTGGGCACACAGAGAACACAACCCTCATGTCACAAAAAAAGACTCCTTCCAAAGACGTTTCAGCCTAAATGTTTGGGCTGGTATTATTGGCCCTTATTTACTGGAGCCTTATTTCATTGAAGGTCATCTCAACAGCCTTACCTACCTAGATCTGCTGCACCACGTTGTCGATGAGCTGTTGATGGACATTCCACTGGCATTCCACAGAGACCTTTTTTACCAGCAGGATGGTGCTCCACCACATTATGGACAAATCGTTCGAAGCTACCTAAACGAAACATTTGGATCGCAGTGGGTGGGACGTGGCGGTCCAGTGTCTTGGCTTCCTCGTTCTCCGGACCTAACACCTCTAGACTTTTATTTGTGGGGTGATGTAAAAAGGCTAGTGTATGCTGAGGAAGTTACAAGTGTTGTGCAATTGCGTACGCGAGTGGTGTCCTCTTTTGAAACGGTGAGAGAAAACATTTACGTGTTCAACCAATGGGCGATTTTCCGAAATCAAAAAAAAAAGAAATTGGTTCGTAAATGACTTCATAGATGGCGCTTAGCATAGATTAGTATGGCGCTTAGTAAAAGACGGGTTCATGAAGAGCACGTGTATGGGTGCGTAATATTTATTATATTCCAAAATAAAAATAGGTCCTGGATGTCCTGAATAAAAACAGGTAAGTACTATTTTTTATTTTTTTGGTAGACAAGTAAAAGTGTAGAATTTATTACAGACCTTAGGTAGGTACGGGTCGGCTTTCATAAAACGACATCTATCGAGTGTTTTTGAACTAATTTTTACTTTTTAATTTGGGCTGTCAGAAAATCGCCCATTAAAAGAAAATTCGCGGCGTCGTGCTGCTTTGTGCGTCACTCGTAATGGGGCACATTTTGAACACTTGTTACGAGTAACATAGGTAAGTCACAGTTTTACTTAAGCACATTTTCATTTCATTTCCATACCTACATACTATTGGCATAGGTACGTAGTTTAACTTTTTTCGGAATTACTCGACAGGGAATTGAACCAAGAAACTTTTAATTAGGAAGTGGCTATGTAACATACATACCTACCTAGACTAAATAACGTAGGTACCTATTTAGTTTCTAGGATGAAGTAGCGTGAAATAGCCACGAAGGCAATGTTTGTTTACGTTAACGGTTGTTGACCTCAGAGTAGTACATGTAAATTTCGAATAGATACGTGAGATGTTACGAAAGATATAGGACACCGACCAATAAGTAATATTTTATTTTTATATTTTTATTTAAATCATAACTATTTGTTCTACACTTGTGTACAATATGGCAACTATTGAAAACCACATCCTGTATATTTAGTTACTTTTGACATTATTTACTTTAGTGTAATGTTAACCTTATCGTTTTCTTCTCTTTAAGCCCTTTCATTTGATACTCTTATTGAGGGGAATGAAAAATTTATTTAATCCGCCATCTTGGAGCGGCAGCCATATTGAATTTAGTGTAATATTATTAACTTTATTGTTTTCTACTCTTCAAGCCCTTTCGTTTGATACCCATATTAATGGGGTTGAGAAAAAATTTGCAATCCGCCATCTTGGAGCGGCGGCCATATTGAAATTATTACAATACTAGCGGCCGCTCGTGGTTTCACCCGCGTGATTGCCGTTCCCGTGGGAATATCGGAATAAAAAGTATCCTATGTGTTAATCCAGGTTATAAATTATCTGAATGCCAAATTTCATCTAAATCCATTCAGTAGTTTTTTCGTTAAATAGTAACAAATATCTATCCATACTCACAAACTTTCGCGTTTATAATATTAGTAGGATTGAGTATTTCTCATTGTACGAGGGGCGTTCAAAATATTCTCGGTATGTGGATAAAAACAAACAAGTACGAATAGTTTGATATTTTTATTTTTCAATATACTCCCCCCCTATGTTCATACACTTATAAGATCGATCAATTATTTTTTTTAATCCCTCATAAAAATATTTTTTATCTTTGGTGTAAAAATGCTCCTCCACGGCCGTCTTCAACGCTTCATCGTCAGAAAATTTATTTCCACGCAGATCCTTTTTAAGATTGGGGAACAAAAAGAAGTCGCTTGGGGCTAAGTCCGGACTATAGGGTGGATGAGTAACAGTTTCAAACCCACATTCAACAATAGCTGCCTTGGCAATATGAGCAGTATGGACAGGGGCGTTGTCATGCAGAAGCAGAACACCTTTGGTTAACTTTCCTCGCCTCTTTTCTTTGATCGCATCTCTTAATTGACGTATAACGTTAGCGTAGTACTGCCCTGTGATATTTACACCTTTTTCTTTATAATCGATAAGCAAAACTCCTTCACAATCCCAAAATATTGTGGCCATGACCTTGCCAGCTGACGGGATTACCTTGAACTTCTTGGGATGAGCTGAACCCTTAATGTGCCACTGCATGGACTCCTGTTTGCTCTCTGGGTCATAATGATGAACCCAGGTTTCATCTCCAGTAACTATTTTTTGCAGCACCTCATCGGGATTTTCACCACACAGGTCGATAAAATCTGAACAGCAAGCCACACGCATATCCTTTTGAAGAAGCGTCAGCATTCGCGGAACCCATCTTGCACTTACTTTTGACATATTAAGATGGTCATGTATAATGTCATGTACGGTACCAATAGAGAGATTGGTTACTTGAGCTATAGATTTTACCTTCACTCGGCCGTCTTCCAATATAAGTTTTTCCACTTTATCAATATTTTCTTGTGAGGTAGCCACTACAGGCCGGCCAGGTCTAGGGTCATCTTCAATACTCTCCCTTCCACGCTTAAATTCGCTTGACCATTTTTGAATAGTAGATAAAGAAGGAGCAGACTCACGGTAAACACAATCCATTTCCTCTTTTATGGTTTTTTTATTTTTACCCTGCTTTGTCAAGAATTTTATGACGGATCGGTGCTCTAATTTCGTTAAAATTGTTAATTCGCTCATGGTGTTCATGTTTGTTCGGCAATTGCAGAAAAACAAAAGAACATCTCGGTTCCAATTTTACTTTTTTTTAATGTCAATGGATGAATCTTAGCGGCCAGTAACAAATATATATATAAAAGAGGTTGTAACGTATCAATACCGAGAATATTTTGAACGCCCCTCGTAGGTATTGTCACCAGAATTAAAGGTGTATGCAAAATTTCAGCTTAATCGGATACCAACGAATGGTCGACAAATGGTTTGCAAATTTTGACGGACAACTTAGTTTCATACAAACAGTGCATGTTAAATAAAAGCTTTTAAAAATCGTCAATAGTTCGGGCTTTGGCCAGTATATACATATATACACAATATGTATAATCACAATCACGGCTATTATTCCCGAAGGGTTAGTCAGAGACTAGGCAATGAGGCCCGCAAAAGTAGTCCTCTGCCATAGTCCACTTTTCACCAAATAGCGACTGCACATTGCTCAGCGTGACAGGTGGTGAGCCCATCCCCGCTCTATGCTGTTGGATGTATGTGCAGTCTGTAGTCCGTTAGTCGCCTTTTGCGACAGCCAAGGGAAGAGAGGGGGTGGTAGGTAGTATTCTTTACCCGCTACGCAATACGGTTACGGTGGCCAGTACAGTTATAAATGAAATCCGTCCCCAGCTGGGTGGCGCTGGTGCTGATGATCGTGTGCCTGATCGCGATGGTGTGCTGCGAGACGGTACGGCGCACGGCCCCCACCAACTTCATATTCCTCGGCATCGTCACCGTGGCCGAGAGTTTCTTACTCGGCGTGACGTCCAGCGTCTATGACACCAGATCGGTGAGGCACTTATAATTATTATTATGCTCTTTATTTAATATATAGATTTTTTTTTACAATATTTTATTTAAAAAAAACATTTAACGAGCCGTCCCTGTGGCACAGAAGGAATGGCTCCCGTGGCACAGAAAGGATGACTCTAAGTTTTGGAAGAGGTTCCTTATAACCCGAGGTCGCCCCTGGCTTCGTTGTATGCGTAAGATGGCATTTTAGAGGTCGTCTATTAATGCGATGCGATCACGTGCTGTTTAGCCACTTTTACACCCCCCTCCCCTTTCCCCTTCACCGTAGTGAGGTTCTAGTTAAAATAAAAGTATAGTTTGTATGATCGAGTAACCCCTGCGCGTAACTCAGGTGCTGATAGCGATCGGCATTACGATGGCGGTGTGCCTGACGATCACGCTGTTCGCGTTCCAGACCAAGTGGGACTTTACCACCATGGGCGGCGTGCTGCTCGTCGCTACTGTCGTGTTCCTGCTGTTTGGTCAGTGCTCTATAGTAATAATAATAATAATAAGAGCAAATGAGGAGCGCTTTGAACAATGCCATTCTACAGTATCGTGACACGCGTAACTCTAGGCCGCGTGTACCTTGTTTGCCCACGAATAGGCAATATTTGACGTTAATGGGTGCCTTGAACGATTAACTGGTTCCACATCTTGGAACCAGTGAAAATTTAATTGATACCCACTCGATCCTTTATTGTGGGGCCATCGCGGTGTGTCGCGATGCTCGTGTCAAATTCCAGGATTCTAACCGAGTACCGCGGCGAACCGGGACTGCCCCTGCTTGGCAATTGAGGATCGAGGGGCGTATTAATAAGTTCAGGACACTCACTGCAAAGCTAATTTGCTTCAGAAATGGCAATAATCGGCCTCGCGTCATGCGATTCGTCACACAAGCCTTTGTCGGGACTGATGTTCGACCGGAAAACTATATGGCTTGTGTGACGGAACGTATTGACTTTCTGAAGCAGAAAGTCTATGCATGGGCAAACCGTATACGTCGCTACAGAGTGCGTGTGGATCGATACCAACAAAATCGCCTCTTTCAAAGTGACCAAAGAAAAACACAGACGTCGGGAAGGAGTTGATCAACGTGTGAGCGACGGGCAGCTACCAGATGTTGATGCCATGACTAATTTCTGGCGCAACATTTGGTCGGTGCCCGTCGAGCACACGTAAGGTGAATGGATGAGTGTTTTCAGTGAGGCGTGTGAACCTATCGAGACCATGCAGCCTATAAATATTAGAACAGCTGACGTAAGTTGTGCAATCCGTACGGCCCAAAATTGGAAATGCCCAGGACCGGACGGATTGCACAACTTCTGGATCAAATGGTTTCGGTGTTCACACGATGTACTGGCAAATAGAGCTCGGCTCACTTCCAAGTTTGTTGACTACTGGTGTCACTTTTCTGCTCCATAAATCAGGTAGTACCACGGATCCGAAAAATTATAGACCCATCACGTGCTTACCTACTTTATACAAGCTCCTTACATCCATTCTGAGAACAAAAATTAACTCGCACGTTGTTGCAAACAATATTTTGGACGTGACTCAGAATGGATGTAGGGTTGGGTCCCGTGGTACTAAGGAGCTTCTCCTCATTGACATGACCATATGCCAGAAGATTCGGCGTGGAAGAGGGACTCTCTCCACAGCCTGGATTGACTATAAGAAGGCCTATGATTCGGTGCCGCATACATGGTTGGTAAGGATTTTAGAGTTATATAAAATTGATATAACTTTAAAATTCTTTTGATGTCATGTATGCGGCAGTGGACCACGGTTTTGTGTCAACCAGGATGTCGAGATAGTGTTTCTGCCACGCAGGATTTTATAAGGATAGAGCGTGGCATATTCCAGGGCGACAGTCTGGGTCCTTTATGGTTTTGCCTAGCTTTGAATTCTCTCCCCAACTAGCAAAATTTCCTCTTACACACATCCCAAGAGTATACTTTTACCAGTCTTATGGTACTCCGATAGACTGCTATAAGTGTGGATTTGGGCGCGCTTAATAACTCTATTTACCCTTAAATATATCTTAAAATGGTTTCGAGAAGTGTATTTCCAATCTTACAAAATTCTTGTTGATGCTTTAATAATACCAAACAGACTTACAAATGATTTACAAAGGCATTCTTTATGGACATTTACAATTATAATGCACTTACTAATGCTGTTCTAAGTGTGATATTACTTGTAGTGCTCTTTGCGAGCTTTTAGTAAGACATGTAAGCAGATGTAATCACAGTCCGCCGACAGGATTGCCAAGTGACTTTTCTGAATAATAAGAAGAGTATTAAAAACGTAAGTATTATGTACTGTCCTGTTTAATTCACTTTCCTACAAAATGTGTAAGTATAATTTCATGTTTATTACGCATTACTAACTGTTATTTAATTGCGAAGTCGATTTTATCGATTATTTTGAAAAAACAATCACAATATTTTTACGGGCCATTTCAACAATGTATCTTTAATAATAAAAAATATTATATTAAAAATGAAAAATTTGGAAATGTCGCCATTATCACCAATCATGCCTTTTAGTGGCTTTAACAGAACCAATATAAATGCATTACCATTGTTTAAGGTTTACACCGCACTTCTAAAATCAATTCAACCACATTTTTTAATCCACGCGGCCATTGCTCATAACCTTTAGGGTTCCTTATCAAAGTAAAAGTAGGCTAAAAGACAAACAGGGAAGTTCCTGGTCGACCACCTTTTGACTTTTTTGCAATGCATTAGAATTCTAATTGCAATTATCTAGTTTCTAAGACATTTGACGTGCTAGTACTCTTTACTATCTTTTACAATAGTCAATTCTAAGATCGAGTGATTTTACAAAATGCATTCATAAGAGTTTATTAAGAATCAAGGGTAATTAGGCTTATAAAGTACGCATATAATACTACTGTTCTTACAAATGTTTTATAAAGTAAGCTTATATACATCTTTAAGAATAAGTTATAAGTAACAGACGATATCTAACATAACACTTAGTAAAGTCACTTGTATGTATAAGTGTTAATTAAGAATCAAGGGCAATTAGGCTTATAAAGTGCGTGTATAATACTATTGCTCTAATAAACATTATATAAAGTTTGCTTATATACGTGTGTAAGAATAAGTTATAAGTGTAACAGCCGATATCTAATAAAATACTTTGATAAGTCACTTTTAAGATTAAGTGGACTTACATAGTGCATGTATAAGTGTTAATTAAGAATTAGGCTTACAGGGTGCGTTTATAATACTACTGGTCTTATTGATGTCATTTCTCGTTTTCTTATAAACTTCTAAAAGTATTTTTTATAAGTATATATGCTCTTATAGCTTAAATAGATTTATGATACGCCATTATTAGAGTCTCTATCTTAATCAAAACGTATATAAAATTTATTTAAGGACATAGCTCTTAAAAGCTTTCGTTTCTAAGGGTATTTTGCTAGCTGGGTCAGTACTTTATTGAGAAATTCAAGGTTAGGCTGTCGACTGCGGAGAGGGGGTGAAGTTATGTCGCATTTGTTGTACATGGATGACCTCAAGTTGTTCGCACCAAACCGCCAAGATTTGGTGAAACTGCTGAAAATTACTGAGACTTTCAGCAGTGCCATCAAGATGGAGTTTGGTGTGGATAAGTGTGCGGTTATGCATGTACAACGTGGGAGAGTAGTAAATTCAACCAATTTACAACTCTCCGAAACGATAAACTTCAAATCTCTCTCCGAAGTTGAAACATATAAATATCTTGGTATGTCACAGTCTTTGGGTGTTGAGGATGGGGACATAAAACAGTCGTTACGGGAGCGATTCTTTTGCCGCCTGAGAAAAGTACTTAAGAGTCTTTTATCGGGTGGCAATAAGTCGCGTGCTTTTAATGGCTGGGTTATGCCTCTGCTCACATACTCCTTTGGCATACTAAGATGGACTCAGACCGAATTGGACGCCTTGGATAGAAGAGTCCGTCAAATGCTCACGACTTCCAGAATGCTACACCCGCGCTCAACTGTTATGAGGCTGTACATCCCGCGGAGAAGTGGGGGTCGCGGCTTTTTAAATGCCAAGGACGTACATAACCGTGAGGTGTGCAGCCTCAGGAATTATTTCCTTAACAGTGAGTGCGGGATGCATTTAGATGTCGTGACAGTTGATAGACACTTCACGCCGCTCTCCTTGGCAACAGAAAACTGGCGCAAACCAGTGGTGCTAAGCACTCTCGATCGCAAGGACATATGGAAGAGCAAGGTGTTACACGGGCGCTACTATCGGGCTATAACTGGGCCTGATGTAGATTTGCCTGCCTCGGTGAACTGGCTACGTTTCGGTGATCTCTTTGGGGAAAGTTATCAAGACGAATAACTACCGGAAATATATTATGTGGGACGGTATGGTCGACATCTGTCGGGCATGTCGCCGTCCAGGAGAATCACTCCGACATATTATTTCCGGTTGTTCTCATCTTGCTAACGGAGAGTATTTGCACAGACACATCCAAGTAGCCACAATAATTCACCAGCAACTTGCACTTCAATATGGCCTTGTTGAATCAGAGGTGCCGTACTATAAGTACGCACCTGCGCCAGTTCTCGAAAATGGTCATGCAACTATTTACTGGGATCGCTCTATCATCACGGACAGGACTATTGTCGCCAATAAGCCTGATATCGTGGTGATCGACCGATCTCAGCGCCGAGCAATATTGGTTGATATCACCGTACCTCATGACGAAAACCTCGTGAAAGCCGAGAAGGACATGCTCAGTACTGTAAGTACCTTGACTTGGCTTACGAGGTTACCGCCATGTGGGATGTGGATTCAACCATTATTGTACTGTTACTTCCCCTTGCTTTCTCCTTCTTCGCTGACATAATTACATACACACATCGCCGCCTTTACCTTAACTTAACCTATTAATCTAATTCTTAAAACTAGTTACCTACTATATACCGCCGTTCAAGATTACCATTAATTACGCCTTCCCTACCTCTCAACTTAACCTATGTTATGCTAACTCTTATCTTAACTAAAGACTATGTTATCTACAATCTAATGTTTGTGTCTTTGATGTTTTGTAGAGTGCGTAGTGTTTGTATGATAATGGAACCTTAACCTAGACCTAACTTAACTTAATTCTATTAGCAATATACTTCAGTCAAGCGATGTAATATTATAGTAAAATACTATTTTGGCCAGATCGTCTAGTGAACCCTCTGTCGTTAACCGCATCTAAGTAACTCAAGTCCTTTTCGCGAAAGTTTAGTAATTGGCTTATCCCTGTGTTAAATTATTTACTACTGACCTATCCGTCAATACCTAATATCCTAGATATGTGTAGCCTATCAGTGACTTCGTCTGAACTGTGACCTAAATCCCTCACAGCAGCTGCGGGAAAGGGATGTCTAACCACTCAAAAATAATCAGGTGATAGCTTAGCTTGCAGTTATTATTATCATTTATAATCGATAGCATTATACATAAAGAGTTTTGTGGAAGTTTATGAGCTCCAACCGCCGCTCCATAGCGTGCCATTACATCTCATTGTTTAATTATGGCCCCGTCCAATTGACTTTAATTTATTATTTATTGAGAGTCTACATAACTTTTCAACTTAATTTCATCTTACATTATGAAAATTATCTATTAGGATTTACGTTCTTATTATTCCTCATAAAATCAATAGAGTTTATCTTAGGGCTTGCTATCATCCAAATATATTTCCACATTCAGAACCCCACAATTCAATGCAATAATTTATGTCTTATGATATCCCTTATAGAACAGAGGTGTGAAGCCAGCATTCAACAGATCACACTTATTTCTCTGATCATTGTGTTTATTATAAAGCTATTACAATGTAACATTACTAACTGACTGTCTTTATTGCCTTACTAGAATATTAACTTTCAGTTCTTTAGATGGTGAATAATTTATTCAAAACCCACTTTCAGGCAGTGGGCTAAAATAGAATGCTATTAATAAAGGTAAAATTACTTTTGTTGACTCTTAGTGTTTATTAGACAGAGCTTATAAAGTAACAATATAATTAAATTGTACGGACTGCCTTGACAGCTTATTACATCTCAAGTTTATTAAAGATGTTTAATTTATTCAATTTCCTACTCCTTTCAGGAGGTGGATACAAATAGAATGTTATTATTTGAAGCAAAATTACTTTAATTTACTCTTAGTGTTCATAATACAGTTCTCATAAACTACCAATTAAACTAAATTGTACTGACTATCCTTGACAACATATCACTTCTCAAGTTTATTAAAAGATGCCTGATTTATTCAATATCCTCTAACTTTTAGGAAGTGAACTTAATCAGAATACTATCATTTGAAGTAAACTTACTTTTATTTACTCTTAGTGTTTATTATAAAGATCTTATAAAGTAACAATATAATTAAATTGTTCAGACTGCCTTGACAGCATATTACTTCTCAAGTTTATTAAAAGATGCCTGATTTATTCAACATCCTCTAACTTTTAGGAAGTCAACTTAATCAGAATACTATCATTTGAAGTAAACTCACTTTTATTGACTCTTAGTGTTTATTATACAGAGCTTATAAAGTAACAATATAATTAAATTGTACTGACTGCCTTGACAGCATATTACATCTCAAGTTTATTAAAGATGCCTGATTTATTCAATATCCTTAACTTTAGGAAGTGAACTTAAGTTAATTATTTTTCATTAACTTATACCTCAGTCTCTTAGACTGGGTGATTATTTAATAGCCTACTAAAACATGGTTAGTATACTTTGAGTAGGTAGGTACCATGTAATTGTCCACAGTTGTCCCTGTTGATAATTAAATCAATTATATTTAGAAGTTATTCTTTACTCACTATAATAGGTATAAAGCAGACTGTACTATTATTCTAATCAGTTTAGGTTGTTACCAATCAAATATTTCTATGTTTCATAATATTAGAAGTACATAACTTGTAAGGTCTTTGACCATTAAGGTGAATTCGCATCTACAGGCGAAATAACCTAGGTTCCAAACTGGTTTTTAGTTGTTTAATATCAGCTTAAATTTTACCAATAGGTTTCTGGATGTCTATTTATAACACATTGAAGAGTTGCAATTTAAGGCCGTATTGTACCTCAGGGAAAGCTAAAAATGCCTGTTTGGTCATTTCAGTATCAGAAATCAAACATCACAGCACAGTTATGCATATATGCTATAACTTATTAATATTTTCCTGTAATAGGAAACCAGTCTAGACCCTTAGGTAATCCAAAGTAATGCTGGTTCAATATTATCTCACTTCTGCTAATTATTTAAAATGAATAGTTAATTGGTGATTCCCTAAAGAAAACAATTAGAGTCCTATTGACCTACGGTAACAGCTTACATGCCTAGACCGGTCCTTTCAGTGCTCATAATCAACATCACTTCATAGTAATTTCTATTTAAGTACCATATCTTAATTATCCCTAACTTTATTAGTTGAAGTTAATCCAGCCCTAGTTTCGCGGCCTACGTACCTAGTTTATGTAGGCACAGCGTGTACACACCGTGCTATCCCCAACTACCTAACAATATAAGAGACGCCTACCTTCCCTACAGTACGTTTTCGACCAGCGTCCGTCCCGTCGTCAGCCTAGACAAATTCCACTCTCAAAAAACAATCTCCACCCGGTCTTAGATCGGCTTTCGCCTTATCTTTCCCATGGCACATCCGGTTAGATCCGGCTTTACCTTCATCAAGGTATAGAGGTTGTCTCGAGAAGGAAACTGCCCTCCTCTGACGAGGTTCCAAACATTACCCGAAAACCCACTATATTTTGTCGAACTAACAGTCCCAACTTGTATACCTTTGCAATCTAGGCCCAAGCCACATTTAACTTAATTTCGTGGTAAGTTGTGTAAGTCGAGTCGCCCCTGCAAGCAACAGACCTCTAAGTGAACTATCAAGTCGAGCCAGTAAACTCAGGGTGTAAAACCTAACACTACACTGTATGTACGGAGATAGGCTCGAATTTGGACGGGGTCATACGTGCCTACCCCCAGCTAAATGGTGTCTGACCTATCTTCGATTTTCACTAGGGAGACAACTGTCTCTCCCCCGTTACTCTCTCGAATATAGTGTATTGTTTAGCGTTGTAATAGAAAACGCCGGCATTATTAAATACAGTCAAATGCCTCCAGACCGAAGTCCGTTGAAAGTCATATTAGTTTCGTTGACACCGTTATCCGTATCAGCTATATGACCCGGAATACTTCATTCCGTTAACAGATTCGAGTTGCGACAGTAATAATTTTACTTTAATAATCACTTTCTATTTATGAACAATTTTAGTTAATATCGCAGCTCGAATATCACTTAGCGCGCTTTAAAGGCTCGGACGCTCGTTCCCGCGTATGAGATCGTTACCGCCACTCGTAAGTTGGACCGCGCCTCCGACGACCTTAAATTGAATATCCGCTAATTTTCCTTTTTTCTCCAAGCATCTTTAATTTCCCGCCTTTTTCCCGAACCCCTACCCTTCGCTTGCCCGACTTTCGCCCGCGCAAATCCATTCACCTCCTTCCACCCAATCGCTAGCAATCTCACTTACTCGCCTCTACTTCACCCTTGTTATCTTTTGTTAACTGGCCAAGTTCACGCCCTTACACGTGGAGACAAAATCTCCTCTCTCTTTCTATCTTCCAATCTTACCTTCCGCCCTCTCATGACCGACACTCCCGCGTAAATTTAGTGTTTACCATAAATCAACCAAATCTCTTTAGATAGCTAACATTACATGTTTGAAAATCTAGATGTAGCATTCCATCATCAATTCCCTCTTAATAAACACCCACTTATAATAATAATCCCGTATTTAGTAAAATTTTAAAAGTTCAGCATTCTGAACACAGATGCCGCCTGGTTGTTTTTTGAAACGATTTTATCGTAGTAAATAACGCACGGTAGACGGCGCCTATGTCGCGAGGGACGCATTGACCAATCCAGGTGAACCCCCCCCCCCCCTCCCATCACTCCAAACCAATAGACAGCGCCCATTTCTCAAGTGACGCCCGGAACAGTCCCCGCGGAATTCAAATAAAAATAAAGGCCCTAGTCCATTGACTCATTCTTACACCCTTCAACCATAAAGCCACATGTCCATTATTTTAAACTAGTTTATTTTTCCTTTTTTTATGCTTATTACAATAACGGTGCAACGCATTAATATTAATTTTAGTGCTACACTCATGTATTCCTTATTAACGGACAGATACCATTCATTCTATACCGTTACAGTACCGATAGTCGTTTCAGCACACGGCTTTATAGCTAAGAGCCTCGATCAATATCTAGAGAGGTTCTCGCTAAAAGGTTGGGTCAAGGGTCAGATACAGAAGACAGTACTCCTTGACACGGCACGTATTGTCAGGAGGTTCCTCACTCTGCAGCCCTAACCACCGATAGATTGGGTCTATCCCCGCTGCCGGTGGCAACCTAGGTTAAGTTTTTTATAATATTTTATATTGTAAATATCTTTTTATATAAAATATTGTAAAAAAATTTCTTAAGATGTATATTTAATAAAGAGAATAATAATAATAAATATATTTATTTTCCCAAAAAACATAGAAAAAAAGGTCTGTGGCTCAGTGCTTGCAGGAGACCCACAAACCTTGGTATTCTGCCATTGCCTTAAATTTATACATGGATTAAAACATAAATTGTAGCTATTAAATCTAAACTTAAAATATTTAGATTAATGTTTTATATTTTAGCGTTTTATTAACGCTAAAATACACTTAAGTAAAATTTTTAATCTACTTACAATATTCTATATTTTATTTACCTATATTTTGTAATTACTTAACCTGTAATTAGCTAGTGCCAGCGACTGTTCATGGAGCAGCCAGTTGCGACAACTCTACCCATTAAACCTAATAATAACAATCGCTTCAATTCTAACAGGTGTGATTACCGGAACCTTAAATCCGATTTCAGTTGTCTTGATTGGGCAAAGCTACTGTCTTCCAATGATGTGAACGAATGTGTTGAAGTATTTTATTCCAAAATCAATGACCTTATAGCTACTCATACACCCATTGTTAAACGCACGTCTTCTAATTAATTATCCAATTTGGTACAGTCAAGCACTAATACACTGTATCAGGGATAAAAATAAGTATCACAAACGCTACAAAAAGTACGGTAACCCACGAGATTATGACACTTTCTCGTTGCTCCGTGCCAGGTGCAAAGCACCTAACGCAGAATGCCATCATACTTTTTTGTCCACGGTTAAGGAATCATTAGAGGATGACTCAAAGGTTTTCTGGCGATATGTAAATGGTAGAAAGCGAAGCGTCATAATGCCACACAAAATTACCTATAATGGAAAAGCATCATCTGACGGTCAAGGCATCTGTGAACTGTTTTCGGAATACTTTGGATCGGTATTTGACAAAAGCTCCTCAGCTGTGTCAATTGAATCTCTGAACTTTCCTGCTATCTTCAACATTACTCTTTACAGTCTCAAATTCACACAACAGGAAATTGCTTTCTAAATAAAATACTTGGATGCACGTAAGGTTGCAAGACCTGATTACATCCCGACAAAATTCTTAAAGTGCTGCTCCGATGAGCTGTCTTTGCCACTAACAATTTTATTTAATAAGTCGAATACGACTGGGGTGTTTCCGGGCCGCTGGAAGATGGCGAGTATTTTCCCTATTCATAAAGACAGAAGACAGATCTTCCTGTTCTAACTATCTATCCTCTTCTAACTAACTATCGGTCAATAAGTATCCTTTCATGTATGGGGAAGCTTTTTGAATCCTGAGTATACAAATACAAATATTTTATTTGCATAAGAGATCTTCATACATTCATAGAGGTACATGTGTTTAGCCTGCTCGCAGACATGCAAAATTTCTAAATTTGATGGTATATTGAATTATGTGCAAGTAAGACTACTAAGACACTAGACATTCAGCTAATTTTGCCAATCTAAATATTCCTTAGACTTATAAAAACATTTTTCTATTAGCCATTTAGTTAATTTTTTTTTAAATAAGACTCCATTTAGGTTTTTCAAATTTTCAGGTAGCAAGTTATATATTAATATACTCATGTTATATACATTTCTTTTATATATATCCTTGCGGCAGGGAGGTTGATATATTAAGTCTGTATATTGTTTCCTTAACTGTCTAGAGGTAACTTCTTGGCGGGTTTTGTAGTACAAAGGGAAAGATTTAATAAAAATACATGCTTCTCTTATGTAAAGGCAGGGCAACGGTAATATACCATATTTTTTAAAATATGGTTTGCAACTGTCTAAGTACCAGATGTTGCTTAATGCCCTGATACATCTCTTCTGTGTCAATAAGGCTCTCTCTACATCAACAGAGTTCCCCCAAAGTAATATACCATAGCTAAGAACCGATGATACGTACCCATGGTACGCAGCAAGAGCAGCTTCAATTGAAACATTCTGTCGTACTTTTTTATAGCAAATGCGAAACGTTGTAGTTTTTTGCAAACGGTATCAACATGCCCCTTCCAATTAAGATGAGCGTCAATGAGCAATCCCAAAAATGTATAGCTGTCTACCTCGTTAATTTTATTATTATTATAATTAATGTTTAAATTTTGTTTGGATGAGCCGTATGATAGAAATTGCATAACTTTTGTTTTCTCCAGATTGATTTTTAAGTTATTAGCTTTTAACCAATCTTGTATATTCTGTAAAGCGGTATTTGCAAGCGAATCTAGAGAAACATTACCCTCTTTTTTAACAATAATTGTAGTGTCATCTGCAAAAAGGATGCATTTATGAGGAGTAACATTGGGGAGATCATTGACGTATAATAAAAATAGTAGGGGACCGAGAATACTGCCCTGTGGAACACCTGTTTTTCAAAACAATAATTGTGATCTATAAGTTTTCTTGATTAAAATATTAGTTTGTGAAAGTTTTGTTATATCTGTGCACTGCCTTCTTTTATATAAGTAGCTTTTAATCCATTCATAAGCCATTCCTCTAATACCATACGATTCTAGTTTATACAATAACTTATCATGGTTTACGTAATCAAACGCACAACTCATATCGAGAAACAATGCAAGTACAGGGGTGTTACTGTTTAAACATTCAGTTACATACTTTACCAAGTCAAAGCAAGCAAGAGCAATAGAACTTCCCTTGCGGAAGCCAAATTGTTGAGACTGAAGTATGTTACATGTGTCAATAAAATCATTAAGTCTTTTTAACATTGCCTTCTCAAATACTTTTGACAACACTGGTACCAAAGTGATAGGCCTATAGTTACCTAGATCTTGTTTGTCACCTTTTTTGTATAAGGGCTTCACTACCGACAGTTTGAGATCGTCTGGAAAAGCTCCTTCTGAGAATGACAGGTTAATTAGATGTGCTAGTGGCATACTAAAGTGTGTGGCGCACAATTTTAAAACTTTGGTAGCAATGCTATCATACCCACAAGATTTACTATTATTTAACGACATAATTATATTGTATGTTTCTTTTTCATCAGTAGGTTTTAGATAGATTGTGCGAGAGTTAGAGTTAATTTTTGTTTGCGTCTTATCTAATTTAGGTATCTCTTGGCTGACTAAGTTAATAAAGTGTTTGTTAAATAAATTTGAGATGTCTTGGGGATCAGTATACGATAAATGATCAGATCTAATTAGGTCAATGTCATTACTTTTCATCTTATGTGATATTGTTGAGGAAATGACGCTCCAAGTTGCTTTACATTTATTCTTGCTATTACGTATTATTTTGTTATTATTTATTTGTTGCGCCACATAAATGCATTTTTTAAGGATTTTACTGTATTTGTGAAAGTCGTGCTTATGTGTTTGTCTATCAGCCTTGTTCGACCGATACTTTAGATATAACTGTCGTTTAGTCTTGCTTGCTTTCCTTAAACCTTTCGTGATCCATCCTAATTTAGTAGATCTATTGTTAATTTTGACTTTTATTACAGGAAAACATGAATTGTAAAACATACAAATTGTTTCATAAAAAGATTTAAATGCTTCATTTAGGTTATTCGAATCCAAAACTTCTGAAAATGAAAGACTGGCAATGCAATCGTAAAATTTCTTCATGTTATCTACCTTATAATTACGTTTATTACTAATTACTTTATCCCGACCCCCCACGACCATAGCTCGTACGACTGAAATATTAGCTGGCTGGTTAGGCAGTAGTAGGAACAGTATTATAAAATTTATTTGAAATTAAAATTATCACCGACCCGCTTGGTCACTTTTGACTCTTAGGATTTTAGTGTGTTTTAGGGGGTGATATAGCTTGGTAATCAGGTTTAGAGTACTTTAAACAGTAAATTATAGTTGGCAAAATTAATAGAAAGTTTGTTGGACTTTCATTTGAGATTGACCCTAGGGTCAGTTTCGACTGATAGTTTTTTTTTGTTATTTTCGGCTCAATAAATTAAAAGGAGTAACGTAGATGATAAGTACCTAACATACTATAAGGAAAAATTGTGACTAACCCCCTCTTTTGAATAATAAGAGTGAAATAAAATTTATTATTTTATTTTATTGTTGTTGGACAAAATATTAGTGTGTGTTCTTTTACAATATACTGCCTAGCTGTTGAACATTTTACGGTTTTATTTGATAACAACCCACTGAAGATTGCATTTGGGATTTTCTTCCTTTTCCCCAAAAGGGACAAAACCTCACATGTAACAGTGGCGACGATAAGTGTTACGTTGTAAATTCAGGGCCCTGTCTGCCTTTACTAATCTACAAAAGAGGTTCGCAATGGTTGAATAGTACTTACCTGAAATCATTGTTTTTGAATGATCAGATGTCCAAAAAACATTAGTCCTTGTAGCTTGCTTGAATTAAATCCATTTTTCTTCACATTAAAGACATGGAGCCTTGGCTGACACATTACAAGACACACTTTTCTTGCATTTTCAATGAAAACATATTTCTAAATCAGTTTTAGCAAGACTTTGCGTTGGATTTAAAGAAAATTAAGTTCCTTTGTTTACGTTTTGTATTTGACATAACACCATAGACAAAATGACAGCCACCGTAGCGACGCCTAGCGGTAGCGGGGCGAAGTAGATGTCAGCTTTTAATTTCACATAAAAGATTCAATTTTAAAAAATAGCCGAAACAGTTTTAATAATAAATTACATAATAAATTAAACTGTATAATAATTATAATAACGGGAGTAATATTTTTTTATGGATATTGTCTCTGCCCGTAGGGGTTACCAGAGAGGAAACTAATACTCCCTAATATTTAGACAGGGTATTAACTCGAGTGGAATTGATTTCCAAATTTAAAAAAGGACGAAATTCAGATTGCTAAACGTTAACTTGTCTCTAGTTCCAGTAGTTTTCTAATTGACAGATTCTTTCAGTGTCAGAACGAGAGATGAAAACGTCATATTTGACGTTTTGATAGTTTGAAAGAAAGTTCTAAAGGAACTGCGTTGTTAAATATTACCCGACTTTGAGAGTAGATTTCATAAGATGGCATTCCGGTTTGAGTGTTTCCGGTGAATTGGAGTGCCGGGTCTGATGACGTCGAACGGATTTCAATCTCTGGCGTGAAGTGGAGGGTGATGTATTGAGATCAATTCACTAAGGTAGGCATGAGTCGTAGTCACCTTTTGTTTTAATCTGAGGTCGCAATAAGGCAGTGGATTTGAGGCGTCATTAGCTTATGAGAATATAGTCAACAAGTGTGTGGTTTATTTACAGGGATCCGTGCCCGAAACGAAGTTCCGGTCGCTGGCAGCCACGCGCACAGATAAAATCTCCCAGCGCGTAAGTATCCCAATATCATTGTTTAAGTATAATAAGCCGTCATCCTAGGAAAGCAAATCGATATTTCATGGTGTCTGAATCCTGCCTTGTCGCCAGGCGACGCAAGGCTCTTGGCCATGTGGCAGACGTGTCAAACCCCTTTATTAAGTGGATATTGCATCATCCAACAATAGTCTGGCATTGTTTAGTTATGTTTATTGGAATATCGTAGCCGTGTAGTGCCTTGGGTACTAGTTAAATGTGAAACAACACTAAAATTAAAACATGGTGTTAAATGTTAGTGTTGGAGTGTGAGTTTATAGTTGTGCAACAGCGTTGGGAAGCTTTTGATAACCCATGGCGCTGCGAGTCCCTGATTATGATAGGTTGCAGCCCCAGATACACAGATAGCAGACTGCGGGACCCTAATTTATGTAACAGATCTGAACTAGGCGTGTAGTGTTATAAATAGGCCCCGTGTTGATAATTTCAGATACTTCGAGAGGCCCGTCTCGCCGCCAGGATTTAGAGCTGGGCCCTAAAGCCTGGACGCGAGACCTGCTTCGTCGGGGTACCAGCGGCCACCTGCTGCCAGTCGAGCTGTCGCCGCCTAGCGGATGAGCAGGCGTTGACGGTTTTTTTTTCTACCCCTTACTAGGGGATAATTGTTTTTTTTTAAACTGAAACATTTATTGAATTAGGGTTTTGACACCTTAAGCTTTATTTTCCTTTTATATCCAACTACACCAAGCGTTGGTGAAGTTGTGAAAAATTTGAGGATCTGCGAGTTCGACCTGTGCGAAGTTGTATGGTGACATCGTCTCCAGATTCGGGTCTACATTAAGATCCTGGCGCCCATAATTATTAATTTTATATCGGTATAACCCCACGGTTCTCTAGTGTATTGGCTTTAAACGTGTGATAGTTTTGATACGGTTAAACGGATTAAAACATTTAATTTAATATTTTTATAGACGGAGTAATTTAATTTTAATTTCAACTTCATACTCCGAACGGTACTGGCGTTATCCCAACCCCCCACGACCATAGCTCGTCCCGCTGAAATATTAGCTGGCTGGTTAGGTAGTAGTAGGAACAGAATTATAAGATTTATTTGAAATTAAAATTATCACCGACCCGCTTGGTCACTTTTGACTCTTAGGATTTTAGTGTGTTTTGGGGGGTGATATAGCTTGATAATAAGGTTTAGAGTACTTTTAACAGTAAATTATAGTTGGCAAAATTAATAGAAAGCTTGTTGGACTTTCATTTGAGATTGACCCTAGGGTCAATTTCAACTGATAGTTTTTTTTTTGTTATTTTCGGCTCAATAAATTAAAAGGAGTAACGTAGATGATTAGTACCTAACCTAATATAAGAAAAAATTGTGACTAACCCCCTCTTTTAAATAATAAGAGTGAAATAAAATTTATAATTTTATTTTATTGTTGTTGGACAAAATTTTAGTGTGTTCTTTTACAATATACTGCCTAGCTGTTGAACATTTTATGGTTTTATTTGATAACATCCCACTGACGCTTGCGTTTGGGATTTTCTTCCTTTTCCCCAAAAGGGACAAAATCTCAAATGTAACAGTATTCAAACCAAGAAGTGTAACTCTTCACTTTATTGCCTTTGAATGTAATGGTTTGTGCGGTTTCGTGATCTGAAAGACCCAGATTAACTATATTTGGCTCTACTTCTTTTATGTTGCTGGCAATTTGATCCAGACAAGACTTATCCCTTGTTGGTTTATCAATGTGTAATTGGAAATTGTAACCTGCTAAGATGCTTTTTAAGGATTCAGTGTGTTTATTTAATTTTAAAATATCAAGGTTCCAGTCACCACATATGATAATTTTTTTCCTTTGATATTTACTTGTTAAGTAATGCAATAATTTCTCAAGCTTATGTAGAAATATACTAAATGAAATAGTTTTATAATCTGATGTTCTATAAATTGTACAGACAATTAGGTTTTGACCAATGATTTCAGTTCCACAACACTCAAAATGTAGTTTTGTAGTAATATCGGAGGGTATTTTTAAGGGCTTTGTTTCCCATAGTTTGCGCACCAAGATACAAGTTCCACCTCTACTCTTATCTCGGCAATAACTAGAAACCAGCCTATAGTTCATCAACTTAATATTATCTTCCGAGCCCTCCTTTACAAAAGTCTCACTAAAACATAATATATATATCTCCCTGTTATTTTCATTAAATTCGTTAATAAATAATTCTATAGTAGATAATTTTTTACATAGACTAGCAATGTTTTGATGAAACAATGTTATTTGACTGAGATTACAAGCTAGCTGATTTGTCTCCGGTGGGTTTAGACTTGATGTACATATTGAGTTATTTACGAAAAAACCTTTGTTTATTGCCACGCCCTTTAAGACCATTGACAATGTAATCTTTTTCATACTGTAAGTAATTAATTTGTACATTCAGCTTAAAAACAATGTAATTTAATTTAGACATATTAGGTACTTGGTTGTTAAACTGTTGGATTTCTATGTATTTACAATTTGTGTACTGTTTAGCAAATAGTTTCATATTATCATTTATAGTATCAATGTTTAAGAGTTGATTGTTACAGATACTTAATAAAAGAACAGTAGCATGTTGAAACTGAAACAATACATTACACAGGTTGCTAAATAAAATGTAAGGATCCTTATTATTATTTCCAACAGATATTATAATGATGTCATCTTTTGTTACTCTTTTTGCTAAACTATGGGCGCTACTTAAAATATCTACAGAGGTTGCGCAGGGTTTTATAATTCCTTCAATTCTATATTGATCGTTCCACTTGCCGGTTCGCGACTGTAACATCCGTTCTGTAAGACCACGTGCTTGTTCATCACCGACGATGAAGATGTTCGATTTCTTACTTAAGACGTTTGGTAGTTTTGATCTGTTAAATTCTTGCAAACTTGATGATGTTGCTGTGTCGGAATCCGTGTTGGTTCTTTGCTTTTAGTAATATCCAGAATCTTTTGGTGTTTGCCCTCCATTCTGTGATTTTTGAATATTGAGTTTAACAGATGATGGAGTAAAAGTAGACATATGTGTATTATCACTCGTGCGTATCGTGTGATTATCCTCTTTTCTGTGACTAGGACTTTTATTTTTATTTTTATCTTCCACTGTGAAATTTAATGTACTTTTCTTAACACTATTCTTCGTACATTTCATTGCCGTAATTGCAGTACTCAATTCTGATGTGTTGTTTAACTTATAATTTATATTTGCTTTCTTTAATTGTTTATTTTCTTCTAATAAATTATTTATTTCTTCATCTGCAATATCCAACTTTTCCTTTAAGTCAGATATCATTCTTTTCATTTCACATATTTCTTTAAAAGTATCTATGGTATATAGTAAATTAGCCCAACTCCTTGCGTTTGTTAAGTTAGCGGTTGATATAAATGAATGAAACATTTCATCATCTTCCTCTATTGATAAGGTGTCAAAGGAATTTTCTATAGGCACATTTATCTTATGTTTGCGAATGGTAACATTATTTAGTGTTGAATCAGTATTATTCGTACAAGTATCGCATTTATATTTATTTTTACTATTAGCCGACATCAAGTAGAAGAATTTTTCACTGACACTCGTACAGTCTAAATGATAATACTTAAGACATTTACAACATTTTAAGAAGTCTCTTTTTAATATTTTCTTACTACATTTTTCGCATGGAATTGACATTATTGCTAATTATAGCTTTTTCTAAACAAATAATTCCAAGTTAAGAAAAATTTGTTTTAATGTGTGTTTCTTTCTACACAAAAAGTTTTCATGTCCTAGGGTTTGAACTCTGGAACTTCCGTATTTCAATGCCGCGTTGCCTGCTCAAAGCCGTTGTTCCATACAGCGCTAAGTAAAAGCGTCCAAATTTAAATAGCGTATGCAGCAGCAGTTCAACCGAATTTATGTGAACCGATCAAGTAGGTAGCAGTGACGAAGGTTCCATACAACTCGATTCCCACCGGCTTCCCTTCAGAAGTTTAGAACACAACCACTCTCTACTTGAATTGAGAAATGGCACAATCAGTAATTATAAAAGTAAATATATAAAAGAAACATTACAAAACACCTACACTATGGACATTAAATCAAGAAAATTTGCTTTTCAACAACATATTGCTATAAAATAAGCCGCAGGCGTGATCGGCTTTTTGGCAGTTAAACTTCTGTACAAAATTTACGTCATGACGTCACATAAAGGTCAATAAACCCACCCGCGTATTAGCAGCCGGTAAGCCGTCTTTATCCGAGTTACTTGATAGAGAAAGTTATACAATTTGCCTGCGCGTGAGCGGGATGGAGGAATATCGTTTTCGGTTTGTGTTCTGTTGACAGATAATTTGACGTAATTGCAATTCATCATTGAATGCATGACTGTGTTTTATTAGTATTTGAATTTATTAGTTAGTTTCACCTATTAGAACGATTAGTATTGTAGTTGGACTTTGTTTATTTGTGTTGTGTGTAGTGATGAAAGTAGTTACGAAGACGTACGTTGTAATTAGGTATTTGCGGTAAGTAGATATTGTATTATGTTGAAATTACGTATTTAGAATAAGTAGATTTGCAAAGTAATCGGTAGAATTGTAAGATGTCGGCATTAATAGCTTTAGATACTTCCCGGCTTTTATGATAATGTCTTAGCGCACTTTGTAAGAAAGAATAGACGAATAGCTTTAGAGTATAAGTAGTATTATTAGTACTTAGTCTATTAAGTTTTGTTTAATTTACATCATATCATCATTTCACCACAAACGGCTTTTATCAAAGCCACTTCTATTATGCTTGCAAGACACTGTTTCAATATCTCACACGTGTGTGTGTGTCTCACAGTGCTTACACGTATAGTAAAAGAGGACTGAAGATACATCTGCCTATACAAGACTGAAGCCAGGATGCCAATCACAAATTTTCGTTAAGGACTCAAGACTGCGTGCCCGCGCTCGGAGTAGGTAAGCATTTTTTTTTGTTACGGCTTACCTCTCTCAATATTTCACGCTTCGCCACTGGTAGGTAGAACGTAATTTTAATGGTCTTCATTTAGCTGTTCACTCACAATTAACTGTTTTTGGTTTATCTGTTAATATTTAGGCTAACTGTTCAATATTTGCTCATATTGTCAGTTATAAAAAACTAAATTACTCAAATTACTATTTTGAAATTCAATTTTGTACGGAGCCGATGTTTACTCAGACAGCAGCGCCATCTGTCCTGATACATACAGTCCCATATTTAATCACCTGAACAAGTACATCTCTACTGGACAATAGGAATTTGTTAGAAAAAGGAGTACTTTAAGCTATCTTTTAGATAGTTCAAGAACTATCTGTGTCACGTATTTGCTTCTGGTGGTCAGGCTGATGCGATAATATTTTAGATTTTAGTAAAGCCTTCGACAAAGTTTACCACTCCATTCTCTGTCGCTTATGACATGGAATACATGGGTGTCTGTTGAGATGGATAATATCTTACTTGAATAATCGAACTCAGCTTGTCTCGGTGAAACGTTATTCCTCCTCTCCCATGCCTGTATCTTCTGGTGTACCGCGGGGTTCACACTTGGGGACACTCCTATTTGTGATCTTTATCAACGACTTAGTCGATCGCCTGTCATGCCCTTCTCTCTTAAATACCGATGATCTAAATATCTACACTAATGTCAGTGACATAACACAGTGCATAGCGCTTCAAAATGATCTTAAGACTGTGTCACACTGGTGTTCTTTTAACACGTTCACGCGAACATGTCAATTTAGTTCAGTCTGGCAACCCCGCCGCTAGTACACGCACTTAGCTACACTCCCGTTACATTATTAATTAACTTTGTACAAAACGTTTTTACCAAGCACTGCGTATTTAAGAAGTGTGATATATCAAGAAAGAAAGCTTTAGTGTCGTTATCGGCGTTTTTACCACCTGTGGAGCCTTTAAACACATACAGATAAGTCTTATTTATCTACCAACATTTTGAAAAGCACACAAGTGCGACAAGAATTACCCTAAAATATACTAACATCTTTAGTGTCAGAATCAATTGACAGTGTGAAATTTGATTTTGACAACGTCAACTGTCAACAAAGTGTCAATTGGTCAATATTATTTGCATTTGACAATTGGAATAGTGTTACCACTTTCTGAAATTTGCCTGATAACTGGGACAAGAGATTAATGACGGTGTCCACTGCAGTCTCTGTAAGCACCACTTGTGTTACTCCTGCGGAGGTGTTACTGAAGCTGGATATAGAAGACTAGGTATGGACCGCAGAGGTACATGGAAGTGCCCAAAATGCAAGGTCTCATCGGTCTCCGTCCCGTCACCCAAGAAACCTACTACTCCTACAACTGAGGCAGCTTCGATGGAATTAGTCCTCGCTGAAGTTCGTGAGATGAAACGCCAGATCGTAAACTTGTGTACGGTGGTGGACGAGTTTAAAGATTTAAAAAAAGAATTATCCGAGTTGAGATCGTCTTGTGAATATGCCTCAGCAAAACTGGACGAATACGATGCAAGATTCATAAAAATCGAGCGCCGGATTGGGGAGATTGCTGACCTGCAGGACGTTGTAGTGTTTACACAGAAAGCAATGTCTCAATTAAAGGCAGAAGCAGAGGCCACGGAACAGTGGACCCGCCTGAGTAATGTTGAGATTAGGGGTCTCCCTCCTAAGAAAGATGAAAATCTGTTTGCCGTGGTCGATAGCATTGGCAGAGCAACCGGCTATCCGATACAGAAATCGCAGATCAATTATATTTTTCGCGTTCCTGCGTACGCAAGGAAAAAAATATAATTGTGAGCTTTATAAATCGATACGTAAAAGAAGAGTTTGTTGCCGCTGCACGGGCATTTTAAGTATTGAAAGCATGATTGATAGATCACAATAACAACATGCAGAGAATCTTTGTTAATGACCATCTAACTCCAGCAACCAAAAATCTATTAAACAAAGCTAAGAAAAAAGCTAGTGATCTAGGTAACAATTACAAATGGGTTAAATACGGTAAAATTCACATCCGTAAAAATTATTCTTCACCCGTGATAATCATCGGCAAGGAAAGTGATTTAAACAAATTAGTTTAATCTGCTTTTATTCTCGTAAGACTAGTTATTTTGTTTTTGTATCTGTGATTTCTCTGTTAATTTTGGCTGTTCGCGCTCTAACTTTTTTGTCTAATAACTGCCCTAATTTTACTTTTTGCCTTAGGCTGTCGCGCTATATGCGATCAGTCTGTTTATTGATGTTATATCAATTAGTTGCCTCTGCACTGCACAGCGCTGGTGTTACTCGCTTATGTTCGCTATACATTGCTTTTGTTCCTCGCTTGCTTTTTCTGTGTACGGTGCTTTATATATTATGTGTATGCTTCTTTACAATAATTGCTGGCTTGTTACATGTATATTAATGTATTAATTCTCAAGCAATCAAGACTTATCTACTTACTGCTGCTAAGTATATCTAATTAATATATATCTATAAACTATTGTTTATATTAAATATAAATAAGTAAATAAATAAGTAGTCATTATAAATTTTATAATGACTACTTGCTAATTCTATTATGTGTTTATTATAATAATCTAAAATGGCATCGAATAAGATGGGAATAATTTTAAATATTTACTACCAAAATGTACTAAGAACAAAAACTAATTCATTATATCGTAACGTGTGTGCGAATAATTACGATGTTATTTTGCTAACCGAGACTTGGTTGGTTGACGTAGTGGCAGATACTGAGCTTTTTGACTGCAGATACGTTGTTTGGCGACGTGACAGAGACTATAAAGTTACACGGGAGAAAATGGGAGGTGGGATTCTGATTGCCACACATAAGGAACTGTCAGTTGTCCCACAAGTATCATTCCAGACGAGCGCGGAGGATTTGTGGGTGAGTTTGTCTTTCAAAGCTGATCCGTCCAACGGATCGAGTGGTAACTTGCATATTTGCGTGCTTTAACTGATTCAGCAGAACCTGGCCAATTCCTTTTCGCAGCAGTTATCCAATTTTTTTAACAACTTAACTGACATCATGGTCAGGCAACCGGATGATAGGTACTTGGTGGTGGGTGACTTTAATATGAGCAACATAGTCTGGACACATACAAATTTAGACGACTCACTAATTCCGAGTAATTACGTTTCGCGGGATGAGTGTCTGCTAGTAGATGAAGTGTCGACTCTGGGCCTTAAGCAATATAACGGTGTCAGGAATAGTTTCGGAGTTATATTGGATTTAGTTCTATGCTCTGACTCAGTCTCTGTTTTTGAGTGCAAAGACCTAATCTCCCTGCCTGCTGACCCTCACCATGGTTCTCTTAACATTCGGGTTGATTTTGCAGATTTTAGTTCACTGAGAGCGGCACCATTTGTAAGGTTTTTATTAAATAAAGGCGACTATAACTCAATTAATAGTGAGCTCTTGAAAGTCGATTGGATAAATAAGCTTGCAGTCGGATCAGTGAACGACGCAGTCAATTATTTCTATGATACTATTAAAGTATTAAGAGATTCGTTTGTTCCGTCCAAACGCATATCCAGTAATTCATACCCAAATTGGTATTCACCATCTCTTAAGAAAGTGTTAAAAGAAAAACATAAATATCTCAAAAAATTTAGGAGATATGGCAACCGTTCTGATGAGGAATCCTTCAGACAGCTCAGAGATCGTGGAAGAAGTCTGGAAAGCGTTTGCTACAACAAATATATTAAATCCATTGAACAATCCATCCACGACAATCCGAAGCTGGTCGTATATAAAATCTAAGAAAAAGTCTGCTTCGCTATAGGTGACTCAAATACGGGGCTGATACGTGTAACACTGGTGAGTCCATATTTCACGCGTTTTCTGACTACTTCCAATCCACTTTTTTAGCTCCAACCTCTCTTCAGCCTCCATCTGATATTAATACACCTTCGGAAACTATATCATCGCTCAGCTCCATATCAGTCGAAGAAGGGCAAGTTCGGCGCCTACTTAGGCAACTTGACCCGGCCAAATCATCTGGTCCTGATCGGCTTCGGGCAGTCTTTCTTATTAGGTGCTCTGACACTATTGCCGTCCCTATCACCATCCTCTTTAAAAGATCACTGACAGACGGGATCGTGCCAGATGTTTGGAAAAAGGCATTCGTAACACCAGTTTACAAAAAGGCAAACAAAACTAATATTACTAACCACAGGCCGATCTCTAAGCTCTGCATCGTGTCCAAGGTCCTTGAAAAAATTGTATATGAACAAGTCTACTCAACATTGACACATACTTTTTGCCCCTCTCAGCACGGGTTTCTCAAAAGACGCTCAACTGTTTCTAATCTGGCTTTATTTAATAGTTTTCTTACAAATGCAATGGATTCTGGGGGGCAAGTTGATGTAGTTTTCACCGACTATAGCAAAGCTTTCGACAGGATTCATCATAAAACACTTATCAACAAGCTTCCACAAGCTGGCATCTGTGGTGACCTTTTCAGATGGTTTACTTCTTATATTAACTGTCGATCGCAAGCTGTTGTTGTGAGTAATTATATATCGGGTTGGGTCATTGTCCCTAGTGGTGTTCCGCAGGGTTTCTTACTTGGCCCTTTGTTCTTTATTATCTTTGTGGCTGACATTAAAGAATGTTTCAAGCACTCTCAATTACTTTCTTTCGCGGACGATATGAAAATCTACGCTCACGTGAGGACTCAAGATGATGCAATAGCCTTGCAATCAGATCTGGATAGGCTCGAGACCTATTGTCACGCGAACGATCTGGATCTCAACCCGTCAAAGTGTTGTTTCGTGACATTTAGTCGCAAATGTATTATTGTGCTATTTAACTATACCCTTAAAGGCACAATCCTGCACACTCAATCTGCTGTGCGAGACCTAGGAGTTGTGCACGACTCTAAGCTGATTTTCGACCTCCATATTGACAGTGTTGTATCCAGAGCCTCTAAGTCACTCGGCTTTGTTATGCGCTGTGCAATGGATTTTGCCCAGGTGAAAACTTTATAAATACTTTACTGTTCTTTCGTCCGTGGTATTCTTGAATACGCTAGCCAAATTTGGAATCCGCGATATGTTGTCTACCTTTTGCGAATAGAGATTATTCAAAAAAAGTTTACTCAGTTTTTGTGTTAACGTACAAAAGACTATTACCACTCTTCTAACTACTCGGAGCTATGTAAGAAGCATCTGATCATCTGATGCACGCTAGTTGTGGGAGAGAAAGGATGGCGAGGGTGCATCTAGTCTCAAGTTATTTTCCGCACTTACTAGGTCTGGTGGCTGTTCACGTGCCTCCGTAATAGTCTCAGGATCCAAAGGAGGCGATCGCGATTGTGGGTTAAGTGTCTGAATACCTTCTGCATTTCTAGAATCTAGAGGACTACTGAATGTATGACACCTAGTTGGTGGCCGTCCATATATCACGTGATGTTTTTTAGCATTTTTAAACCCCCCCTCCCCCTTGGTGATACGTGGTGAGGTTTAAGGCTAACACCCCCCCCCCCCCCTCCAAATCACGTGTATAAATAGTACCTACAGAATCTTAATTTTTTTTTAATATTATCTTTAAATACAGGTACTTATAAAGTATATTATATTTTTTTTTAATGAAAATTTAGAACCATGATAAAAATGTCTGGACAGAATGGTTGCAGGTTGTTTTTTTTTACAACGGCGAGTCAAGGTCACCACACTACACGTGGCTTTAATTTTAGAAATAGCGCTCTTGACGAAAAAATAAATACACATGATGTCTTACTACACCCTCCCTCCCCCCTTGTGATATTTCGTGATTTTTGCAGAACCCCTCCCACCCTTTCAAGCCTCACGTGATTAATGGACGGCCCATTGGTGGGGCGACGTACAGTGGCACTGTAGCACTAGAAAATTGAATTTTATTATTTTAATTGATATTGGTAGTACTCGAATCATGCTGTGTATGCAATTTATGGATTACAGTATAATCTTACTATAATTATTGTTAAATTCTCACGGCTGTATGACTGTAATCTGTCTGCGTACCTAATTTAAATAAATAAATCCAAATTGGCGGCGGAAGGTCATTCCAAATTTTTACTGCACTGTGCTTGAAACAGGACACTTGAACTTGAAACACTGTGCTTCAACCCCGAGGAAGGGCAGCAGCATCCTCTGAGATTACCACCGTCATACTGCGATCGCCAACCCGCCTGTCAAGCGTGGCGATTAAGGCAACATTCTCCCCAACATTAACGACAGCACTATAAACTCCGGCCCCTAGTCCTCGGTGGCCCCGCTCGCCCTAGCTACGGTAGCGGCCAAGGCAGCGACGGGGCAGGGGGTGCTAAGAATCTCCGGCAGAGACGTGGCTCCCGCCAACAACGAACTCTGGCCCTGGCAACCTACAACACTGCGGACCGACGAGAAAGTTTGCGAACTGGAGGAAGAATTGAGCAAGATACGGTGGGGCATTGTGGGATTATCTGAGGTCCGAAGAGAGGGGAAGGACTCGATATTCTTGAAGTCTAGTAACTTGCTCTATTTCCGGGAGGGCGAACAACTGTCCCAGGGTGGTGTCAGGATGATCGTCCACAGCTCTTTCGTGAACAATGTTGTCGAGACCCGAAGTGTGTCGTCGAGGGTAGCGTACCTTATACTCAGAATAACCAAACGGTATTCGTTGAAGGTTATACAGGTATACGCTCCAACTACGGCACACCCCCACGATGATGTGAAGGCTACGTATGAGGACATCTCTAGAGCCATACAAGTCTACAAAACTCATTACACCGTTGTCATGGGAGACTTTAACGCAAAACTGGGCAAACGAAGCGGCGATGAGCTGAAAGTGGGACGATTTGGTGTTGGAATTCGGAACCACCAGGGCCAACTGCTGGCGGAGTTTCTGGAAAGGGAGGGACTCTTCATGATAAACTCCTTTTTTAGGAAAGCTGAACACCGCAAGTGGACCTGGCTAAATCCCGATTGTGCAACAAAAAATGAGATTGACTTTATCATGTCGACGATAAAGCAAATATTCAATTATGTCTCTGTGATCAACGCGTTCAAAACTGGCAGTGATCACCGGTTGGTAAGAGGCACATTGAACATTAAGATCACGCTGGAAAGACGTCGATTGATGAAGTGTACGCTCCGTTCTGCACCCATCCAAATCCAAAACCCCGAAAGCTTCCAGCTCGAACTGAAAAATCGCTTCGAATACCTGAAGGATTGCGTAGACGTGGACGATTACAACAACAGGTTTGTAAAAACTGTCCATGCGGTTAAGTCTAAGTTCTTCAAACCCCACCGTACAAGAGAACCTAAAAAGCTCTCGAACCATACTTTCAAACTGATGGAAGAGCGGCGCGTGATGGTTCTACGTTCTTTGGATGATTCGTCTCAGCTTCGGCAGCTCAATAGGCAGATCTCGAAGTATTTGACTCGCAATACTCGCCGATTTAATATCGACCGTATTAAAGAGGCTATCGAGCGAAACAAAGGTTTAAAAGTGTGCGCAAGAGATTTGGATATTGGGCAGAACCAACTGACGACGATGAAAACAGATGACGG
Organism: Scoparia ambigualis; assembly: GCA_963921215.1. Classification (NCBI taxonomy): domain Eukaryota; kingdom Metazoa; phylum Arthropoda; class Insecta; order Lepidoptera; family Crambidae; genus Scoparia; species Scoparia ambigualis. Next base: position 4,477,212 of record OY992517.1, read on the forward strand.
CAGAACTGTTACGTCCAGGTCCGAAGTTATGGATGAGGTCGAGAAGTTTTATGGACAGCTATACACATCCACGCGGCCATCTGTACAAAGCTTAGCTACAGACCCTAGTGCTAAGCTAACCCGACACTACACCAAAGATATTCCGGACAACAGCCTGTACGAGATTGGTATAGCTCTCAAGCAGCTTAAGAACAACAAGGCATCGGGTGCTGATGGAATTACTGCTGAGCTTCTGAAAGCAGGCGGAAGACCGGTACTCGCAGCTCTTCAGAGACTATTTAATTCCGTCGTACTTGGAGGTAGAACGCCAGAAGCGTGACATGAAAGTGTGGTTGTGTTGTTCTTTAAGAAGGGCAACAAGACCCTACTTGGAACTACAGACCCATATCACTTCTAAGTCACTTAGAAGTGATATGGGTCTAGCTTATAAACAAGCTATTCTTGAGAGTTATAACTAATCGTCTCGAACGCAGGTTTGATGACTTCCAGCCAATCGAACAAGCCGGATTCCGAAAAGGCTTTAGCACCATATACCACATACACACGCTGCGGCAGGTTATACAGAAGACCGAAGAGTATAACCGGCCACTTTGCTTAGCGTTTGTGGGCTATGAGAAAGCCTTTGATTCGATCGAAACATGGGCCGTGCTACAGTCTCTCCATTGGTGCCAAATTGACTACCGGTACATCGAAGTGATGAAGTATTTGTACGAAAACGCCACTATGCCAGTTCGCCTTCAGAACCAGAGCTCGAAGCCAGTCCAGCTGCAGCGTGGAGTGAGACAAAGTGACGTAATATCTCCGTAACTCTTCATTGCTGCACTGGAGGACGTGTTTAAGCTTCTGAACTGGAGAGGACTCGGCATCAATATTAACGGCGTGTACATCAGTCACCTTCGATTTGCCGACGATATATTAGTCATGGCTGAGACCCTGGAGAACCTCGGCACAATGCTCGGTGATCTCAACAGAGTCTCTCAACAAGTGGGCTTTAAAATGAACATGGAGAAGATGAAAATCGTGTCGTACCCACTCCTCTGAAGGTTGGAGACTCTGCTCTTGAAGTTGTTGACGAATATGCATACCTGGGACAAACAGTTAGGTAGGTCCAACTTTAAGAAAGAGGTCAATCGTCGAATCCAACTCGGCTGAGCAGCGTTCGGTAAGCTACGAAATATCTTCTCGTCCAAAATGCCGCAGTGTATCAAGAGGAAAGTCCAGACCAGAGTGTGTTGCCAGCACATATGTCATCACATACGGTACCAAAACGTGGGCGCTCACTATGTGCCTAATTAGCAGGCTCAAAGTCACGCAAAGAGCAATTGAGAGGGCTATGCTCGGGGTTTCTCTACTTAATCGAATCAGAAATGAAGAGATTCGTAGACGAACTAAACTACCTAACCGACATAGCCCCAAGAGTCGCCAAGCTCAAGTAGCAATTGGCAGGGCACATCGCCCGTAGAACTGATGGCCGTTGTGGCAGAACGGTTCTCGAGTGGCGACCGCGCACCGGAAGACGCAGTGTGGGCAGGCCTCCAGTAAAGTGGTCCGACGATCTGTTGAAGCCGCTGGATGCAAGCAGCACAAGACCGGTCGTAGTAGAGATCCTTGAGGGAGGCCTTTGTCCAGCAGTGGACGTCTTCTGGCTGATGAAGTTGATGATGATGATGCTTGAAACAGGCTCTTCCTGATATCCCCTATAAACGGTTTGAGTTTCGGAGAAAGCTTTTTATACGGGGGAAGCGTATGCAAAAAGCACGCATACTTTAAAAGTGACCTGACGGGGTTTCGATCTACTAGTTCGATGGGAAATTTAGCGGAAATAAGACCGTGGTCACAGAGGTCGTCATTATGTAACTTCTCAACCTGACCTTATTTAAACCTTATAATACATACACACACTCATCGCCGCCTTTACCTTAGCTTAACTTATTAATCTAATTCTTAAAACTAGTTAACCTACTTTATCTACAATCTAATGTTTGTGTCTTGATGTTTTGTAGAGTGCGTAGTGTTTGTATGATAATGGAACCTTAACGTAACTTAATTCTATTAACTCTTAAATTTCCTACTTGGAAATAACCCAAAACCATCAAATTTAAGGTTTTTTAGAATTATAAAGACTAATTCCAGAAAAAATTTTGAAATTCGACCAAAAACAAAAAAATGCAAAAACACTTAGAAAATTTTCGGCTAAAATCTCAAAAATTTATTTTATTCTTCCGAAACTTAAAATTTTAATAAATTGAACCTAAAAACACCTATTTTTTAGTTAAAAATCTTTGGAAAATGAACTTTGAAAAAATTTTACTGTGACCTAACCTAACCCTAACCTAACTACAAAAATGTCTGTCGATCGTCGCCTGTCACGTGGCGGCCCCTCCGAACGCAGTGCTACGCCCATCCTGATCTGTCAGAGGCAGGAGAAGGTGAAAGACCTGCCGTCCTTTATGGAAGTCGTCGGCCACCTCTGCTTCCAGATCAGGAGGGCGGTGACTGCGGGGAAGTCCGTCATTAAGGCTCATAAGGAGCTTATCGTGGATGCAGCGAGTGAGATAGAAAGCTGTCTTGATTTATTGCCAACAATTTGTCTCCCTGAACAACACTTAAGTGATCAAAGTGTTCGTGAGCTTTCCGACAAGCTCGATAATGGCATGGGCGCGGTTATAGGCATGTAGACCGAGATGGCGTTGAAGGTCCAGCGAGAAGTCACGGAAAAAGTCGACGAGCTCCTGAAACAGGGTGAGCGACTCGAGGACCTTGTTCGCCTATCGGGAAACATGCTAACGGCCGCACTCAAAGACCAGCAACAACACCCGCTGGCCCATAGCTCGATGTCGGAAGCTCAGTTGTCCCTAAAGCCCCAATTCCTACCCATACCCCTACCCCTACCTACGCTAGTGTTACCACCAAATCATCACACCCCCCCCCCCCCCAACCCCCGAAACCTACCCAGCCCTAATTGTTACCTCCTTTGACAGCACGCTGAAGCCTCCGGAAGTGATGTCTCTCTGGAAGAAAGAGATATCCTTGCGGAAACACAAATACGCGCCAGTCAAAATTCTACCAATCCCTAATGCCAAACTCAGGGTTGAGTTTGAGAACAAGGAGCAATGTGAAGAGACTATAGCCCGTCATACCAGCAGTTCTAATTTCGCCGCCGAACGGGCGAAGCGACGACCACCGCTCCTAATCCTCAAGGGAATATCGAAAGACGTTACCCGCGAGGAATTAGTGGAGGTCCTCGTGACGCAAAATGACGTCGAGCTGGCCCGCATATGCTTCTTGTCCTCAAACAAAAACCCGGCATTGTACAATGCTGTTGTGGAGGTCACCCCCGAGATGAGGAAGGTTATCCTAGCTCTTGGGAAACTCAACGTGGATCATAACAGGGTCCACGTTGAAGACTTCAGCAGATTCGTGCAATGCCATAAGTGCCTACAATATGGACATACCAAAGCGAAATGCAAATCGGACAAAAAGCCCTGTGCCCATTGCGCTAGCCTGGGGCACCGAATAACCGAGTGCCCAACCAAGACCGACCAGGTGAAGTGTTACAATTGCTCTGCGCACAACCTGCGCATGGGCACAAGGGTGAACACAAAAAATAACGCAACTAACAACAAAGAATGTCCCCGGATAAAATCAATGATTCTGCGTCTCCAGAATCAAACTGATTACGAAAATTGAATAAATTAGACACAAAATTCTTCTCAATATAAACTAAATTTATAAACCTGTAAAATAAACCTATTAAATTAAATTAACCTAACTAAATTTCATTCATTAACACTAAAACTGCAAAAATGTCTCAAATAAACAAAATTAGAACTTAAATAATAATCAACAAAAACTTAACATATAAATTAAAATCATAACTTTAAAATCACTTATCAACTAAACTAAACAAAAACTAATTTAACTAAAATATAACTATAACTACAAAAACATTTTAAATTAACAAAATTAAAACCCAAACCTAAATAATAACTAACAAAATTCAAACATATAAATTAAATTCAAACTTAAAATCAACTTATAAAACTAACTTAACAAATTTAACCAAAATATAACTCAAACCACAAACACATCTTAATTTAATAAAATTAAAACCGAAATACAATAAATAGAAAAATTTCAACTTAAATCAATCTTTTAAACCAAGTCATCAAACTAAAGTAACTAAAATAACAAAAATACAATCAAAAATACAAAATATCTTAAAATCAAAACCTAAAAACTAAACAAATCCTTAACTTACAAATACAATACAAAATTCTTTTAAAAACCACAAATTAAAACTACACCGAAAATACAATAAACCTTAAAAATAAATCTAGAACAATTCCAAATTATTAACAATTAAAACTCAAAAACTTCTTTATTTCTAAACCTACTTCTTTCTTCCTCTACACTTCTTTATTTCTAATTTATAGTGACCCGCAATTTATTATATTTATATTTACAATACCGATATCCATACTGTACCCATAAACGGATACGTTTGCCCAAAACAGCTCTAAGCAAAGTCAATTATCAAAAAAAAAAAACAAAAAAAAAAAAAAAAAAACTTAATTCTATTAGTAATACATTTCAGTCAAGCAATGTAATATTATAATAAATACTATTTTGGCCAGATCGTCTAGTGAATCCTCCGTTGTTAACCGCATCTAAGTCACTCAAGTTCTTTTCGTGAAAGTTTAGTAATTGGCTTAGCCCTTTCTTAAATTATTTCCTCCTGACCTCAATATCTATCCGTCAATAACTAATATCCTAGATATGTGTAGCCTATCAGTGACTCCGTCTGAACTGTGACCTAAATCCTTCACAGCAGCTGCAGGAAAGGAATGTTAACCACTCAAAGATAATCAGATGATAGCTTAGCTTGCAGGTATTATCATTTATTAACAATAGCATTACACATAAAAGTATTGTGGAAATTTACGGACCCCAACCGCCGCCCCATAGCATGCCAATACAGCTCATTGTTTAATTATGGCTCCGCCCTGTTGACTTTAATTTATTATTTATAGAGAGTCTACATAACTTTTCAACTCAATTTCATCTTACATTATGAAAACTATGTGTTAGCATTTACGTTCTTATTATTCCACATAAAAACAATTGAGTTTATCTCAAGGCTTGCTATCATCCAAATATCCTTTCACATTAGGAACCCAACTTATTTCTCTGATCTTGTGGGGTTTTATTTTAATAAGCTATTACAAGTAACATTATAACTGAGTGTCCTTTTGTCTTATTAGATTATTAAAATTCAGTTCTATAAAATGGTGGATAATTTATTCAAAACCCACTTTCAGGCAGTGGCTAAAATAGAATGCTATTATTTGAAGCATAATTACTTTTGTTTACTCATAGTGGTTATTATGAAGATCTTATAAAGCAACAATATTATTAAATTGTACAGACTGCCTCGACAGCATAATACATCTCAAGTTTATTAAAGATGTTTAATTCATTCCATATCCTTGACTTAGGAAGTGAACTTAGTTAATTATATTCATTAACCCATACCTCAGTCTCTTCAGACTGGGTGATTACTTAATAGCCTACTAAATCATGGTTATTATACATTTAGTAGGTAGGTATCAGGTAATTGTCCCTGTTAATAATTAAATCAATTATATTTAGAAGTTATCCTTTACTCACTTTAATAGGTATAAAGCAGACTGTACTATTAGTCTAATCGGTTTAGGTTGTTCCCATCAAATATTTCTATGCTTCATATTATTAGAAGTAAGTACATAACTTATAAGATCTTTGACCATTAAAGTGAATTCAAATGGTATAAAGTAGACTGTACTATTAGACTAATTAGAAGGTGGTTATCAATCAATTATTTCTATGTTTCATAATATTAGGAGCTCATAGCTTGTAAGGTCTTTGACCATTAAGGTTAATTCAAATGGTATAAAGTAGACTGTACTATTAGACTAATTAGAAGGTGGTTATCAATCAATTATTTCTATGTTTCATAATATTAGGAGCTTATAGCTTGTAAGGTCTTTGACCATTAAGGTGAATTCGCAGTTTCAACGAAATAACCTAGGTTTTAAACTGGTTTTAGTTGTTTAGTATCAGCTTAAATTTTACCAATAGGTATCTGGATGTCTATTTATAATACATTGGAGAGTAGCAAATTTAAGGCCGTATTGTACCTCAGGGAAAGCTAAAAATGCCTGTTTGGTCATTTCAGTATTAGAAATCAAACACAACAGCACAGTTATGCTTAGTTGCTATAACTTATTAGTATTTTTCTTGTAATAGGAAACCAGTCTAGACTCTTATGTAATCCAAAGTAATGATGGTTCAATATTACCACACTTTTGTAATTATTTAAAATGAATAGTTAATTGGTAACAACTTTAGAAAAACGATTAGACTCCTATTGGCCTACGGTAACAGATTACATGCCTAGATAGGTCCTTTCAGCGCTCATCATCAACATCACTTCATAGTAATTTCTATTTAGGCACCATAACTTAATTATCCCTACCTTTATTAGTCGGAATTAATCCAGCCCTAGCTTCGCGGCCTACGTACCTAGTTTATGTACGCACAGCGTGTACACACTGTGCTGTCCCCAACTACTTAACAATATTTGAGACGCCTACCTACCCTACAGTATGTTTTCGACCAGCGTCCGTCCCCTCGTCAGCCTAGACAAATTCCACTCTCAAAGACAACCTCCACTCGGTCTTAGATCGGCTTTCGCCTTATCTTTTCCAAGCACATCCAGTTAGACCTGGCTTTACTTTCAACAAAGTATAGAGATTGACCCAAGAAGGAAACTGCCCTCTCCTGACGAGGTTCCAAGCATTACCCGAAAACCCCCTACATTTTGTCGAACTAACAGTCCCTATTTGTATACCTTTGCAATCTAGGCCTAAGCCGCATTTATCTTAATTTCGTGGTGAGTTGTGTAAGTCAAGTCGCCCTTGCAAGCAACAGACCTCTAAATGAACTAGCAAGACGGGCCAGTAAACCCAGTGTGTCAACCTAACACTACACTGTATGTACGAAGATAGGCTCGAATTTGGTCTTGGTTATACGTGCCTATCTCTAGCTAATTGGTGTATGATCTATCTTCGATTTTCACTAGGGAGACAACTGTCTCTCCCCCGTTACTCTCTCGAATATAGTGTATTATTTAGCGTTGTAATAGATAACGCCGACCTTATTAAATACAGTCAAAGGTCATTCTGACCGAGGGCAGTTAAAATCATATTAGTTTTCGTTGCCACCGTGATGCGTTTCCACTAATATGACCCAGAATACTGCATTCTGTTAACAATTCGAGTTGCGATAACAATAATTTTACTTTAATAACCACTTTCCATTTTATAAACAATTTTAGTTAATATCGCAGCTCGAATAACACTTAGCGCGCTTTAAAGGCTAAACGAGAGATCGTTATCGCCCGGCGTCTTTGAATCGAATGCCCCTCGTCTTTCCTACCATGACGCCAAAATCCCTCCAAAATCGCGCCACTTCGCCCGACATTCGCCCGCGCAAATCCATTTCTCTACCCTTTAGCCAATTGCTAGCCCTCTCGCCTATGCGCCTCGACTTCACGTGTCTTATCTTTCGTTACATGCAAACTTCGTGTCGTTCCACGTGGAGATAACATCTCCCCTCTCTTTCTATCTTTTTCTCAACTTCTCGCTGGCTCATTGCCGCCGCCCCCCGCGTAAATTCTAGTGTTTTTCCATAATCCAACCAAATCTTTTTAGATAGCCAATATTACATGTTTGAACATCTAGATGTAGCCTTCCATTAACAATTCCCTCTTAATAAACACCCACTCAAGCTAATAATCCCGTATTTAGTAAAATTATAAAAAGTTCCGTATTCAGAACATAGATGGCGCCCGCCCGTACGTGAACCGGTCTTGCCAACCTACCCTGTCCTCCGCGAAACTAAACGAAATCAGGTAGCACTTCTGACCCCTCTAATTTTTGACCTATTTCTGTGCTACCCACATTTTTATAAAAATAAACTTTTACATTGTAAACAATATGGTTTTACTAGGGGTCGCTCTACAACTGACGCCGGTGTTGAGCTTTTAATCCAAATATTTGATACCTGGGAGGAATCACAGGATGCCCTGGGGGTATTTTGTGATTTATCCAAGGCTTTTGATGGTGTTTTACATGAAACTTTGGTCAGAAAGCTTAACCACTATGGAATTAGGGATGCTTCTTTGAGCCTTCTAATCTCATACTTGAGTAACAGGATTCAAAAGGTCGACATTAACGGAAAAAGATCTCCGGGATCAATGGTTAGAATGGGAGTTCCGCAGGGTTCAATACTTGGTCCATTCTTGTTTTTGGTTTATATTAATGACTTACCTTATTTTGTAAAAGACAGTCATGAGATAGTATTGTTTGCTGATGATACTTCACTTTTATTCAAAGTGAAACGACGACACCCAAATTATGACGATGTGAATAATGCGGTCTCAAAGATTGTTCACTGGTTTAGTGTTAATAACTTGCTATTAAACGAGGGAAAAACCAAATGTGTAAGATTTGTATTGCCTAATGTTAAGCAGGTAATAACTAGTGTACAAATTAAAGATAAGAATGTGAATCCTGTGGACACCACTGTGTTTCTAGGCATCACGTTGGATGCCAAGCTTCAGTGGGGCCCACATATAGCTAAATTGTCGAATAGACTTAGCTCTGCGGCTTATGCAGTAATGAAGATCCGTCAGTTAACTGACGTTGATACAGCTAGATTAGTTTATTTCAGTTACTTTCATAGTGTAATGTCTTACGCCATTTTACTGTGGGGAAATGCTGCCGACATTCAAACTATCTTTGTGCTGCAGAAGAGGGCTATTCGAGCAATATATAACCTACAGGCTGGTGACTCTCTTAGAGAGAGATTTAAGGATATAAGTATAATGACAGTTACATCACAATATATTTATGAAAATCTTGTGTATGTTCATAAAAATATTGAAATGTTTTCAAAAAACACTCATATTCACAAATTAAATACTAGAAGTAAGAACAAATTAGCAGTGCCTTATACTAGGCTCCATAAAATAAATAATTCTGTTAAGGGTCTGTGTGTACGATTATACAACAAAGTACCAAATGATATTCAGAAATTAGATCTTGATAAATTTAAAATCAAAATCAAAGAAAAGCTTTATAAAAAAGCTTATTATAAGTGTCGGGTTATACAGAAGACAAAACAGCTTGGGTCTGAAATGCTCCACGTACCTACTCCAACAGCTATTTCTAATTGCCTATAATTAATTTATATAGAGCACCATATTTAATTAAACTATTTACATTCAAATTCATATTTTGTATTTTGTGACCTGGTAACGACATATAATATATATATTTTTTGTAAATGTCGTTGCTTCTATGCGCTGTGGTTTCTTGCGCCCGTTCTTTGCCACAGTTAAAAAATGATGTCCTGAATGGGTGGTAGGTTAAAAAATATTTAGACGTTTCAAAGTACTTATTAATAGAGTTTATTGAATAAATATATTTTGACTATTGACTATTGACAAGCACAGACAAGTACAAAATTTACTATTATTTTCTTATTTATAATTTTTGTCCTTACTTGTATTTTAATATTATAAAAAAAATTAACTATATTATATGCACTACAATTTATATACTGTTTGCAACCTTAATTATAAAAAAATAACAAATTATGAACTAGTTATTTATCACAACTATGTATTTTTTAACAATGTATTCACATTTAGCAGGAATCTATTGGAGTGTAAGCTTTCTCACAGTCAATTTAATATGTGTAATTATAAGGTCATGCAAAAATGATTGTATCAATAAATTATTATATTCAGCATACAAATGCTATATAATATATTCAAATATTTATTATTGCAGTGGCCTGTGGAAATTAATATTTATTAAAAATGTGTTCTAAACATGTAATGGTTGGTATCTTTAATGCCGGGTCGCTGGGTACAAAGCACGAGGAGTTCATAGTGGCCATGCAGGAAACGGCCGGGCTACCGCTTGCAGCACAACCCAAGATTGGACGGCCGCGGTGGGGGGGTGGGCTTTTACATACGCAGAGGCATAAACGTTCGCACCTGCCCTCACCCCAGTGCGGTTGCCGTGAAACAAATGTGGTTGAGCGTGCGTATAAATAACCAGGATATAGCTATTGGAACCGCCTATAGACCACCTAGGCAGGACATAAATAAGTTTCTGGACGCCTTAACCAGTTCCGTCATCTCTTTGGCTACATACGATCACATTATTTTACTTGGTGACTTTAACGTCAATCTTCTCAACATGAGTTGCGGCAGGACCAGACTGTTCGATCAATTTCTGCATAGCGTTACCTTGTGTCAACTGGTTGAAGAGCCCACCCACTTCACAGACCACAACCAAAGCCTCATAGATGTCATCTGTACAAACGTGCCGGCATTAAAAGTTAGGGTTAAGTATTCTCCAGACCTTGGTGGCCATGCGATGATAGCAGCAGAATTTAAAATAAAGAAGGACAGGCCAAGTCCACGCTGGCTAACCTACAGACCAATGAAGTGTTCTAGTGGATCAGTTTAATTCGGACCTCGATTCTATTAAATGGAGTAGGTTCAATGAGTTGAACAATGTTGACACCCTGGTCGAAGTTTTTACTCTCTGTGTGAGGACGCTATTCGACCTCCATATGCCCCCATTAGAAAACAAAAATTTAATCATCCTCCACATCCATGGATAACAGACACAGTAAGATCTATGATGTGCATCAGAGACAACTACCACAATAGATTTAAAAAGTTAAATATATTAGCCTTAAAAAATAGCTATAGAATAATGAAGCATACAGTACTAGCCGCTATAGAAAGTGAGAAGAAATGGTTTTTTTTATTAGTCATATAAACAGTAACTTAAATAATCCAAAGAAACTATGGCAAAACTTTAAAAAAAAATGTTATTCCAAATAAAAGGCCTACAATAGATCTTCCTACTTTTTTGGAAAACCCAGATCAAATTAACGCACATTTTCTTAATACACCTGGCGACGACGGAGTGTCAATATCTCAACTAACATATCTAGAGCACTACAGACATGGCACTGCAACTTTCTCATTGAAACCAGTCAGCGAGGATAAGGTTCTAAAAATTATTAGGAGCTTCAAATCCAACGCGCAGGGTGACGATGACATCTCTTTGGAGATGTTGCAACTGACTCTCCCTCAATCACTGCCGACTATCACTAGCCTGAATAACAGGTCGATAGCAGAATGCACATTTCCCAAGGGTTGGAAGATTGCAGTTGTGAAACCACTTCCAAAAGGCAACCAGCCTGACTCTTTGCACGATCTTCGACCTATCAGTCTGCTCTCTTGTGTCTCCAAGATTCTGGTAAAAGTATTATGTCAACAACTCACCAAATTCCTGGAAGATAACAACATACTCCCTCAATCACAATCCGGCTTTCGCAAGGGCTATGGTACTGCTACTGCTTTGGCGGATGTTGTCGACGACCTTCTGACGGGCCAGGACCATGGGATGATTAGCGCCATGGTCTCGCTTGGTTTTTCTCGAGCGGTCGACACAATTAATACAACTCTTCTGCTGTCAAAGTTGTCATTTTACGGAGTTGATGCAGAAGCGGTCCGGTGGTTCAGTAGCTATCTGTCGCACAGGCAGCATTTATGTATGTGGAGTTGACCAAGGCTGATGGGGTTAGAGTTCAATCTTCCCCTTTACCTGTAACGCGTGGTGTGCCTCAAGGGTCTATTTTAGGTCCTATTAGAGGATGTAGAGACATTTTGTATAGTGCAGATATAACAAAAACAATAACTCAGTGTAAGTGTCACTTATATGCAGATGACCTGCAATTATACCTATCTTTCCCACCTTCAGACCATACCGCAGCTGTGGTGAAAATAAATGATGATCTATCCCGAACAGCCACATGGTGCCAGTCGAATTGCCTAACCCTGAACCCCAGAAAGTATAAACTTATTCTATTTGGAGTAAAATACAACCTTCACAATTTTATTAGCAGCTGTACAACCTTCAATGTTATTCTCAATGGCGAAAGCATTGAACGAGTAGAGAGAGCCAGAAATCTGGGACTGGTTCTGGATGGTCACCTGAACTTTGAGACTCATATTGCTGAATGTGCCCGCAACTTTTATCGTCTTAAATTACTATATATAATACGACCCTACTTGTGCAAAGAGCTCAGGATTCGGTTGTGTGAGTCACTGGTCTTGTCCAAAATGAATCATTGTGACCCTGTGTATGAACCATGTCTTCTATCCAGGTCTATAAAACTAATCCAACGCGAGCAAAATGCCTGTGCCCGGTTTTGTTTCCATATACCACCTCGTACACATGTGACTCCTTTCCTTAATGCTGCAAGTCTACTTAAGATGGAGGCGCGTAGAAAACTTCATCTTGCTACAATGTTGTTTGACATTGTTAATGCAGGGAGGTCACAGTAACTCTATGACAGGCTGGTATGGGCACAGGAACATAGTAAATATCCAAAAAGAGCTTGTATTCACATCTTCTCTACCCCAAGCATCGCACTATGGCTTTTCGCGGATCATTTAGATATGCGGCCTCTCGGTGCTGGAATGACCTCCCGCCCCCGATGCGTGACCTAAAAACCCAAGTTATTTTTAAAAAACACTTTAAAAATTACCTTATCCAATTACATAAGCTATAATAACACGTTCATGCGAACAACGTATACATGCGTCAAATATTGGTAGATGTGTTGTGGAACAACGTATGATTACGTCAAGTAAAACATTTCTTTTTTATAAACAACGTTATTGTACGGCGGCTCGGCATACTAACATTCAAGAGATGCGTTGTTGTGCTACAACACATCGAACTCGCAAATTTCTAGTGCTACAGCGCATCAGTTTTTTTTATGTTCTTCATGCCTCTTCCTCCTGACAACGTGTACCTACTTTGTTTGCTAACAACGTCACTGTACGTCGCCCCACAAACTAGGTTGCATACATTCAGTAGTCCTGTGCTCGTCGCGGGGGGTGCGCTTGACCTGTTTTTGGTGATACGTAATTGCAACGAACATTCAAGCAAAATCGTGAGTGTTTTGACTGGTGAGTCTGAAGCGACCAGATTGTGACTTAAATAGCACTACCAATATGACAAATAGACTCTGAATTGTTGCGTAGAAATTTACTAGATGGTCTCTTGGATGATATATTTCTGCTGAACAATCTTTTCTACATAGAAGATCAGTTGCTCAACTCTATGGAGAACCAAGAACCGGCATTAGATTTGCCAGATTCTAGAAATGCAGAAGGTATTCAGACACTTAACCCACAATCGCGATCGCCTCCTTTAGATCTTGAGTCTATCACGGAGGCACGTGCACACTACACAGCCACCAGACCTAGTAAGTGCAGAAAATAATTTAAGACCAGATGCACCCTCGCCATCCTTACTCTCCATCGCCATCCCTGGATCCCACAACTAGCGTGCATGACCTTCAGAAGCTTCTCCAGCCTTAAACACTACACCAGATGCAGAGTATCGAAGTCGACGTTCTATTACGTTCATCGCTATTGCATAGATTTTTATTTATAAGTTATATCAGAGCGCATATACACGTCGACGTCTTTATACGTCAATGCAATCGACGCTAGCACTGATTTCATCAGCTTTATGCACAGCGTAATTAGATAGACGCCACTTTCGTTAGTACTTATGGAAAAATGATGTGCGATACCGTATGAACCTATGTTATTGACATGTTCGCGTGAACGTGTTAATAGACTGCTTCTGTTACTAACATCTAATACATAAACTTACGTTCAGGGTTTTCACGACGTGCTTGGGACAGGTTTAGGGGCCCAGTCACCGGGGCTGCCCTCTTGAGGAGCACCATCTTTCCGTTTTCTCCTTAAATTCTCTGCCACTAATATTAGTCGGTTTCACGGACATCTCAGTTTTCGCAATCACTGGTTTGGCTTGTTGGTCTCGGCGTGAAAGTAGACATGCGTTGAATACACGCATGCCACCATGCCACGTCCATGATGCCAATTGCTGGATTGCCACGCCCCGTGCCACGTCATCTAATGTTTTACCCTCAGAACAATAATTGTTCTGAGGTTTTACCACATGGCCTTGTAATAGTACTAAGTATTTTTTTTAACATGACTTTGAAATGCATTTTTTTTCCATAAACGCATGGTTGAGTTATCGGTGGGTCCGGCAAAGGAACCGTGCTCACTAAAGCCTTCATAATATTTTAATTTTATTTTATTTTTTGTTTGCACTTTTATTGTTTTTAAATTAATGTTTATTTTGTTTGTTATTTGTCTTGTCACTAGCTCCATATAATTTAGGCCATGTCAGAATAACAGCGCTTCTGTGTCATTCTGAACATCCATGAATGACACAGCAGCTTATGCTGAGACAGGGCCCTTTAACTTCACACTCTTCATTTATTTTTTATTACTCATCTGTTCTTTTTTTTCTGTCCATTTGTTCCATATTTAATATTTTTCTTTTTCTTTTTTTGTGTAAATGATGTAAGCGTGTGTACGAGTATGTTAATAAATGATTTTCTATTCTATTCTATTCAAATATAAGAATATCTTCTTTATTTACAAAAGGATCTTCTTCTTAGTCGCTTCACTCTTGCCAGAGTGGTCGTGGTTATCACGTTCCGGTAGGTTGGGCAGCAGACAGTGCCCGCCGCACGACATCCCGCCACCTCTGCCTGCTGGTCGTTAATCGGGCACATTCGTGCACGGGAGCGCCCACCGCAGCCTTCACTTGGTCCGTCCATCTCATTGGGGATCTCCCTCGTGGTCTTGTGCCCTCAACTTTCCCTTGCACGACAAGACGTTCTATGGAGTCTACAAAAGGATACTCACTAAATTAATAGCTGTGTTACATACTTTAAACCAAATTCTTAAAATTAGTATAAAATATCTACGTTAATTATAATATTCATTTATAATTTAAAATAATGTATTAATGAAGGTCACGGTTTATTTTGTGATACCTACCTTTATTTATAATTTATTCTCATTTTTTCGTTATGTTTATGATGTGTGTGCGCAGCAGTGCGCAGCAGTGCGTTTTGTATTTTATGCTTAGAGCATACAACCAACATTTAATGTTATGAAAAGGTTTCTTCTGAAAATCAGCGTCACAGCCTTGGCTGTGGCTTTATGCTGAGAAGAATCCTTTTTGGCATTTCAAAATATGTGACGATTTGGGTTGTGTAATATTTGACAACTGGATGGAATGATAAATCAATTTATTTTTCTTTCTTTTAATTTATAACCAGGTATTGAATTTATGCTACTATTTGAGTCTGTTTTGAGCCACGTTTCCGTTAAACACAAAATGTCGAAAGTACCTAATTGGATATTTCCCAGCGTTAAGCAATATTTTTTAGACTTACCCATTCAGAAACTAATTAAATTGGCATTACCATCGGCAAACATCGGTACTCTCCTGAGTAACCAAATGTTAACAGCTGTTGTTGGCCTGCGCTTGGGCGCCCGCGTCAACCAACCGCACCGCTGCAGCTGCGGCCAGCCCTTTGACGAGTTCGGCCATCACGGGCTGTCCTGCTCCCGAAGTGCCGGTCGTATGTCGCGCCACGCCTCGTTAAATGACATCATCCGTCGGGCCCTTGCCTCCGCAGACGTACCGGCAATCTTAGAGCCAAACGGTATGTTTCGGAGCGATGGCAAGAGACCCGACGGAATGTCTCTAATTCCATGGAAATTAGAGAGGTCGCTGGTGTGGGACGCAACTTGTGTAGACACTCTGGCTCCCTCCCACATCCGTGCGACCTCCTGCGAGGCGGGCGCGGCAGCAGCCGCAGCCGAAAGTCTCAAGCGGCGCAAATACGAAGCTCTTGGCGAGAACTCTATGTGTTTGTGCCGTTTGGGGTGGAAACGCTGGGGCCATGGGGGCCAGAAGCACGGCGTTTCATTAAAGACCTAACGAAACGCCTTGTCGAAGCCTCCGGCGACCGGAGGGATGGCAGCTACTTTTGCCAACGAGTTAGCCATTCAAAAGGGCAACGCTGTCAGCCATTTGGGGAGTTTGCCGCGAGGCAGCGGTTCTCTTAGAGATATTTTTTATTTATAAGGTATTCATAGGTTTTTAGTTTTTAAGTTATTTTGTTTCAGTTTGTAGGTTTTTTTCTTTCTGTTTTTTAATTAATGCTCTAAGATTTTTATATTAAATTCTAGATGTTATACACATTAATTTACAATAATTACTACGTATAACACAAGTTGCAGTGAACTTACGCAAGCACTCATAACTTTTTATTGGTATGGGTGGCATGGCAAACCCTCGCACTTACGGGCTTATACCATGCCCCTATGCACCCAAATAAACCAAAAGCCCTTATCTTTCCCCACTTTTCTAGTGTCTCTAAAAAGTTTTTTACATTCTGGTGACAGATGTTCAGATACATAAACGTTTTCTGTTGCGCCTTCGATTCCCAGATGTCTTGAGTTAAGTTTACCACTCGATGTCTTGTTAAATCTGGAGACAGCCCTAAGAAGATCCTCACGGAGCCTCAGCGATGAGGGCGTTACCAGTATGCTACGGGGCCTCTCAAAAGTCTGGTCCATCTTAGCGATCCGGCGGCAACATCTTATATCTGAGTCGGCTGCTGATGCGTTAACTGTATTGCAAGTATTTTTAAATATTTGCAATACAGTTATAGACCACAAAGCTCAGCAATTTATAGCGGAACTCAATGAGAAATTAATTGCTTCTTGGTGTAGTCTTTATATAATACCTCAATGATACCTATGGTCAGGGGTCAGATATATCGATCATCTAAACACTAGATACCCAAGCGCTCTCCAATTGTTGCCTCAATCTAATGCTCCAGCCAAAAGGGGGGCATTGAATTGCTGTCAGTTGTCATTTGACATTGCCATCCAAGTTTAATACCTATTGTGGCGATGTTAGGGCAGAGTATCAAAATTAGTTGCGATTATTCGAAAAAAAAATTATAAATGTTACTTATACTTACTTAAAAATAATTGAACCTTTTTTTCGAACGTAAGTAGGTATTTTATATAGATTAATTGTGTATCTAGGTGATCGAAGATCAGTTGTCTCAACTGCCTGCCGAATAATAATAAAATAACTTATTTGTCCAGGTCTGATCGTGATCTTCCTGCCGCGCGACCGCAAACTCATACGGTCACTGGTGTACGCCTCGATGGGCGCTTTGCTATTCTCCTTCCACCTCATCTACGACACGCAGCTCATGATGGGCGGCAAGCACAAGTACTCGATTAGCCCCGAGGAGTACATATTCGCCGCGCTCAATCTGTACTTGGACATCATCAACATATTCCTCTACATACTCACCAGGACTAGACCGTCGCGAGTACACTATAGATTTACATAGATAACGCAAGTATCACAGTTTGTATTGAAACCAAGCGTTCCGTTATTTTAACACCTACAGTGACGTCACAGCCGCAATTTAGAGACGGTTGTTTTAAAATGAATTTACGCATTATAATTTTAAAATAACTTACGTGTGATCGGAAATATGTTCCTGCCTTTGGGTGCTCGAAAGTTTTGGGCTATTGCAGTTAATTATCACGCAACGAAGCAGTTTTTTAGTTTTTGCAAATATGATTACTACCCACTTTTTTATTTTTTATTAGTGAGCTGGATAGTTCACGCACTTATTTTTGCTATAAGAAGGTAATAGTAACAAATTTTTCCGACAGTATGTTGTTTTCTTTGCGGGCTATTAATACGAACGTAAAATTATGTCACTGTATCGTTTACGCAGTATATATTTTAATTGTGGTTTTAAATACTAACTTAGTAATATTCAATATGAATAGTGAAGTTGTAGGTACGTACGTAATGTAACAATAATAATATTCGTGTTTTTTTGATTTGCGTATTTTTATAGAGGTGTTAAAAAGAGACTAAATCTGTTGAGAAATTGTACGCATGTAACTTGTATTTTTTTAAATTGTAATGGTATTTCTACCTAAAATAATAAATTTCCTATTTAAAGTTTGATGCTGTATTTATTTCTACCATCTTTTACCACCCCCACCTTTTGCTACCCTTTTATTGTCATATACCTGGAAGCAATAACCGTGTGTTCCCATGCTTGTGCAACGCCTACATACAACTGACTCTAAACCGCAAGATTGCATTAATACAAGTTTTGACATGAAACAGTTGCATACAAAAACGCACTTGACGTCATGGAACCTTATCGCTAAATAATAAAACAAATATTTCATTTCAGTCCGCACCTTTAAAAGTGCAAACTGGCAATTATACTCGTGCTTCGTCCTCAAGATTAGTATACTTACCTGTTTTACCTATTCTACTATTTAACTATGTAGTAACGCGTAAGTGTTGCCACAATCAGCACTATTTTTTATAGAAGATACCTCATTTCCGGTCTAAGTACAATAATTAAACCGAAAATGACAATTTTTTTTACACATTTTCGGTTAAAATTGACATATATCCATTTCCCGCCAACATCCACCCCACCTCCGAGTTCACAGTGGCGCTCTCGTCATTCGCTTTTTAGTGCTTAGCCACATCGCACGTTCGCCATCAAAATGCTCAAAAGAAGCCGATGATGATTTCAATTATTTAGTTAGCAAAATAAAAAACTAGGAAAAAAGTTTAAAAATCAACGTCAATGATCAGCGTCGGAATCTTCAAGTAGTGTAAAAAGTACGTCAAGCTCCAGAGAATCTTCACCAGCTGCGTCACCTTATTCGCTTCATCTGAAAGAGGTAAGTTCACTGCAAATTTTTAGTTTTTTTGTACTCCCACGGTGTAAAATAAAAATTTCTGCCAGTCCTTTTTTAAAGAAAGACTGATGCGAGGTCGTTTTAACCTCAAGGAATGCATTGAAACATATTATGTGTCTGCATTCGGCATGCATGATGCCTTATACCGGTTCCCTAATAAGGGCGAAGGTGATAACCGTTGAAGAATGCACTCAGGAACATATGTTCTAGATACTCACTGCATTCGGCATCCATGGTGCCAAATTAATCATTCTACACCCACGGTGTAAAATAAAAATTTCTGCCAGTCCCTTTTTAAAAAAAGACTGATGCGAGGTCATTTTAACCCATTGAAACCTATTATGTGTCTGCATTCGGCATCCATAATGCCTTATACCGGGTCCTTAATAAGGGCGAAGGTTATTTATAACCGTTGAAGAATGCACTCGGGAATAATGTTCTAGATATTCACTGCATTCGGCATCCATGGTGCCAAACTAATAATTCTAAACGCGGCACTAACCCGCCACTTTTGAACACCCATGGTGTGACTTTTTAAACCCAATATTTAACCATCACTTCTGTGGTTATTTTATTCGAGATATCTCGATGACAACCAGTTCCTTTGTCTTATAGACAGAGATGAACAGTCGCCGATTTGAGTGACGACGGAACAAACACCTGTCTTATCGTTAACTTCGTTAGAGGCGTTGAATCCTGGGCTGTCGACGTCGTCGGTGGGCCTGGCCAACGAAGGTCAGGATGCTGCGAAAACCAATGGACCCCTCACAGATTGAGAAATTTGGTCCCAATAACGATGAACTGGCAAGTCAACTTACTACCTTGCCACTCATGGCCTTGATAAAGAAAATCGCAAAGATTTATTAAAAAGGTTCCTTAAACCGTCCAATTGTAAAAACATATTGGAGCCCCAAATGAACCCTAACATCAAGGCTGCAACTCCAGAGTATGTCCATAAGCGTGATAAGTCAATCGAAGTCAACCAAAAACGGATTTCCGCAGCTATTACATGCGTTGGTCGCATTACCTTTAAGTGATCAAATTAAGAACGCTGACAGAGTTAACGATTTATTAAAAAGCTTTATGGATGTCAGTCGTATGTTGTGACGTACAGTATCTTCAATCAAATGCTCGACGAAACTATGCTCTTCATAAAAAGATTTATCGGAGAAAACTTAAAAGAAACCTTAAAAACGGCTAAAGCAGTTCTAAATGTTCTTCTGACCTTAAGGCAGATGTTATCAGGAAATTTAAACAAAGCAGGAATTTAAACCGGAAGCTGGTTCCCGGCAACCGACGGGCGGCGCCGGGCCCTCGTTGTCATCAACCGGCCTCATAAGCCGGAGCAATGATGAACTATTAGCCGCCACCACCACCGCTACCGCCACAACCGACAACGTCGAGTCTGCGCGGTCGCTCCTCGACAACGTCTGCCTATTGGCCCAGACAAACAAGGAAGCTGTTGAATGAATAATCTTATTAAAAGAATAATGTTAGAAAAGTATAGAATTTAATTTATAAGAACCGAACAGCTTTATAAAAGAACAAAAAAAAAAGATGACATTAATAGAGAAAAGAGTACAAACCATAACTTTTTGTACATAGGTACACACCTAATAAGTATGAATATACAACATGCTCCCTCAAAAAGTTAATTGCATTGCACTCATAATACTAAGGCATAAAAACCATTAAATAAAACCATTACGAAAAACTAGGATACACCAATCATTTGTAAACAGCTGCGATGCTTTGTTGGACCCAAAGGTTTCGTCAAAACATCTGCCGGTAACCTGTCGGTGGGCATATACCTAAGTTCAACTGTTTTATCGTTCACTTTTTCTCGGACAAAATGGAACTTAACATCTATATGTTTTGTCCTATTGTGGTGAACCGGATTCATGGCTAATTTTTGTGCACTCTGACTATCCGTATACAAAACTATGTTAAGCGACTTACCTGTTATATCGAATATCAGTCGTTTTAAGAAGCACGCATCCTTTACTGCTGTAGCCAATGCCATATATTCGGCTTCAGCGGAAGACAAAGCCACTGTGGGCTGTTTTTTAGCTTCCCACGAAATAGGGCCGCCTGCAAGTTCATAATAGAACCCAGTGTAAGATCGTCTATCAGTTGGACAATTTGCCCAGTCTGCATCTGAAAAACCCGTCAAAGTTGTAGTATTACCTTTTTCTTTCTTGTACGTAATACCACTATCTTTTGTCGCCTTCAGATAACGTAGACATCGTTTAGCAATATTCCAATGTGACTGATCAAATTTAGAGTTAAATTGACTCAAGTAGCTCACCGTGTACGCTATATCTGGCCTGGTATTTACAGCCAAAAACATTAGACAGCCAATTAACTCTCTGTAAGGGTACTCACACTCACCTATACCAGGCTCAAGATTTTTCTTGACTAATGGAGTAGAAACTCCCTTACAATCTTGCATGTTAAATCTTCTCAGTATCTTTTCAATATACAATGTACTCTGAGATATCTTAATTCCGTAACTATCATGGTGAATATTTTTCAAATTGACATTTGAAATTGTCAAACGTAGTTTCATTTTTATACAGTATTACTAGATCGTCAACGTATACAGCCAGAACCAAGGAGTCTAAGTCCGAATTGTTTTTAAAAATACACGGCTCAGAGGTTTGCATAAAACCAAAAACTGACAAAGTCTGTTTTAACTTTGTATTCCAGGCTCTTGGTGCCTCCTTCAATCCATAAAGTGACCGTTTCAATAAACACACTTTCGACTCTTCTCCTTTCCTTACAAAACCTTCTGGCTGTGTCATGTAGATTTCTTCTTCTAAATTGCCATTCAAAAAAGCTGTGTCTACATCCATATGACGGACCTTATAATCTTCCTGTAATGCAAGCGCTAACAGGGTTCGCAACGACGAGTTGCGTACAACCGGAGAAAAGGTTTCGTGGTAATCGATACCTTCTTTTTGTCGAAAACCTTTTGCTACTAGACGCGCTTTATACCTAACAGTGTCACCTTTCGCATCTCGCTTCAGTTTGAAGACCCACTTGCAAGGAATACACGTTTTATGATTTGGCTTGTCTACCAAAACCCATGTGCCCTTTCTGAGTAAGGCATTGTACTCATCTTTCATTGCTAAAGTCCAGTTATCTTTCTCATCACTGTTAATCGCAGCTAGATAATTATTTGGATCATGGCTGTAAGGTGCTGTCGTTTGCCAATCGATACCCACTGACTGAACATAATCCATCAATTCTCTATTCATGAACTCAGTTCCATTGTCTGACCGCAAAGTCTTTAGTTTTCCACCAAACTGTCTCTCAACATGAGAATGAAAGGAACAAAACTTATTTTTGACTTCAGTTTTAGAAGACATAAAATACACAAAAATAAAACGTGTATAATCATCTATAAAAATATTAAAATACTTACTACCTTTAAACGAATTTGTAGAAAAAGGTCGGCATACATCGGTATGAACCAATTGAAGTGGTGATGTAGCCTTCCTGTATTTTAAGCTTTTAAAAGGCTTTCTAGACTGCTTACCCTCTATGCACGGTATGCATGGTTCCTTGTCAACCTCCGTGTACTCCACGCCGATAGCCTGACCTTTTTTAAGTAGATCCATGCCAATTCGACACAGATGTCCTAACCTCTTATGCCAGAGCTGGAAGTTGGAACAATCAGAGTGCACAAATTTAGCTGAAACATTATTAAACATTTTAATTGAACAATCTAAAGTAAACAGAGCCCATCACATACAGAACCATACGCTAAAGCATTTTTACTGTCTACTACATCACACTTTGAGTCATAAATAGTGCAGCCTTCTTTATTGAAAACTACAGAGAAACCCTTCTCTACTACTTTACTCACTGAAAGTAAATTACAGTTCAAATCAGGAACATGAACAACATTCTCTATTCTGTTCGCCAAAGTATCCGTATCAATGGATACATCACCAATAACTACAGCCGCCACTTTTTGTCCGTTAGCCACAGTAATCGTTCCACCTTGTACTGGCCGATAACTGCTGAACCACTCGCGATGCGGAGTCATATGAATGGTTGCACCTGAATCAATAATCCATTTCTCATAGTTTGCAGCTGGCGCAGAGAGAGCCATTTCCTTCACAACAGCCTGTTCCACCTTTTTATTATGATGGCAATCTGTACTCTTAAAAACCATTCCCGACACATTCATAGTTTTCTTGTCCTTCTTATTGGGACATTCGGGGCTTTTGTGTCCTGGTTGTCTACACTTAAAACAGATTATAAGCTTCTTTTTCTTGCTTGTAGAACCTGTTGAACGTAACGCAGCCACCTCGTTCTGGTGAGGGTCCTTAGAAAGCTCGTTTAATAGCTTTGCCTTAACCAATTCACTGGTTACATCAATATTCGAATTCTCTAAAGCCATTATCAGCGGTTCGTACCGTGGTGTCAATCCTCCGAGAATAATCGCAGCCAGAGATCCATCGTCGATCTTCTTACCTATATCTTCAAGATCTTGAGCAGTACTCATAATGGCGTTGATTTAAGATTCTATGTCTTGGAAATCGGTTAAGGTATATTTGTATAATCTACGCTCTAGAGAGAGCCGTCGACCCATACCTTTATCCTCGTATGCTTTTTGTAAAGCACTCCAAGCCTCCTTAGCGTTTTTCGCACTTCGCACGTGCGAAATTGCACCTCCGTCTACCGTAAGACATATTTTTGACAACGCCTTCTGGTCGTTACGAGAGCGCACATCTTCCGCTGTTTTATCAGAATCATCGTACCCGGTGATGGACGTCCACAGCTCCTCATGAATGAGAAGCATCCTCATTTTGAACTTCCAGGTTGGGTAACCGTCTCGGTTTATTAACATCTGAATACCTTGAAAATTCATACTATTCCCTGACATTATCTTCCTTTATAATAAGCAGCTTCGTGCTGATAACGTGTTGAAGGAATAATCTTACTAAAAGAATAATGTTAGAAAAGTATAGAATTTAATTTATAAGAACCGAACAGCTTTATAAAAGAACAAAAAAAAAGATGACATTAATAGAGAAAAGAGTACAAACCATAACTTTTTTTTTGTTTAATAAGTATGAGTATACAACAGAAGCACTAAGTGCAAATATGGTACGCTACGCAGGCAGGTTACCTACACTATTTTTACAAACAGTGGTCGCTAATTACTGGGACCGATCGGTACTCTCATGGGTTTATGAATTTGTTTGTTGCGCGTGCGCTTATAAATCAGTTTAACCCTCCTATCACAGAGATCAGTTCAAATTTAGAAAAATTACACTATCAGGAATCCATAGAAGATTTCCTTGAAATAGGAGCCATTTCCCCTTGTACACCTTGTGATAAACGACATGTCTCTCGTGTTTTTCTGGTTTCTAAATCCAATGAAAAGATCTCAATTCATTTTCAATTTCAAAAACTTAATTATACTTGTTTATACCAACCACTTTATGTTAGAGGATGGCAACTATAGATCATAAAGATTCATATTTTTTAATTAAAATACATCCTAGTTCAAGAAAGTATCTCATTATCATGAATAAAATCGATCCAAATACTAAAATATGTATGAATTCAACGTTCTACCCTTTGGTATCAGTACAGCTCCTTACATATTTACCAAATTTACTTTTATTTAATAGAATCCACTTTTTTAGAGTGTGAGGAAAATGTTATTGCAACAATAAATTTGTTACAATCCCTAGGGTTCTTAACAAATGAAGAAAAAAGTAAATGAAATCAGTACCACACGAAATAAAATAGTAAACAAAATTCTAGAATATAAAAAACTAAAACTTTGTAAATATGCATTGGAGATATATTCTGACGCACCGACAACGGGGTGGGAAGCAGCTTGTGTAACGGTCAGGACCAATTGTTAAATTCAGAACGCACCTTGCACATTAACAGTTTAGAACTTTTAGCTAAATTTTTTTGCCTTAAAAATATTCGCAAATACTGTAGAAATTGTCAAAAACTTTTGCGCGTTGATAACACTACTGCCGTTAGATATGAACCGTATAGGTGGAGTACAATATCCTCATCTCCACGATATCACAAAAAGCATTTGACAGTGGTGTGAATCACGCCATAACGCTGCTTTTAATATAAAGTCATCTGATAATTTAATGTTGTTGCTGACTACGAATCGAGACGTTCACATCCCGATGTTAAATGGGAATTATCGTTTTCAGGTTTCGATTTTATAATGAAAAACTTTGGATACCCTCAAATCGAATTATTGTAAACTGGCTTAACAATAAATGTGAATTGTATGCTTCCTGGAACCGTGACCCAGATGCTTACGCCATTGATGCCTTCACGTTTTCTTTCACAAATTGCTTCTTTTATGCCTTCCTTGCTGTAGCTATTATTCTTAAAACACTAAGAAAGATTATCTCCGATTAAGGTGAAGGTGTCATAGTTGTACCATCGTGGCCGACACAACCCTGGTATCCGCTGTTCCATCGCCTCATTAGTTATATCGAAAGTAGTAGAACTTCACTCACAACACTATGCCATTGCTTATTCCAGGAGAAATATTCACCACAACCTTACCATGGAGACCGCAGTCATATCCGCAAAGGCCTTTGGCAAAGGAACATTCCAAAGACTGCCATGGATATAATGTTGTCATCCCTATCAGTCAATCTTATAAAGCAGTACGATTCATGCTTACTAAAATGGTTTCATTATTTCACTGAAAATAAAATTGATTAAAACAAACCTTCTATACCAAAAATAATCGAATTTCTTACTTATATTTTAACAGTGGTGGTCTATACCGAACAGTCAATTGTTTGTAGATCTGCAATATCATTATTATCAGGACCCTTAGATGACGACTTAATTACAAGGTTCTGTAAGGGCGTATACAAACTCAAACCCCCCTGTACGTCGTTACAATATAACGTGGGATACATAATATCCTATTAAATTATTTATCTTCCTTAAATTAACGCAGTAAAATTTCTCTAGAACAACTCACAATCACAAAGAAGTGTCTAACACTTTTGGCTCTTGTTACTGCACAATGAGTGCAAACCCTATCTAAAATTAAGATCAAAAACTAATTTATTTACAAAATAATTAAATAGTTATAAAAACTCCAAAACTAATAAAACTTCTAGAGCTGGATCTCACCAACCAGCCTTACATTTGCCTATTTGAAAGTAGAGTAGCTATTTGTTCTGCAGTAATTTTAACATCGTATATTGATAACACTAAGAACATCAGACACTGATAACTTAATAATTAGTTTCGAAAACCTGATAAACCAGTTTGTGCTCAAACGATTAGCAGATGGATTAACTCCACATTGAAAGACAGTGGAATTAATATAATATCCATTTTTTCTGCTAACAGTACCCGTCATGCAGCTACATCCATCGTCTGCATACAGTAATGGAGTCACTGTTGATTTAATAAGAAATACTGCTGGCTAGAGTGACAATTCTACTGTCTTTGCAAAAACATTATAATCGCACTATAGTAAGTAACGATGATTTTACCTTGCTAGCAAAAACGTTAAATACACTGTAATACAGATATTATTTTGTGTTATACAGCTTGTATCAAGCGGGGCCAGCCATATTTCACGTACCTAATCAGTTACTTTTAGTGAGCTGGCACACATAAAAACATTTCTTGATATCTCGGCATTGTGGAAGTACATACTTTTGAAAATAATACGAGTTTATCGACATTATGACAACACTAACAAACAGCTGATCAAACAGCTGATTGGAGTAATGGACTCTGTCTAGTGTTACTTCCTCCTTTGCCTCTGCTGTGACCCTAGTATTTCTGTGCCTATTGTGCTGACTCCACCCGCTTTCAACTATTTATTTTTGATAAAGTTTAAAGGGTTCCGTGTTGTTATTTTTTTCACTAAGAAAATAAGTTACGACTACCTACTTTTATTTAGTCAATTATTCTCTGTTCCTATCACCAGGTCAGGTCAAGAATGTGTTATCTATCAGGTAAGTACTTTTGACGGTTAATTAGTATGGAGGTACGAATCCAAAACATTTATGATTTTGAGAAAATTAAATGTACTTAAATGTAAATAGTCATCTGAGTATTGTTCATGAATTGAAAGGCTTGTCATACGAAACGCACTGAGAAATGTCTTACTTCGCATAGCATTTCTACTTTGCTTAGACCGCGATTTTCTAAGCGACACATAGACGCTGTGATTGCTGTCTCTTTCCGATTCTATGAATATTTATTTATTTTTTATTTTAATCTTTATTGCACAAAGAAAACAAAATGTACAAAAGGTGGACTTAATGCCAAGTGGCATTCTCTACCAGTCAACCTTAGGGCTAGGCAGAAAGAGTTGTAGGCGGTGCAATTCAAAATATGAAAGAGACAGAGTCAATTCTCAGCGCTGCGGCAGCCGCTACTGCCAAGGCTTTAACTTAGAGAATCGCACTGATGAACAATAACTAAAGCAGTATTGTTCTGAGGCTTAGACAAGTAAATGTTTGTGAATACGGGTTTCATTCAGCACTGAACTAAACTCACCCGTTTACACGCAGTAAAAATAACAAAACAGAAAAATCTGTCATCATGTGAGTTTTCATTGTAACTTTTATGTCGGCTAAAAAAGCAGAAAATAATAATGTTAATAATTTGAACAATGATAAAAAAAAGACTTAACTAATTTAAAAATATTGCTAGTTTTCTTAACTCAAAGTCTAATTTACGAGCCCTAAAAAGTATGGGCGGTATTAACATAATGGCGGTATTGATACTAGGAGTCACTCCTGGTATGGGCGGAGTCACAAGAAAGCGTGCGCGTGCGTCTTTCTTCTTAATGGGTTCTGTAGCTCATTTTATTTTTCTAACCGCTTTGGTTGACCCGGTATAAATGTAAGCATTCCTGAAATCCTAACTAGTGTGATACAACATAGTTAAACTTTACTAACTAACACATAGTTTTCATAAAAATAACATTTTTAAACATCTGTGACATACGTACTAAATAAAACTTACGTGTGATGGAATATTTTATCACTAATTGACTAAATTAATAGCAACAAACCTAAAAATAATACGCAGCGCTTAAGCCAGTTTACACTTTGGTAGTATTTTGTGATGAATTGATGAATAACTTAACTAATTTAAAAATATTGCTGGTTTTCGTAACTTAAGTCTAAATTTTGAACCCTAAAAACTACTAGGGTATTGGGCGGTATTCGGCATTCGGCGGCTTTTAGAACCCCAAGCGGTCGCATGAGACCGCAGTTGATAGTGGGGACATTACTGTGCCTTTGCGGGAGCGGGCAAACTACACATTTCGGAATTCTAAGTACCAGGATAGGCGGCACACCCCCGACATAGCAATGCCCAACGGTACGATAGGTTTGTTTTCATGTTGTTGTTGTTTTCATGCCTACAATTTTTTCGCAGTCGTTTGTGAAAGCTTACAGAGTGCATACATACTTTTAGATATTTTTTTGCGGTTTGGTTTCGATTCGACTACCTATTAAATTAATATGGCATTTCTAAGTAATCAGGAGTATTACGAAATGATTCTTTGTGTCGGAGCAGCTAATGGCAGTCTCCGTGGTGCTCGTGAACTGTACCGCGAGAGATTCATCGACGGCAGACCAGAAGCTGAGCAGCGACGCTTGCCATCGGCGGATTGCTTTCGACGAATGGTTTTGCGTCTCCAGCATACTGGATCCTTTCGTGCGACGAGTCCGGAAGTCCAGCCAAATATGCGGGACCCGGGTTTGGAGGAGACTGTGTTGGAGCCACTTTTGTAAACTGTTTATTGTGAAGTGCAGTGGACTACACGTGCTTCGCTTTACCTCTCAAGCCCCAAGCGGCAAGAAGTGAATCTTTGTGTGCTGTTTTTATCAGATTTATCTAATGTAAGTAGGTACTGTTGTTTATTAGAAAATTATTATTCTGACTAACGATCAGTACCTACTGATCGTTAGTCAGAATAATAATTTTCTTATTACCTAATAAGTTGTAAGAAATACATCGAAATACGAGTAAAATAATACGTGGTGTAATCCGTTAGCATTTTTTCAATTTCCGAGTGAATTGTAACAATATTTGTTTTATTTGCTGTCACATGATAACTTTGTTATTTTTAATGTTTTAAACATTTTTTGACATTTCGATTCGAAGACTGAGAGTTTTTGATTTTAGTTATTTCAAAAATAAGTCATTGTAATCAAGGACCTAGGGTACCTAGTTCTAAGTAGGCGTAGCTACCTTTAGGCCGAGTCCTGAGTCACGGGCGCATCGCGGAGGTGGATTGCGGAGCGTAGAAATAAAGTAGGTATGTAAGCGCCCGCTTGCAGTTCGGACAGGTTCTTACATGTCGAGTAGGTATTTGTTTCGTGCGCGGCGGATTCCGCCTGCGCGATGCGCCGTGACTTAGGACTCTGGCTAAAGGTGGCCACTGACGATCATTTTTTCCCATCAGTTGAACTGACGTCAGTCCAAAATTTGATCGTGAATGTCGTTAAAAAAATTGATTGTATCACCTCAGTTCGATTCGAACTTCTCTAATGAATATTGATCCTTAATGCCGAAAACTAAAGTTCAAAATTGATTGTACCGGCCGGTCGAGAACTGACGAGCCGGACTGTCGCCAGTGAGTGGGAAATCTTTATGGCGTAAAACCATTTGGAGTGATGCCACAGTTTTACGCCAGAACTGACGCGCAAAACTGATCGTCAGTGGCCAGCTTAAGAGTAGTACGATTATCTATTCTGTGACTACACCTCAAAGTGCTTCGTTTTAGTTGTATTGAGTTATTTCAAAAATAAGTCATTTTAATTTAAGACCTATTTAGGTACCTAAAATAAAACAAATTAAATTGAGCTTATCTTACTAGGGTATTTATAGAAAGGGTCTACACTTGGGATAATTTGAAACACTGGATTAAGGCTGGCCCCGCTTGATACACGCTGTAGTTATCTTTTGTTTTGTTATATTATTAACTTGCATTCAATCAATCAAAACATACAATTGATTGTATTAAATTGTTGTCTATTATGTCTAATTCATCAAAATAAATATTTCCCTGCTCTCAACATCTACATAGTTAATTAGTAGAATAGGTAAAACAGGTAAGTATACAAAGAGATTTAAATAGTAATAGTTTAATGTCTTTGTAAGTATACTAATCTTGAGGACGAAGCACGAGTATAATTAATGATTAAACGAACTTACCTAAGTGAAGTTCGATCATAATTATACGAAGTGCTTCGTCCGAAAAGATTAGTATGCATTCCCTCCCGCCCAACAAACTGTTTAAAACAGTTACCCATTAAGTGGAAATATTTACTTACTACTCTAAACTTAACCCACCAACCCGCATTGGGCCAGCGTGGTGGGTTATGGCCCAATATCCCCACGTGCTATTGTCCACGTGGGAGGCCTGTGCCCAGTAGTGGGACGTTAATAGGCTGATGATGATGACTCTAAACTTAATGACGAGAGCGCCACTGTGAACTCGGAGGTGGGGTGGATGTTGGCGGGAAATGAATATCTGTCAATTTTAACCGGAAATGTGTAAAAAAAAATTGTCATTTTCGGTCTAATTATTGTACTTAGACCGGAAATGAGGTATCTTCTTTATAAAATAGTGTTGATTGTGGCAACACTTACGCGTTACTACATAGTTAATTAGTAGAATAGGTAAAACAGGTAAGTATACTAATCTTTTCGGACGAAGCACTTCGTATAATTATGATCGAACTTCACTTAGGTACAATCATTAATTTGCAGGTTCTCACTTAAAATTGTTGTATCAAATAAAAATGCGCTCGGTTTCATATACCTAGAAGCGATAAGCGTCTGTTTTCATGTTAGCGTAAGGCGCACGTGCAACTCTAAACCGCAAGCTTGCAATAATGCAGGTTCTGCCAGTTCAACAGAACTTTATCGCTAAAAGACAAAACGAATATTTCAATTCAGTCCGCGCTCTCGTTCCGTTCAGTTCATCGTAATACGAGTATAACTGTTAATTAGCTGATCAAGATGTCTAACCAGATAACACAGTGTGCAAGTGTTATGATTGCCATGGACAATATATAGTAAAAAAGGAAGGACATTCCTAAATATGTTATAAAAGTTCAGATCCTGGAAGGCATAGACAAATCTGATGAAGTGGAGTTCCAAAGTCGTGCTAAAACACAGTATCTAGTGTACAATCACCAGGACAAAGTGCTATTAAATACGTATCAGTTAATGTGCGATATTAATGCGGAAATTGCAGCACGCAACGAGAGACATCTGGTCTTCTAGGTTTCACAATAATTTGGGTATGTATTAATAATTATTTCATATTGCAACGAGACTTGTTCACTACTCAATATATACACGTGCGCGACGCTGCTCTATACATAACCTATCACTCTTGTTTGAAATTGTAAGAAAAAATTTATAAAAATATGTTTTCTATTTATTGAAATGTAAATTTAAAAACTAAAAAATATGTTTGGTGTATATAGTCTATTAACTATATTTAATTTTGTTTGTTTTAGAAAATGGATTCTGCTTGCTTGGTATCCATACGCTTAAAGATACGACGACTTAAGTGACAACGAAGTGGCTGAAAAGGCAAATTCCTGATCTTCCTACTCCTCCAGCTACACCTGGACTAAATGCAGATATTAAGAAAAGAAAACAGCAGCGGAAAAAAGCAATTATGTAGACTGTAGGGGTAATAACTATACTGTAGGGTCTATAGTGTTACTGTATTGCTAATGTATGAAGGGGACAGAAAGAACAACTACGTTTCCAGGAACCGCATTTATTTGCGCGGAATAATACACACAATACTGTTAACAATTACGTGGTATAGCTAGTACGGTGGACACGGGACGACTGGTTGGACTGTGGCGCGCTCGCAGCTCTATTGTTCTTTATGCTTACACGACAATATACGCCACGTCCCCACAATCATCCCCCTCTTACCAAAAAATTAAGAAAAAACATTTACACAAATACTATAAAAATAAACTACAAACTATAGCGCGCAGAAGGCACACAGGAATGCGCTGACAATGCTGAATGCGGTGGCTACGTGACTACTTGCTCGCTGTAGCGCATGACGCAATCGGTAGGTGTTAGTTACAAATCAACACACTATACTTTGAACTTATTTCATTACATTTTAAGAAATTATATTTTTACTGTTTTATATTCACTTGTTAACTTTATTAACTTAACATAGTACATATTAAGATTTGTATTGATTTTATTTAATAAAAATTCGAATTATTTACTGTTTTGTTTACATTTCCCTAATCCACTGGTTAACAAAAATATATTTTACAAAACGAAATAATTATCAAAATGACTTATAAGTAACTTATAAGTAATTACTACTTTATAAAGGATAATGTAAATCCATTCAATTTTTGATTATGTATCAGAACATTACTAAGTACTTAAAATAACATTGATTATGTATGTGTGGTCCTAATAATTTATAAAAACGAATTACTTACTTACTTATGAAAATGAATGCATTTGGTTGCGCTATCCCAAAAAAAATAAGATACATTGCTTTTACATATAAGTTCACACATGACTTAACTACATACTAGTGAGCGTAACATTCCAACGCATAAGGCGTATACTCCAAAATCTATTTATAGAATATTTGTTAAGGCGACGCGCCTCGTCTTACTTTCATAACAAAAAATGACAATTTATGTATTTTAAAATGTGTTTTTAACCAAATAAATGTTTGAATTATGCAAAAATTTATTTAACTCTACTTGGTAATCAACTGCATGGGGTAGATGTGCCCTGTAAAAATTTGTCATTCCTAAAAAACGTCTCATTTCTTCTACTGTATTAGGCTGCGGATAGTCTGTAATAGCTTTAACTTTTTCTGGCAGCGGGCTTATACCGTCTTGTGATACTAAATATCCTAGGAACTCTATATTATGTTGCCCAAAGCTGCATTTACTTAAATTAATGGTAATACCTAATTTTTGAATACTTTGTGAATCTCTTCGTTATCTGAAGCTATAATAATATCATCAATAAAACAGAAAAGTGCCGATTCGTCATTTTTTTCCGAATTTCCTACGCGTTCTATTCCTTTTAAAACGTCATGATCCATGAATCTTTGGAAGGTTTGCGCTGCATTCCTTAAGCCAAAGCTCATGCGAGGAAATTCATAAAGTCCAAATGGAGTGCATATCGATGGCTTAGTGCACAAATGTACTAACTACAAAAATCGCGATTTTTACTTTTTGACTGCCAACTGTATTAATTGACCTTCTCTACCGTTTGCACTTACCCACGTGTCGATATTCCATCTCTTTCTATCAAAAACCCAGTGTCACGGTTGTATCAAGTAAGCTTCGGTTTTGTCCAAAAGTATTAAAATCCTTTATTTTTACTAATCTGCTACGAAAACTCCTCAAGTGATTTTAAGATTCCCTTCCGCGGTACTAGTTAACGCACAAAAATATTAAGTACATTTACGATATGTAAGTTTACATATTACAGACAATCCAAATGTTGTAAGTGCAGTTAATACAAAAACAAATCTAATGCTTGCAACTGTTTTTAAGTGCACAAATGTGCTAAGTCGCTATGATACAAAAAATAACTATACAGATGTTTACAAAATCATCGAAAATCACATAACTATTAGTACACTTCACTCATTTATGTTTTGTTTCTTGAAATGCTCAACTAACGACATTTTAAGTTAAGTGTGCTTTCGATAATCGATTTGGCGCGTAATTTTACGTGTATGCACGAAGGCTAAGAAAAATTGGTCAATGTCACGTTCATACTGGCTTTTTTCACCAATCTATAAGAAAACACCGTGTTTGCCAAAATTTTTTTTGTAACACGTTCGATATTAGCACAAGTATTGTTAATATTTGTTCCAAATATAGAGGACATGCAGGCTCTTATGTTGGCACTGACAATCGAAAAGGTAAAATTCCCGCAAATATAACTTCCCTAGGCTACGAAATTTGTGAAAGAGCAATATTGACCAGTACCCTCGAATTGAGTCTTACTATTGTCGCAAAGACTCCAAAAAATTATATTTAGATAGTGATCTGAATCTGATCATATCTCGCATGTACAATTTTGCCTAGAAAAACAAATAACTCCCGTATTATGTATATACCACAGGATTTTTCACTTCTATGAGCCAAAACTAGCATTTTATAAGCCAAATGAAAAAGCTAGTTTACAAGAAGAATATGATGCACACAAAAAAATGATAAAAGAAGACAAAAAAAACAAACACAGATGGTGCTTTTAGAGCAAATAAATTCGACCTACAAGCTGTTCTTTCTATACCCCTTACCGGGGATTGCAAAATATATTATTTACGAAAACTCTCATAGTATAATCTAACTATTTCATATTTGATAATGGGTTTTGCCACGATCAAACCAAAACATTATGATGTTAATATTATGAAACATGACGATTTCTATGACATAAAGGCATTTAAAAAAAATTAAATACTTACACAACAAAAACATAAAAAATGAGACTGAAATGGTTTAAAATTAAGTGGCTTCGGGTAAACAAAGAATCGCTTACTTCGATATTTTATAAATACAACTTAAACGATTCAGATTTGAAAGAAATCAATATTTGCAAGACAAAAAATGGAGGAAAAAAGAAAGACTTCAGTAACATAAAAAAACCTGAAAAGAGCATACAAATTTGGTGCTCCCCATTTCACAATGTAAGAAAAAAGATCTTCTTACTCTTTAAAAGATGATGTGATCCCATGAGACTATGGGCAATAATATAGAGACTTTCCATCTAGTTCTGCAAATATTCCTAATATCAATATCACTGACACTGAAACATCTGATAATGAAGTTAAGAATCAGGATGAGAGTATTATTAATAATCTACCTTATTCTAAGACTAATTAGTGATTTAAAATGAATAAATAAGTACTTTCCCTAATTTTGTTAGTGTATAAGAAAGACTGATTTAGGTAGGTACCTATACTATTCTTAATAATTAATGAAATGTTGTAGAACTTTAATAAATTATTACTTACCTACTATGCAATGTTTATTGATTTCCTATTTAATAATATTATTATTATTTTATGTTCTAACCTGCACAAAATATCTTGAGTCGGTATTCTGTGGTATTTAATAAATATTTTAATATTTTAATTTTGATAAGTACTGTTAATCTACTAGAATATTGACCCCGCCCCACTTAGTACATTCGTGCATTCAAATTACTAAATTTAAGGGTTCAAATGTACTAAGTGAGGGGGTTATCTAGAAATTCAGGTGATTTTGTTATCAATTTGATATAATTCGGTTATGAAATCTACTTATTTGTAGAACCAAAGAAAATGTCTTATGAATAAACGTAATTTGAATTCCATATTATACACAGTTCTGGTATTATTCATGCTTAAACTTTAAAATGCTCTCCTGAAAAATCTAGTTTTTGTAATTAGTACATGTGTGCTCTAAGCCATCGATATGCCTGTCTTCTCAATATCCTTAGTTGCTATACAAATATTGTGGTAAGCTCTATTTAAATCTAAACGAGAGAAAATATTACGGTTTGGCAAAATATAAGTGAAATCTTGCATATGAGGTATCGGGTAACGGTCTGGCTTTGTTATAGCGTTAAGCGCTCTGTAATCCCCGCAGGGCCTTATTTGTCCGTCTTTTTTCAGTACTACATGAAGTGGACTTGCCCATTCTCCTTTTCCCGGCCTACATATGCCTAAGTCTTGCATTTTCTGAAATTCTTTTTTAACCTTTACATATCGGTCCGGCGGTAGTGGCCTTGGACGCGCACATACCGGGGCACCTGAAGTAATTATCTGATGTTGTACCGTATGCGTAGAATTTTCTCTAAAAGCGACTGGTTTTGTTATTTCCACAAATTTCTCTAAAATTTCGCGATAAGGGTGGTCGCTCTGTATGCTCTTAATAGAAGGTTGATCGCAACGTATAATGGACCCATCCGTATCTAAAGTAGTCAAACTATCTATAAGCTTTTTATTGTATAGGTCAACTATTAATTTATAGTGTTCAATAAAATCTGCGCCTAAAATGGCTTGCTTTACATCACATATAATAAATGTCCAATTAAATGCTCTCCTTAATCCTAAATTCAATTCTAAGGACTTTACATATGTCTTAATTTCTGAATTATTTGCTGCAAACAATTTATAATTACTCAAAGCGTTTTTACATTTAAATTGACTTACCGGTAAAACGGATACATTCGCACCTGTATCTATTAGGAATCGAATCTTGGACTTCCTGTCTGTCACGCTTAAACGATGGTTTCGTGTTGCCGTTGTGCAGTCTCCCACCGCGCAGGACTGGACGGCGCTTAGTTTTCCGCATTTCCCATGTTTTGTCCTTGGCCTCTACTTGCTGTCTGTCCTTGGCTTCCTCCAGCTGATGGCTGCTTCCAGTTGCATGGCTGCTCGCAATTCATTGCTCTCTTTCTGTAGCGATAATGGTACTGGCACAACCAGTTTGGACTAGCTGGTGTACGTGGAGCTGTACGCGGTCTCGAAAAACGGGATGGCGATCTAAATCTGTTATTCCAGGCGTTTCTACGGCTCCTGCTGCGGCCTCTTGATTCTCTTATTTCGCTTATTTCGTTACGTATGTTCTTTAATTCGATGGCCATTTGCGTGAATTGGTTAATCATATCCGGGAAACTAGGTGTAGACACTGATGATACTGCTGCGACTTCTCCTGTCTGTAGGTTTTCCATGATCTTATCGGCCATTGCTGCTAGCCCTTCCAGTTTGGTGTCTTGTGCTACCGATAACACGGCTTTCACTGCATTGGGTAATCTCGATATCCAAAGGCGTCTTAATGCTTCGGTTGATACCTGAGTGTTGCTGGCGAGTTCAGACATCCTTCTCAAAAGTTGTGATGGTCGTTGCGCTCCTAGATTCATCTCAGATACGAGTTTGTGAAACTGCCTTTCAGCACTCTCTTCGTATGCAGTGATCAATCTTTCTTTAATAGTTTCATACTTCCTCTCAGCTGGCGGTGTGATAATTAAATCGCAAACTTGTTGTAGCGCCTCTCTGCTTAATTTGGCTATCACCATATTGAATTTAGCCAGGTCACCTTGCTTTTGGGGTTCCATGACGGAATCAAACTGTGCGAACCAAAGTCTCGGCATATCCTTCCAAAACTCCGGTATCTTCGTAGACACTGATATTGCTGCTAAATCTGGTGTCATCTGATGTGCATCCGGGATGGCAGCAGGTCCTCCCGCCTTAGCGGTGCTCGCTGTGTTTGGTGTGAGAGACATTTTTCACAAAAAAAATGTTTTAGTCCGTTCACGCGATTACAGCACTATATTTCACCGAACCAGCTATATACCCGTCGCAGAGAAAAAGTTAACGGGGAGTCGTCCGTTATAATTTAGCAAAAGTCACTTGTTTAATTAAATTTCACTGTTTATTTCACTGGTATTGATTATTATTTATTATTTATTGTTCACAGGTTGCAGTTTATTTCAATAGGGTCACCACTGTAGGGGTAATAACTATACTGTAGGGTTTATAGTGTTACTGTATTGCTAATGTATGAAGGGGACAGAAAGAACAACTACGTTTCCAGGAACCGCATTTATTTGCGCGGAATAATACACACAATACTGTTAACAATTACGTGGTATAGCTAGTACGGTGGACACGGGACGACTGGTTGGACTGTGGCGCGCTCGCAGCTCTATTGTTCTTTATGCTTACACGACACTATACGCCACGTCCCCACATGGACACATAATTGCTTTTTTCCGCTGCTGTAATAAGTCCTCATACGTGGTTTCAAAGGGTGCACAGACTGATCAAGATTCAAATATACGACATTGATGGTGCTGAAACAATACCGGATGGAAAAAAACATTGTTGTTAGTGCACAGTATTCAGTGTTAGTGATTTTGTGGATGACATAGTGGACATGAGCGAAAACCTAGTGAATAGTGAGTAAGAAAATATGTAATGAATCTAGTTAATCATTATTATTTTAATTGTCTACTCAATTTCGTATGTGTAACCTAATTAATTAGGTACTCAATAATATTATGATTAACAATTTGTAAATATAATGATAAAACTAAACTTACTTAAAAAAATTAAACAACAACTGTTCAGTATGGTAATTAGTTACTAAATTGTTTTGTATTATTGTCATTATTCTTTAATATTAATAATTGAGTGTGTTTAGGTATATTTGTTTATTATAATAAAATTATATTTGTAAGAAAATATGCAAATAATCTATTTAATCAATATTATTTTAATTTACTCAATTTTGTATGTGATACCTTAATTAATTACTTTTCTATAATGTTATGATTAGCAATTTGTAAATAAAATGATAAAACTATACTTATAAAAATTAAACAACAACTGTTCAGTATTGTAATTAGTTAGTAAATTATGTTGTATTTTGTAATTATTCTTTAATATTAATAATTTAGTGTTTTTAGGTATATTTGTTTATTACAATAAAATTATTTCATAATAAGTAATATTGTCGTTTCAAATTCTTTCTACTTATTATATTATTTTGTTTTATTTAGTAAATCCACTTCTATTTTTAAGAATTAAAAAAATAAAAGAAATTCCATTGCTTGAGTATATTATTTTTATTACAACAACAAAAACATTATTTAAATATTTACATTATTTTCAATACACCATTTATTATTATCTAACAACCATTTCTTAATACATATTTGATACGGTTAAAACAATTATACGCAACAGACGGTTATCAAGTTTCTGTTGATGCACCACTAGGCTCATCAGACCACTGTCTGATTCGCAGCACTGTGCCTCTCACAGAAACTTCAAAACCGCAACCATCGGCTAGCCGTCGAGTCTGGCATTATAGGTCAGCAGACTGGGATGGGATGCGAAGTTTCTTTGCGTCCTACCCGTGGTGGCGAGTTTGCTTCTCGCTGGATGATCCTGATGTCACCGCTGACTCTGTCGTTGATGTGATACTGCAGGGAATGGAACTTTTCATTCCAAACTCTGTGGTTCCCATTGGCGGCAAGTCCCAACCATGGTTTGGTCGTGGCTGCGAAATGCGACAACATTACCAAGCCAGGGCTAATGCGGTGTCATCAAAGGATCCAAACACCAGTGCGCTCAGAAAGAAGTATAACTTTGCCGCCAGATCCTTTAAGAAGAACATTGCCAAGGCGAAGTCATCATTCATAGGTAGAATCGGCGAGAGGCTAGTGCGTCTTCCTTCGGGGACGCGTGCGTTCTGGTCTCTCGCCAAAGCTATCTTAGGGATTTTTTGTCAGCCGTCCCTACCACCATTGCACAAGACCGATGACTGCCTGGCCTATACTGCAAAGGAGAAAGCCGATCTCTTGGGCTCTCTTTTTGCATCAAACTCGACCTTGGACGATGGGGATAACTCTCCACCAACCATACCGCATTGCGCTTGTACAATGCCAAACGTTCAGTTCCTGCAAAGGTCAGTTCATAAGGCTCTTTTTTCCCTTGATATCCATATGGCGAGTGGGCCTGATGCAGTTCCACCCATTGTGCTTCGGACGTGTGCTCCTGAATTGGCACCAGTTCTAACGCGCCTTTTCCGGCTCTCTTACACTACTGGCGTCGTCCCGAGCTCTTGGAAGACAGCCTTTGTCCACCCGATTCAAAAAAAAGGCGATCGCTCAGATCCGTCCAACTACAGGCCAATAGCTATTACCTCTTTACTCTCCAAAGTAATTGAGTCCATTACAAACCGCCAGCTCTTAACACATTGACTGCCGCACACTCGGATCCGAGTGACCGTCCCGAATATTTTGTTTTGTTTATTACTTGCTGGTACCTTTGGCAAACGCGCGTCGTTTCGTACGCACACATAGACATGTAATTGAACTTGTATAAACTTGCGTTGGTTTTGATAAACAAGCTAATACCTGTGTTCACGCACCTAGTACGAGGATCCGCACACGCGGATCCGAGTCGCGGCGCGGTACGTTTATGTAACGCCGGCACCTGTGGCGCGAGTATTTATTTACTAAAACTACGTGTGTCTGTAGCGCTTTTGCGTGTGTAACGTTTTGTATTAAAAAATGGATAGTGAAGCAGGGCCATCTAAGCGTAAAAAAAGCCTAACCTAATCTACTTTATCGTAATTTTATCTCCAAATCATTAGTTTATTGTTAATGTAACAAATTAATTTGTAACTGTTGTTTTTTATATATTTTATTGTAAAAACATTAATTGTTTATTGCACTAATTATTGTTTTAAATTTTCATGTCACTCACTGATTAATTCAGAAATTTATTGTTGATGATTCAAATAATTTATATACTGTTGATTTTTTGTGAATCAAAATTAAAATACTTATGGCATTTACTTATATACTTTTTTATTTTAATTAGCAGACAACCAATTTACAAAACAGTTTATAACAGTACTCGGATCCGAGTGTTTGTCTCCACAGAACCCTACACGCCGATCACTCGGATCCGAGTGTTTGGCTCCACAGCGCCGACCACTCGGATCCGAGTATCCCCCTTTTTTAAGAGAAATATAAAAATATAAAATAGTATTTATTTATATTTAATGAATGCACACATGAAACATTAATATTATAAAAAAAAAATAGTGTGGCACCTGGCGGGATTTTTGTATTAATCTCTTGGCAGTGAACGTGTTAAGGTACCTAGAAGAGAACCAGCTACTAAGTGATCGCCAGTATGGTTTTCGTCGCGGTCGTTCGGCTGGTGATCTTTTAGTGTATCTTACTCACCGATGGGCGGAGGCAGTCGAGAGTAAAGGGGAGGCACTGGCAGTTAGCTTGGACGTAGCGAAAGCTTTTGACAGGGTATGGCACAGGGCTCTTCTCTCTAAACTTCCATCATACGGGCTTCCTGAGAAATTGTGTTCATGGGTTGCCAGCTTTCTTACTGGGCGTAGCATCAGAGTCGCAGTCGACGGTTCGTGCTCCGACATGAAGCCCGTGAATGCTGGAGTCCCGCAGGGGTGTGTGTTGTCCCCTACTCTGTTTCTTCTGCATATCAATGACATGCTGCACAGGTTTGCGCATTTACCGCGACAAAACATCCCTTCGTCGTACCTGTGAACTTTGAGGGAGCTCCCCTTGATACCAATCCGACTATAGAATCCTTGGCGTCGATATTTCGAGTGACGTTCAGTTTCGTGGACATTTGGAAGGTAAAGCTAAATTAGCTTCGAAAAAGCTGGGTGTGCTTAATAGAGCGGGTCAGTATTTCACGCCGGCCCACCGTTTACAACTGTATAAAGCACAGGTCAGGCCACATATGGAATACTGCTCCCATCTATGGGCTGGAGCACCCCAATACCAACTCCTTCCATTTGACCGCATTCAACGCAGAGCTGCTCGAATTGTCGACGACGTTGTTATTTCAGGTCGGCTCGATCCACTGGCTATTCGGAGAGACGTGGCGTCTCTCTGTATATTGTACCGTATATATCATGGGGAGTGTTCTGAGGAATTGTTCGGCTTGATCCCTGCCGCTGATTTCCTTCAGCGCACTACACGCAATCGACTGTAATTCCATCTACATCACCTTGATGGATGACGGTCTACTACTGTGCGTTTTTCAAGAAATTTCTTGCCTCGAACTACAGTGTTGTGGAACCAACTCTCGGCGGCGGTATTTCCGGACCGTTACGACTTAGGGATCTTAAAGAAACGAGCCTATTCCTTCTTTAAAGGCCGGCAACGCGTTTGCGATTCCTCTGGTTTTGCGGGTGTCCATGGGCGGCGGTGATTACTTTCCATCAGGTGACCCGCTTGCTCGTTTGCCTCCGTCTGCTATAAAAAAAACATTCTTCAGTAGAGTTTTGTTAGTATTTCTAAATTAGGTAAACCTTTATTACTTATATCTAAAAAATTCTTATGTCCACATAATTCTCGCACCCACTTAACTTTTTCTTCACCTTTCACAATGATTTTGCGCTCATTCAAGTATGGTTTGATAAGTCTTTTAAATTCTTTGTAGTCAATATGTCCCTCGCTCTAACGGTATCCTCTGTTTCTCTCTTTCCACCAAACGTTTTTCCTTTCTACAAGAATCAGAGCAGAAAATGGATAGGGTGGTTTTATTAATAATATTTGAGTGTGCTCTGATGTGCCTATTACTAATTCTTTTAATATAAATTCATTGTTTTGACCTTTAAAACCTTGCACATCTACAATAATACGAGTAGTATCGTTATTCATGTTAGTTTTTTAACGATGCTGCTCAGTGGTTTATATTCAAATATACTATTGTTCAGTATAAGACAACATGCAGCGGTCTGATCAGGTACTTCTTGATCAGTTTCGATTTCAACTCGTACGTCAATCGATCCTTTCAAAGTTTCGTGTTGACGAGAACAGTCAGTGACGAATAAAGGAGCAAAGTCTTTTTAAAGTCTTTCAAACTTAACAACGGCTTCGCTCGACGTCCGTAATAAGACTGCTGAAACCTTGCATCGTATATTAATTAAAACATATTGTTAGCAAAATTAATATTCAACCCTTCTTAAGAATAATACGATGTATTTAAAAATACTCTATCGTCATGTATTTAACAATGATCGAACTCTGCCATTGACATTTCCGCATTAATTTTTAGGTTAGTTTGTAAAGCAATAACAACGAATCGTGGTTTCTCAATTAGCGTTGAAGTTTTGATAGACCAAGAATGTTTACGTGATTTAGGTAGTAATAGATATTCATACAAGTCCCAAATTACAAAATGCCAATGCCACTTTCATGCACGATCCTTTTCTAAGTGTTTTAATAAATTAATTCTTTCGCGGTCTGACACTTTAACGTGAGGAACTCTTCAGACAATTTTATTTATAATTATATCTTCCACATCTTCCACGGAATTTAATGTTAAGGAAGGATTTTTATTACTTCTCAATAATACCAACTCATGTTTACAGTTTATATTATTTTTTTCATAATCTTCTGCAAAACCTAATACTTTATTCAGGGGTATAAAAGCTGAAACGACTCCGTTACTAACAGTGATCGAACCTGTGGGAGACCAGCCCCAAATTCTTGCTCATTTGGATTCGTTTGCATTCAACGAAAGATAAGATTTTATTGTTGTGGTTACTCCTGCATTTTTAACTTAATATATTTCTACTCCGTTTAATTCATATCGAATGTCTTGAAAAAGAAATAATGTGGGTTTATTTACAAAATGCACACTTGGTACTCTTTCACTTTCTTTGGTAATGCTGATAAGCTTAAACACATCGACTCTGCCTTCAATATACAAACTGCTGAGTGCAGGCAACACGTACACAGGTCTTGCTGATTAATCGGGATCCGTATTTCATCATTCTTGTTGAAACTTGTCACGTAAGGTTTGTACGAATGATATTCAAAACTTTGAATGCTGTTATCGTATGAAGCCGGATGAGACATATTTATAATATTCATTTTAACAAGCCGAGAAACATAAAAAAAAAATATAGCTTTTAGTTAGCTTCTCTTTAAACTGAGGCGGTGTTCCTCTATAAAATGATATTTTAGAACTGACTCGAATAGTACGAGCAGGTGTGTTTTTATGAAAATTTAACATTTTTTTAAACTGTAAACACAGCTGTACTTCTTCACCGCGTAAGTTGATTTGCTTATTTACAGCGTCTAATAGCCTTATATTAATAGCACTTATTGAACTTTGATTGACGGGAAAATAATTTAAGTTTTTAGGTATTTCAATGATTCTATAACCGTGTGGTAAGTTTGGTACAAATTCATAAATTATATGACTTTCTTTCCCGTTCACAAATGATCCGCTGATTATATCGCATTCGATGCGTATGACAGTTGTTGATAAAATGTTGACAGGATACAGAGATTCAGTACGTATACTAGCCTTAACTGATTCCATACCATTGTATTTGCACTGACCTACCGTTACACTTCTATCTGCAAGTTTGACACACATAGAAGTTACAATGACTGAGGCTGCGGCTGTCCTTAATACTCAGATGTCACTGGAGAAGAAACTAATGCAGAGGATGGATGACTTTGAGGCGCAGCTGAAAGCTCCTTCTCCAAAACAGGACATAGCTGGGCTCTTCGCAGAGTTCATGAAGTCTAAGAGCTTAGTCTGGGACATTCTATCCAATCTTAGGCAGCAAATCGATGGGCTGTTGCGGTCTACTGAGTCAGCGGAACTAAGACACAGAAGGAAGTTCCTACTTCTAAGCGGTGTTCCTGAGAAGGCCGATGAAGACTTGCGGGCAACAGCAGTATCCTTATTAAGCAGGCACCTTGGCATGAAGGAACTCTCAAGCAACTCAATAAAGGATTGCCACCGGCTAGGGCCATTCAATAACGGCCGTGTTCGTCCCTTGGTCATTCGCTTCACCGATACAGGTATGCGCCGTAGCGTCTGGAGAAACAAGACGAAGTTAAAGGGCTCTAATTTGGTCCTGGCCGAATTCCTTACAAAGACTCGTCAGGCCCTCTTTCAGGCTGCTCGGAGACACTTTGGCATGACCAACGTATGGACGTTGGACGGGAGCGTACATGTCATCAAAGGCAGTTATGGCTTCGACAAGATCTAGGCGCACTGTTAAAAGCTCCAAGTAACCTCGCAGCACCTCGATCGCTATTGTAATAATTGTGATTCTATGTTGTATTAATGCAGTAGTCTTTGATTAAATTTAATGGTCACGGTGTGTAGTGTGGTCCTTGCAATGATGTTACAATAAAAAGAGGGGTCCTTGGCTTAGCGATTCAATTAATTAGCATTGCTGCTATGATAAGTTATCAATTTTGAGCCCACAATAATTTAATATATATAGATAGGTACCCACTTTTCTATTTGTCTTTAAACTGCTTGGGCGGGTAA
Organism: Scoparia ambigualis; assembly: GCA_963921215.1. Taxonomy (NCBI): domain Eukaryota; kingdom Metazoa; phylum Arthropoda; class Insecta; order Lepidoptera; family Crambidae; genus Scoparia; species Scoparia ambigualis. The sequence continues at coordinate 4,521,905 of OY992517.1, forward strand.
AACCGATTTTATTCATTTTTTTGTGACTCGGTTTAACTTTTTCACATTTTGTTTGTTTTGTTTACCTGTCAGTCAGATTTTCGTGTTGTTGATAAGTGTCAATGTCATGTCAACATGCTAGACCAAGGAGTTAGATTCTTACAGCCAGTTTAACCTTATTTAATTAAAGTGCAGTCTAAGTACTGTAACTGAATTAGCGCCTTAGCACCACCTTTTTTGAATTTTTTGCTAAGGACTAAACTTAGCTTACTTTTAATTTTGCTGTGCTGTAAATAGTCTGTTTTTTAAACGTTTTAAAAAAAATGTTTTTAACATTAATCGATAAGCTTTGTTTATAAGTTTTTTTTTTGTAAACCTTTCGGCCGGTAGGAAGTGCTAGATACGATATAGTTTTTTAGCAAGAGTAGTATTTTAATGATTTGTTCTACATTATTTATTTTGTTTTGTATTTTATATTTATTTTATATTTTTATTTTTATTTATTGCTCTGATGATGTCTGATGATGACAGTTTTATGTCAGTTAGTGACTCTGACTTGTCTTTCCATTCGCCCGATCAAAGTCTTTATGACAATTCTACCTTGAATAGCTTGTTGAGGAAAGAGTTCTATAACATAAGAGACAGTTTTAATGTCTGCCACATTAATGCTCAAAGCATACCGTCGCATTACTCTGAACTATTAGACACTTTTAGTTCTGATTGTGTACATGCGGTCCTGGTGTCTGAGAGCTGGCTTAAGCCAAATTTATGTTCCGCGTCATTTAGTGTTCCGGGGTATGAGCTTATCCGTAATGACCGTGTCGGTAAAGGTGGTGGAGGAGTTGCTATTTATCTATCTAACAACATTCCTTTTAAATTTCTTGCCTCTTCTTCTTCTCGCCATGGCCGTATGGAATTCTTACTTTTAGAAATTACTTTAAAAGCTACAAAGGTCGTTCTTGGCGCTATATACTGCCCACCTTCTATTGATTACATTTCTGACTTAGAATCCTTATTAGACTCGATTGGCACGGATTACACTCATCATGTAATCATGGGTGATTTTAATACTGATCTGTTGAGGGATTATCCTCAGTCATCTAGATTACGATCGGTGGTGCATTCAGCTAACCTTACTTTTATGCCTCTTGATGCCACTCATCACAATATAACCACACCTGATACGCGAATCGACCACATAATAACATCCTCTCAAGACAATACCATCAAGTATGGTCAGCTGCCTGCTCCTGGCTTCTCCAGACACGATTTACTATTTCTTGGGTATAAGGCTAAGCCTCCAAAATCAAAGCCTGCAGTGGTCCGAATTCGTATGTTTGCAAAAATGGACGTAGAGAAGCTTAGGGACGACGCACAGTCTATTGATTGGTCGCCCGTCTTTAACGCCACCTCTGTTGATGATATGGTTTCAGCTTTTAATGTTATCATCAAAAAACTTTTTGATAACCACGCACCGCTGAAGGACGTGCGCTTGAAACGACCCCCTGCGCCCTGGATAACACCTTTAGTGCGTATCGCAATGAGAAGGCGTAACAAAGCATTTCAAACATTTAAAAAGTGCCGAACCGATTCTAACTGGGACGCCTTCAAAACTGCTAGAAATCGCTGCAATCAGATGGTGAGGTCCGCTAAACGTCGCTATATTCATTCCCATATTTTTGATTCGACCCCTGCCCATACTTGGAAATTTCTCCGTACCCTTGGTATTGGTAAAGCCCAGACTCAGCAAAAAACTTTTTTTCCCCTAAATGATTTAAACAAGCATTTCACTTCCGTTAATGTTCTCCCTTCTTCAATTAAACAAGCCACTATTTCCGCTTTATCTTCTGCTTCTAATCCTGCTGACCCTCAATTTTGTTTCACCACTGTCACCGAGGATGAGATTCGCAAAACTATCTTCGCTATTAAGTCTAGGGCTGTGGGATGTGATGATATCAGTCGTACTATGGTGGTGCATGTATTGGAGAGTGTCCTTCCCGTTATCACCCATATGTTAAATTATTCCCTCTCCTGTGGCATATTTCCTGCTTGTTGGCGTAAAGCTTACACAATTCCTCTCCCAAAAACCTCAAATCCCAACACCTTAACTCAATTTAGACCAATATCTATCCTTCCCTTCCTCTCCAAAATCTTAGAAGCTGTCGTACACAAACAGCTGTCCTTTTTCATATATGTTAATAATCATCTCTGCTCGTATCAATCTGGGTTCAGGCCCGGACATAGTACTACCACAGCCCTACTCAAAGTGGCGGAGGACATTCGCGACGGGATGGAGGAGTCTCGATTGACGGTATTGGTTTTAATTGACTTCTCTAACGCCTTCAATGCTGTTGATCACGATATCCTCCTCGCCATCACTTCAAAATTGGGATTCTCAGCCTCGGTGCTAAATTTTTTTTCTTCTTATCTTCGTGGACGCCAACAGGCCGTCCGTGTGGACAAATCTCTCTCCGACTGGTGTGACCTGGTCGCTGGCGTTCCACAAGGCGGTATTCTTTCTCCTCTACTCTTCTCTATTTTTATTAATTCTATAACATCCCATCTAAGGTGCTCTTACCATCTGTATGCAGACGACCTACAGCTCTATGTTCAGGGGGATGTCACTAACTTGAACCAAGTCATTGCGCGGCTGAACCTCGACCTTGACAATATTTGTAAATGGTCTTCTAATTTTGGTATCGATGTGAACCCAAACAAGTGTCAGGCGATCATCATTGGAAGTTCTCGTCAATTATGTAAATTGGACAATGCGGCGACTACTCCCTTATGGTATGGTGGAAACGTCATACCATTTCAGCCAGAGGTCAAGAACTTGGGACTTTTCATAGATGGCTCCATGAAGTGGCATAAACAGATTGGTGAAATCTCTCGCCGTGTCATTGGTACTCTACGATCCCTTTACAGATTTAAAAACTTGCTCCCGTCCTGTACCAAGATCATGTTAGCTCAAGCTCTCGTGCTGCCTGCCATTGATTATGCAGATGTTTGTTTATCTGATGCAAATCAAGACCTCATTAACAAATTAGAACGTCTCCTGAACAGCTGCATTAGATTTATCTATGGTCTTCGCAAGTATGATCACATCTCCAGTTACCGGAAACAGCTGAAATGGCTTCCCATCCGCGAACGTAGAAACCATAGACTGGTCTGTATGCTGTTCAATATTCTTTTTGATCCACGTACTCCACATTACCTTAAGTCTAAATTTCAATTCCTAGGGTCTTCTCACTCACTCAATCTTCGTTCTTCCAATAACCTTCTTTTAGAAACTCCTCTACATCATTCCAACTTCGTTTCCGACTCCTTCACCGTTACCGCAATTCGTCTTTGGAACGCTCTTCCCCTTAAGATTCGCCAAGCTCACAACATACAATCTTTTAAGCGAATGACTCGCGAGCATTATTTTAACCTTAGTGTATAACATCATCAGCGCCCATATGATTTGTGTAGTTTATGTAGTATATTATCTATAATTATATTATGTGTAGTTATGTTATATAAATGATATATATTTAGTAGGTATCTTTTTTGCGCCGTCTATCTTCTTTTTCTAACTCTTTTTACTGGTTGACTGGTAGAGAATGTTTTTAGCATTAAGTCCGCCATTTGTACTTGATTTTGTGCAATAAAGTATAAATAAATAAATAAATACCAAACCCCAAAATTTTCCCAAATGAGTCTTTTTTATAGAAGTAAACATTTTCCGAACAGAAAACACTAGTTGCCATTGCATTGTTATTGTAAGTCAATTTCAAAGCAGCATTCTTAATGTAAACTTTTAAGAAAATTACAAATATTTTAAAGTTCAATGATCCTTCAGTTATTTGAATAACTTCATTTTTGCCATAATACTATTTATTTTTTCTTTCATCTATATTAGGAATTTAATTAAAAGTAGAAAAATACAAGAGCCCACACTCATATTCTCCACGTCGTAGTAAAGTAGGGGAATAGTTTGTTGTCACAGATTCCCCTCTTCCAGTTATCGACACAGTGAAGGACATTTGTGTATTGATACCACATTTTGCTCCGTGATTGATACTTTATTTTTTCGCATTCTTAATATATGTCTTTCCCAATAGTCCCTCTACAGTTTGTACATGTTTAGATGTTTGCGACGAAGTAGTTAATATTCCTTGGATTGCATTTGTGACACATTTTTTTCTTTTGATTTTAAAGGACTTATCCATACGTACTTTGACAAAGCATCTATTACTACTAAAATATATGTATGCCTTTTGTTAAACTGCGAATATTTCTGCATATCTATAAGGTCAGCTTGCCACAAATCATCAATTCCTTTAATTATTGTACATCGACGAGGAAATTTTTTTCTTGCTGCTTTGTGGAGTTCGTCGACTATGTCTTTTTTACTCATTTTTATTTAGTTTAGCTTTAATAAAATAATCCTCTTCTGTTTTTGTGTAAAATAAATTATATAAACGATCTGAAGTAACACTTTCCAAGTTTTTTAAATATATTTAAAAGCTTCACTTTCCTGGTTATGAGCTATAGCTTGAGATATAACCAAAAACTTTTTATATTTAATTTTCTAGTTCTTGGACTCTTTTATCTATATATATATATAGGCTTTATTTACTGCTTCATCGTCTTCAGTTGGAGTTGTTAGACCTTTTAATTTTGATGAATTTAAATCGTAGTGCCCTTTTTCTGTTTTTACAAATGAATCGTTGAAGGTATTATTTATATTCTTCTAATCTTAAACGTTTATGAACGTGGTGACCAAACTTGTCTATATTCATCGCAGTCTTGATGCGTTGTTCCCTGTTAGTATACTGCTTAATTTACCTGAGACACGCTTCTTATATTCTATGTTAATGATACCAGCTTCAAACAGTTCTTCAATTATGGTTATGATTTCGTTATTTACTCCTGTGTTACCCGCGTCCCATGATGCAATTAATAATTTTAACCGTTCGACCAACTCCTTGGGATCGTCCCAGTATATGTAATCAGTATTCTTCTTTAGTTCTTTCATAAGTTTAATACCTTTTCCATGTGAAAGACTCTCAACGCTTGTAGGCTTCAGTTGCATTTCTGGAGAATTTAAATAAAGGCTTAATAACATTCACGTACTTGAATCCCTTGTTGCTGTTCATTGGCTTAGATGCATTATAATTACATCGGTGTGCATTGGTTTCTAATAGTAAAAATTTATAGTTTTGTAAGTCATCGTCTGTGACTATATCTAAATTTGGTTTCTTTTTATACAATAGTTCTTTTAACCCTATGTTTTTTTCTCAAAGTTTGAGTTCCAATTTTCAGGAATCTTCCGTCATCAAAAACACGGATTTTGCCCAGCATTAATTTACCTCGTTCATTTCTAATTCCATAAGGAATATCAGTCATTGCTTCAGATGACGTTGACCATGACAACGATTGATTTATAACGCTTGGTGACGATTGAAAAGACTTGAACGACTCACCGCTCACATTATGGTCTTCAGAAGGTGATACAACAAGGGTTTGGTTTTTTTGTAACTCCCTTTCAGAAGTGTCCTATTCTCCATCACTAATAGTTTTATCAATAGTAGAATATAACGATTCGCTATCACTATTCTTATTTTTTTTAATTATCGGTCTATATTCTTTTTCTTCCACAAGATGCTTGTCATAATTCTTACTTGCTAGCAAGTTAAGGGGCTGAATTATAGGTTTAAATATAGTTTCTAAGGTCACATTATTAGAATTTTATGTCTTTGATTATTTTAACTTTTCTTGTAACAGCTGCTGCGGACTTTACAATTTGCGCCCTAAAGGTTTTTTCCATTTTAGGTAGGATTCTGCTCAGTTTCAAATCATAAATGAGACTGATTCATCACTAAGTAAACTTCCTTTTAAGTCTCAGGAAGCTCGAGTTGGATTCGAACCCACGACCTTTGGATTGCCGGTCCACTGCTCTAACCGCTGAGCTACCGAGACCCTGATTTTTTTCTAGTAAACATTTTATCCGTTATCTATATAGCATTGTGAATGCAAAATTTCAATAATAAAGATATTCCTTTTAAGTATTTTATTCAACCTTTATAAATGTGTCAAACTCTAATCGATAACAACCGTTATTTTTCTCACAGTCCTTATTTATCACAAGATAGCTGAAAGAATTCTTCCAAACAGCTGAGCACATCTCACGGAATTGAGACCATGACATCAATTTAATATCATCTTGTTTAAACAATATAATCAAGTTTGAATTGTCCCTCACAAGTTGTTTATGTATCTTTGTATAAGTCTGATTAATATAAAAACAATCAATGTTTTTATGACGTACCATAGCAAAATAATCTCTGATGTTGCTTTGATTTTCACATGGAACGTCGTTAAAAATAATAATTGAACCTGGTAAAGCTTCATGTTGACTCAAGATTACACTATTATGGTTATATTTGTAGTACGATGTACCCGGCACCATATCTAAAACTTTTTCTTAGCTTGTTATAAAGATTTAGAATACACATAGGTTGTAACGTTGCACGTACATGTTTATAAAATTTGCTTAATATTTAAATTATTTTATTTTCAAATACAATAAAACAATATCTTATTTATTTAAAAAAAACCAAATGATTATATACCTACAACCTTAACCTAAACAATATTATAAAACTTTTATTTAATTAAAACTATGACACTATAATTATTAAAACACTAACTTTTAATTATGAACACAAAAACATAACAATTGAAATAAAAAGGTAAACTAAACAAATTAAATAAAGTAATATTTTCGTTCGTAGAAAACGATTTTAAAGTATTAGGAGCAGTTCTATTTTTTGGAATTAGTTATCAATTGCTAATTAACGTACGTTTTACGTTGCCATTAATAAACTCAGTTGTTTTCCGTCCCCAATTGGGTAAGTGTTGAACGAATAACTACTAAGTAGGTTTTTTCCTTTTAGCTTGCGAACAATAAGTAGTGATTTAATTATTTTGTGTTTAGCCTTTTACTTAAATTAATGTAGTTAATCAGTGAACATATTCCAATGACTTGCTTGTTTACGAGGCTGAGTTGTTCTGTAAGGATTTTTTATTTCCCTACCTACACACAAATAGAAAAGATTTCCATTTTATGAAACTTGATCATTTTAATCATTTAAAACGTTAAATTACCTATATTTTGTTTCATGGCCTCATTTCATTATTTTGTTAGAATTGTAAATTCCTTTCTGGTTTCTTTAAAATAAGCCACTTCACCAGCCACTGGTCACCTCCTTTTAGTCTTCTACTTTTGGTGGCCAGAAGGAACATTGTGGGGGGCCTGTTGTAATGCTGGACGTTATAAATTCCAGGGAGCAAAGTTTGGAGCAACTTCCGGGACCAAGTACTTGCGTCCCCACCAATTCATTGACACCCACCTTCACCAGCCGTCTCGTTCGTGGAACAACAAGACAGGGGAGTGCCGACCAAGCGAAGCGCATTTTAAGGGCTTCACCCACGATCGCTGCTGCGGTATATTTTTTAATAATAAACATTTTTTTTTGTGGACTTGGGTTTTAATCATTAATTAACCCAACGTCACAAGGTATAGGTTACTAAATCGGGGATCATCTTCATGCAATAATAAACTAATTACTAAATTGGTCTTTCCACAATTTGGTGGGCCAAAAACAATACTTACAACGTATTGTGTTCGGCAATAAGTTTCCATGTTGGTTTGGCTCATTTGATGATGCAGGAATAATGCAGTCTAATTTTAGTGATTGTGACGTGTGACTTCGCAAGGAATTCTTTTAATTTATTTTTAATTTGTTTTTGAAGGCAAGATATGTAAGGGTCTGACAACAGTAAGAGTCTATTGAAAACATCTAATAAATTGAACTCCTACGAACATTTTGTCGAAAAATTTTCCCTACTTATGTTTGGTACAACAAAAATTCAAACAACCGCAACCTAAAGCAATTTTTTTAACTGATTCGCATAATAGAAGTTCTGTGATTTATATGCTACAAATAAACTAGGTACCATATAGAAATGCACAAAAACTTATCAAAACCACGATTGAAGTTTTTTTTAAAAGAAAGGACAATGCTCATGAATAACCCAGGCCCGGCGCAAAAGAAAACTAACTCTAATTATAGCTTAAAATAAGTAATTAAATACTGCATAGGAGGCATCATCGAAATCAATGGCTATATGTGTGAAATTGCTATTAAGTTTTACAGGGGTAACATAAATTATGCAGCTAGGGAGCTATGGTTTAAAGTGCCATCTGAAACACCGAGCAAGTAGCTTTGTTGTGCGTGTATTGCTTTTAATTTTTGGATTCCAAGTTTGCTGATCTATTGGTTATCGGGGAAAATGGATATAGATAATGGATGAAAATAAGGATTTTAAGATAGCCGCTGCCATCATCAACTGTTTTCAAGAGCCCTACGAGGACAGCAGGTACACAAACCAAATTCATTTATGTGATTACGTGCTTGAATACAAATTAAATCGAAAAAGGGTGGCGTTTATACGGGTGCAAGCCGATGTTCCTGAATTGACAGACTTCCCATGACTAACACATGAAGATTTAATTTTGATTGCTGTTGGCACGTATCATCTGAAAATCGCCCGCTCTTATTGCAGTGAGCATATCAAGTAAACAGGTGTTTATGAGCTTGAACTGTTTCGTCATCCTGAGTTAATACAATCGAGACACGTAAGAAGCACGACCTTCCAACTAACATTAGGCGCTAATATAAGAGTTAGAACAGATATATTAAAGAGCTAAACAGATCCTAAGGTCATCAATAAGTGCTATCACATGGGAGTTATAGCGAGCTATAATTCTACTATACCCATGGAATGGGCACAAGTTCTTATGGCCTTAGGTTCCAGTAGGGCGATGTAGTGGAGTTACAGAATGAATTTAAGAGATATAGAAGAGAAATTGTGGAGATACAGTAGCGGTAACTGAGGCTTAAAGCGCTGTGAGAGTAGTATTTAAGTGACTACTGACTCCTCAAGCGGTATGGTAGAGCTACATGCTGCTTACTGACACTTTGAGCGTTATATAGGGAACAAATGTATGATTATAAACTCTTTAAGGGGTATAGTAAATCTATGATGTATTTTACTTACTGTTTGAGCGGTTAGAGGGTGGCAATAAGGTAAATTGTAACACTATAACACCTACCACCAGTATAGATCTATAATAGGAAATTTTAGCGTCTAAGGATATCATTTTTTACTTTTTTTCATAGCCGGCTGCGGTACGTTTTTTTATAACGTTGTTAAATAAATTACGAATGACGGAAGGGAATATCCCTTATCAAAAAATCAAACATTGTGTTTACGAAAATAAATGGCGGATTTGAGAGCAAAAATTTTAACTCATTGTTAGTGGACACTAAAGCGGAATTTTCATTGCGAAATTAAGTAAACTGTGAATATGTGTACATATTATTAGCAAATAATTGAAGTGCCTACTATTTGTTGTGTATTTATCTAAAAAATGTTTTGCTTCACATGGAGCAAAACTTTTTTCTACTAAATATGTAACAAAACCTTTCCTATCGACTTAAAAATGTCGTGTCCCTGGTATTAGAAGGCTAGAAAAATAAGTACCTTCATTGTATTATGTTTTCATTTCGTTAGTTTTAAACTAACTAAAGTGGTACTAAAGTGGTAACAAACTCAATAATTCAACCTTAAATAATATGGAGGCTCTACTTGTCACCATAAGTTCTATTAATAGGGAGAAATATCCCTACTATTCAGCCCTAAATTATACAAGGGAGTTTTGTATAACTTTAGGAGTTTAGTGTTGTAAAAGATTTAATGAACACCATTGTAGAGCTAGTAGCGTAAATTGCTTCTTTAGTGCAACTATCAGCGCTCCAAAAGAGTTTGTGGTAGCCTGCTTAGAACTTCAGAAGTTAATAGTTAATGTTAATTTCTTATATGGATCTTGAAGTCGTAAGATTCGCTCAAAGCCAAAACACAGAAGCTTTGGTCTGTATTGTAGGGATAATAATCGCTGCTCTACGAGTTTAACCTCCATACATTGCTCTTATGAACTTGCTTTGTCACTATAAGCGTTATATTTTATTACTAACACTGTTTTGTCATCACAAACTATAATTGCAGCTACTACTCTACCTTCATAACACTTTAGGATCTAAAGTTAGCTCTATTTGCAGCCATAATGTTTGTTGGGCTATTACACCTACTAAAATGGCAGGAATGGTATATCCGGATATTACTGTTCCTGCATTCACTGGAGGAGAATATTGGGCTGTTGCGCCCACGTCATGAGCGTTTTATATTACTTAGGGTGAGCTAGACATGAGGAACAGTTAGAGCATCCCGCATTATTTTTTCAACATGTCGTATTAGACGTTAACTTTTAAGCGTAATTATTTAAATAAAAAGAACATTTATACAGTGTTTTTTTCTTTTATCTGACATTATTTTTAATGATTAACTTGTAAAAATAGGTAGTAGAGCGGTAGAGATGTTGCCATGAACATGTAATTATATGTATACGCTTTTAAACCGCAACTGTATATGTTTGCTGCTCCTTTTACAGATACTTATGCTACCCCTGTAAAACTTCGAATAGCAATTTCACACATACAGCCTTCGATTTCGATGATGCCCCCTATGCAGTATTTAATTACATATTTTTCCCTATATTTTGAGTTACTTTTCTTTTGCGCCGTGCCTGGGTTTTTTTTCCATACTTCATGAGCATTCTTCTTTGTGTTTTTTTTTAGCCTATAAACGTTCCACTGCTGGGCACAGGCCTCCCACGTGGACAATAGCAAGTGGGGATATTGGGCCATAACCCACCACGCTGGCCCAAAGCGGGTTGGTGGGTTTTAACGACTGCCATCTTACGACATCAACCGGGACCAACGGCTTAACGTGCCTTCCGAAGCACGGAGGAGCTCGAGATGTTTTTAATGGTCACCCATTAGGCGACCCGGCATTGCGAAAGTTGCTTAGCGGGCAAGTTCGCAAGCCGATCGCGCTAGCCGCTGCGCCATCGAGCTCCTCCTCCAAAATTTGTGTTGTGGAAGATTAATTGAAACAAAAGTGGTATAAAAAAAAGGTTTGGTTAAGATTGTAGGCTGTCAAAACACAAAAAAAAACAATGTTTAACCGCAAACATAAAATCATTATTTTTAAACTTTCTCACATTTAACTCTTGCTTTTAATAAAAAAAATCTGAATTTAGACCAATAAACAGTAAATAGAGTATATTTTGCTATCAAGATCATTTTATACAAGCTAACTCATTGTCAGGTTTACAAATATTTGGACCGTGGGCATTGTCCTTTATACTTTGATCAAAATATTAGTACGTTTAGACATTTTATGTACAAAATTTTCCTTACAGCGTTTAATGAACATGTATAATTATACAGGTCAGCGTCAAAAACTTTTCTTTATTAAAGACATAACGTAAAGATTTAATACAGATATAAGGACAGACCGTGAATTGGCTCACCATCGTTTACGTTTACAAGCAGAAAAATGTAAAACCGTTTTGAAGTCTAGTATACTGTTTAGTATTATTTAATATATAGACGTCATGATAAACGTCCCAGATTTTAAAGCCTATATGAGATTATAGCGATTTTTCCCTATTATGGTCAGAGGAGTCGGTAATTAAGGAATATAAGTGTAGCCAAAATTAAGATTTTGGATTTTCTGACCTGGTGAAATGAAACATGTGTAAAACGATTTTCTTTCTTTTTTTGTATCTATACTCTGATTAAGTAAATATTTCAAATTATTCTACATTCTATTTATGCTGTAGGTAACGAACGCTTTGCTTTTCTAGCTCGTCTCATGCGCAGCAGGTGTGGGGCTAGATAAATTGTCAACAAAGCAACGGACCGTTGTTACTTGTCTTCTTAATGTGAAAAGTAGGCTGGAGCAATAATAATTGTAATAGTCTTAACTTGTAATGTAATATTAGCATTAAGAATATTTTGTACTTCGGGAACGAAGTACTTGTCAGAATGGCCGTGACAGGGAATATGTACATCCGAAGCTATTGTGCAGTTAAACACTCATCATAGAACTTGTAGTTTTGAATTTCTTTCACTGTAAACTTTAACTTTTCGTGTCGCGGTGGATTGCCACGGCCGTTTATATTTTAAACTTTAGTAGCGCCCTCTAGCTGGCCGTGGGCGCACCAGTCGCTGCTGCGCGTGAGCATGATTTAAGTTAAAGCAAGTCGTACCGTAGCACGATTTGAAAATCAAATCGTCTAGATGGCGTGTTTTATAATTTTGCATAATCATTTCATTAAGATATTTTCAAAATATATGACATCGTCTATGATTGGTTAATGTGACCTCGTCTATGATTTGTCAATGCTAGCAGCATACTTTATTTTGGCATTTATTGCATAAAGTCGATAGTTTAATGATTGATAAGGTTGTTATAAATAAGTTGTTCTATTTTGAAACCCGTTTTCAATAATTGTATTTTGTGTTAGTACAATAATATTGCTTAAAATGTGACATCATATTCTGTGATTGGTCAGTGATACTGGATAATTTATTATTGTAATTATTGAATCAAATCAATAGTTTCATGCTTGTTAAAGTTGTTACAATAATCTTGACCTATTTCAAAACAGTTTTTCATTAACTGTGCTTTGTTTATGTACATTAGTGTTGTTTAAAATATAAATTAATTGTGATTGGTTGATACCAGCACTACCAACCCTTCGTTAATCGGTTCATCTTAAAGTGGGATTACGGGGGTATATAAAGGGAAGTAGGCCTTTGCATAGGCAGTTAATTATTATCTACAGGCAGCTACATCATTTGAAGTTAAGTAATTGTTTTCATTAATACCCTTTTTATTATTTTTGTGTATTTAATTGTTGTTGTGTGAATTACGCAGAATCGTAGTATGAAGAGCGCTGACACGGATCCCTAACTAGGCCGCACATGCCAAATATAATTAATTGCAATCCACGGAAACGCCGACGCTGCACAACGTGACCGCGCCGTGTACATCGCCGCCGACCGAACGCCGCAGGCCCGCCATCGATGACGAGCCACTTCGATAGTTGCCTTCATCGGGTCATTAGCTAATTTAATTATAAGATTAAATATTGTAATTTCTCTATATTAAATTTATTCAAATAATTTTCGGTTTTTTTTCGCTCCTGCGGCTGCGACTTTCATAATTGGCGCAGTCGGTAGGATATTCGCGGTCGGTTTCGCGCTTCTGAGAAGATTTCCGTTCGCACGAGCCGCCCGGTGGCTATCTAGTCGCGATTCGAATATCCAGAACCTGAAGGCGCAGCTGAAGGAGGTATCCAGATATCGATACAAGAAGAGAGCTGGAAATGATACTGTAAGTACACTTAAAGAATTGTCTTTGTGTTGCTTCGCGTTAGTATCCCATAGGTGTAAAAGTTAGCTGTAGGTATAAACTTCAAGATTTTTCATCCAGGAAAAATCACGTCCAGCGAGTCTGTATCGCAACAGTCTCGCCGACATCTTGTAGATTCACGTAGATTTAGCGTAGAAAGTACTAGTGATCAGGTTGAAATGTCTCAATCTCAATACGATCCAGATGTTATTTTTAAGGCCTTACGCCTGGTTCCCGAATTTGACGGGAACCCGAATATTTTAACTAGGTTTATTAGGCTATGTGATCAAGTCGTATCGACTTACACAATACTAGACGGCCCGGGTGCCAATTTAAACAACTTATGCTTGTTAAATGGACTTTTAAATAAAGTAACGGGGAACGCAGCTAGGACTATCAACTCCAACGCGATACCTGAGAATTGGTTAGGCATTAGAACAGTTTTAATTAATAATTTCTCGGACCAAAGGGACGAGACTGCACTCTACAATGACCTATCGTTACAAACGCAAGGCAACAGCACCCCTTAGGAGTACTATGATAGATGTCAAACCCTTTTTAGTACATTAATGACATACATTACTTTGCACGAGAGTATACCTACCACTATCGAGGCGAAACGCGATTTATATAAAAAGTTAACGTTACAAGCGTTTGTGCGAGGCCTTAAAGAGCCTCTCGGGTCCAGAATTCGTTGTATGCGTCCCGATAGTATTGAAAAAGCCCTGGAATATGTCCAGGAAGAGTTGAACATTATGTATCTCATGCAAAGAAATGAAGGTTCACAGAAAAATTATCTTCCATCCGCTTCAAAAATGTCACCAAATTCATTCGTGCATGCTAATAATAGTAACCCTATTGTACCTAAACCATTTTTCTTGCCACCATTTGCAGCACAGTCTAACTGGCAACGGCCCATGCCACAGCAGCCTTTGCAATTTAGACAGAACTTCGCACAACATCCAAATAACCCGATTCGCATGCCTTCTAGGACTCAACAAATGTTTAGGGCATTGCCACCGAATTATAGTTCTAATAGTAACGCGTTCCGTATGGCACCTAGGAATAATAATTCTCATAACTTTGGCTCTAACAATTTTACACCAAAGCCTATGAATGGCGTAAGCCATTATGTCTCGAAACCAATGCCTTTGACTGGACATGACTGGCGTAGGCAAGGGAATCCACCCCCTAGTAATTATTTCAAAACCCGGGACGTGAACGTAAATGAATGTTGGACTCCCGAGGATCAATACTATTATCACTGCGCCTCTCCGTACGAATACGATAACTGCAATGACTACGGCCCCGATTACGTCACAGACTACGGCGAGCCGATGTGCTACAGCACTGATAGCACTCACTGCTACGACTCATATGTATCGTCCCATACGAATAACTTAGACGAACAGACACAGATTGATTCTAACAATACTGATGAGGATTTTCAGAAACCTTCGACTTCAAAAAAGTTAGGATAGAATTAAACTTGCAGACACAACGTCAATTGCCTTACATTCATATAAAAAACCCGCCGCTTAACCTTTTAATAGACACCGGTGCAAATCAATCCTTTATTAGCCCGGACACTGTACAAAGATATTTTTCTCATTTAGAACCGACTTACGAGCCATTTGAAGTTACGAACGTACACGCTACGAGTAGGAATAGTCATTCGATATTTATACCGTGCTTCCCAGAATTTAATCAGGCCGGAGACATTACACTTTTTATTTATAAATTCCACGATCACTTTGACGGACTTATTGGTCTCGATTTACTAACCAAATGGGAATCGAACATTGATCTTAAAAATATGATATTAAAAACTATCTCTTCGTCAAATCCCATTCAATTATTTAACTCACGTAATGCAAACTTATACGAGGATATTATTCCATCAAACTCGACAAAATTAGTTAGAATCCCAATCAACGCATCAGACGGTGAAGTTCTAGTCGAGGAACCAACTTTATGTAATTGTATAGTTCATGAATGTTTAACGACCGTTCGTAATAACCGCGGCTTTGTAGAAATAGAGAACCCTACGAATACTGATTTAATTTTTTCACTGGACCGTCAGGCGCAGGCTAGTTTTTTTAATGTTGAATGTAACAACATCCACTAGCATTCTTCACGCGTACGCGAAGTATTATCCCGCCTACGTACCGATCATTTGAACGAAGAGGAAAAGGCGAATATTATGACACTTTGTAGAAATTACGCGGACGTATTTTATCTTGATGGTGAGGCTTTAACGTTCACAAACAAGATAAAGCACTCAATAAGAACTACTGACGAGATTCCAATCCATACTAAGAGCTATAGATATCCGTTTATCCATCGTAAGGAAGTTAATGACCAAATAAATAAGATGTTGGAACAAGGCATCATTCGTCCCTCGGACTCTGCCTGGAGCTCGCCAATTTGGGTTGTACCAAAGAAAGCAGACGCTACGGGAAAGCAGAAATGGCGGATAGTAGTCGATTTTAGGAAACTAAATGAGAAAACTATCGATGACAAATACCCTATCCCGAACATCACAGATGTCCTCGATAAGTTAGGGAAATGTCAATATTTTACCACCTTAGACCTGGCATCAGGATTTTATCAATGTGAGATGAATCCTGATGATATATCAAAAACAGCGTTCAATGTTGAGCACGGCTACTATGAATTCTTAAGGATGCCAATGGGACTAAAGAATTCTCCATCCATCTTCCAAAGGGTGATGGATAATGAACTCAGAGGCCTCCAAAATAGCATTTGTCTAGTATATTTTGATGACATAGTCGTTTTTAGTACATCACTCCAGGAACACATCATTAATTTAGAGAAAGTATTCCGGAGGCTTAGGGAATCGAACTTCAAAGTCCAGATGGACAAGTTCGAGTTCCTTAAGTTGGAAACAGCTTACTTAGGTCACATCATAGGTAGAGAAGAAATCAAACCGAACCCGGACAAAATTACAGCTATACAGAATTACCCCGTGCCAAAGACTCCGAAAGAAATTAAATAATTTTTAGGATTAGTAGGGTACTATCGAAAATTTATCCCGGACTTTGCACGCATAACAAAGCCAATGACTGTATGTTTGAAAAAAGGTAGAAAAATCACTCTTGACTCCGATTATTTAGACTGTTTTGATAAATGTAAGACCTTACTGACGAATTATCCCGTCCTTCAGTATCCCGATTTTAGTAGGGAATTTCTATTGACGACAGACGCATCCAATGTGGCGATTGGAGCAATTTTATCCCAAGGACCAGTCGGGTCGGACAAACCTATATCGTACGCTTCACGTACGCTTAATGAAAGTGAATTAAACTATAGCACCATAGAGAAGGAACCCTACCTTTTCGACCGTAAATTTAAAATCATGACCGACCATAAGCCACTACAGTGGGTTATGAGTCTTAAAGAGGCCAATGCTCGCTTGACGCGCTGACGTCTTAAGCTAAGTGAATTTGACTTTACTGTGGTCTATAAGAAGGGAAAGTATAACACCAACGCCGATGCCCTGTCTCGAGTTGAAATATATAATGAAGAGACTAGCTCTATACTAGTAAACCCGACCGAACGACAGACGTCTTTAGCACAATCCTCAACAGTTACCGCCCATACCAACCAAGAGAACCCTTTAATAAGTTTCACCGTCAAGTACATTTAACTATAGAAGGTGACATTAAAAAGAGACCAACAGTATCAAAACCTTTCGAAACTCACACGCGGACTGCTATTCAACTATCCCGATCAAACCTAGAGGAGGACTTAATCAACGCTATTAAAGAGTATATTAACCCTAAAGTTCAGACGGCTCTATTGATTACTCCTCCACTCGATATGTATAAAATTATCCCGATCATACAGAACAAGTTTAGAAGCTCCGCGATGAACTTAATACTTGCTAAAACCGGATTAGAAAACGTCAAGGAATACTTACGTCAACAGGATATAATTCGTCATTACCACGATGGTAAAACCAACCATAGAGGTATCAACGAATGCTATCTGGCTTTGTCGCATAGGTATTATTGGCCTAAGATGCGGGAGCAAATCACTAAGTTTATAAATGATTGCACAATATGCGGTCAAGCCAAATACGACCGCAATCCCATAAGACAGGAGTTTAATATTGTACCACCACCTTCAAAACCATTTGAGATATTACATATGGATCTATTTACTGCGGAAAATGAAAAGTACCTAACCTTTGTTGATGTTTTCTCTAAATATGCTCAAGCATATCATTTACGAGATGGTACTGCACCCAGCGTCATTCAGGCTTTACTAACGTTTTCAACACATCACGGCCTTCCACTAACCATTGTTACAGATCAAGGAACCGAGTCCACTAACCAGATGTTCTCAGAGTTCACTAAATTACATAAAATCACTCATCATAAAACACTTGCACACTCACCTAATGATAATGGTATGATTGAACGCTTTCATTCAACTTTATTAGAGCACTTACGCGCATTACGGTTACAGAGACGAAACGAACCGGTAGTCAATCTTATGCCATATGCTTTATTGGCTTACAATAGCTCCATACACAGCTTTACTAAATGCCGTCCATTTGATTTAATTTTCGTTTTTTTTTCGCTCCTGCGGCTGCGACTTTCATAATTTGTGTTATGTATTGTGTTGGAGTCCTACACAACCCATGATCGGTGACCTGGTGGTCCATGGTTTGTCTGAATCATTTTGGTAGTAGAGCGTAGTGGAATCAACTACGACACGGCCTGCTAAGTAGGTAGCGGACCAGCAGCTTACTTGAAACTGTTTGTGCCGTTCGGAAGGCCAGCAGAAGTAGCCGGCTTAATCGGTTCACTGTAGCTCGGCTAGGTAGGTAAACATATAAATATATGCACCTGATTAGCTTAAAATAGTTAATTACATTTAATAAGTTGTAATTAAGATTTATTACTTTGAATGTAATCATTGATTGTTTTTTTTTGTAGTGCTTCACGGGTTTGTCTTTGAAATTGGTTTTCCTCGGTCATTGAAAACAAGTACTCAATCAATGCTTATCACATTACAACATGGAATCGTGTTGAGTCAGTATCTTTAATAATTGTTGTGAATTGTTGTTACATGTGGTGACCACGGTTTAGATTTTGTTTAGGTAAGTTGATCATTATCATCAGAGAAGATAGTAGAAGTGTGCCTTGAACAAAATAAGGTCTGTCACACTACTTAATTGTATTTTCTTACCTACCTACATGTTAATTAGGACTTCAAGTGATATGACATAATATAGGTTGCTAGTTATTTGAATAATACGGTAATAATAATATAGTGTTTACTGCCAAGCAACGGGCTTGATGTATGCAGTTCGGTTATAATTTTATTTCTTGTTATGTGGATAGAAACAATTACATTCGGATAATTTGTTATAGCACTACGGTTGTTTGAACATGTATTATTGTTGTTTATAAGTTAGTTTAAATAACTAATTCGGACTTATTTTTTTTTTTATTGTGGCACGCCATAATGGCTTCACTCTGCCTGATGAAAAGCAGCCAGTGAAGCCCAAGAAGTGAAAGCGTTCATCACAGCGCTACCACGCTATGCCGAACGCTCTCACTATGGCGGCCTGCATAAATGCTTTTTCACGCCCCGCTTAAATAACCCGGGAGAGAAAGAGGATGGAAACACGTGTGCGGGAAGCGCATTCCACATACGGGCAGTTCGGCAAAAGAACGATTGTCCAAACTTTTTGGTACGTGCCTTGATGGTCAGCACGTTATGAGGGTGGCTTCTAAGACCTGCACGCGTCGATCTGGAAAGGAAAGGAGAGGGAGGGATGAGGTCAAAAAGCTCCTCAGAGCATTCACCGTGGTAAAGGCGGTAGAAAGCACTAAGGGAAGCAATGTCCCTACGTAGCTGTAACGGCCCCAGACTGGTCGTAACGTCATCGTTACCGATAATACGGACAGCACGTCTTTGCAACCTGTCAAGAGCTTCGAGCAAGTACTTGGCGGATCCGTCCCAAAGATGAGAGCAATACTCCACGCAGGAGCGCACCTGAGTCTTATACAAAAGACAACGTTGCTCCGGCGTGAAGAACCGCTTCACCTTGTTCAGGATTCCGAGTTTACGTGAGGCTGTGGTTATAATGCTCTCAATATAGCTCTTCGGGTTGAGGTCGCTGTGTATGTCCATACCTAAGAGACTGAGACCAGTCTGGATGGGTAATAGGTTGCTCTGGAAGGAGGGTTGGGGGAGAAATGCGGACTTTTTAGCAGTGACAGCGCAGACCTGTGTTTTTTTGGCATTGAACTGGACTAGGTTATCAGAGCCCCATTTATAAATGCGGTCTAACTCCTCGTCCAGCTCAATGACAATCTTTCGTCTCGACTCCACTACATCGGCCTGCTTTCCGTATTGTCGATCATGAATCAGGGAGTGATCTTCTAGGTAGCGAATGAGTTGCATGTTTATGATTCGCTCAAAAACCTTGCAAAGGACAGAGGTACAGGACAGGACAGCAATAGGTCGATAGTTGGCTGGGTCAGACCTATCTCCTTTTTTGAGAACCGGCTGGACGTTCGCCTTTCTCCGAGCCTCCGGCACAATTCCAGTAGAGTACGAGAGGTGGTATAGGCGTGTCAGAACTGGAGACAACTCGGGAGCACATTTTTTAAGGACGACTGCCGGTATACCGTCAGGACCGCTAGCCTTCCGCACATCAAGTGACTGCAGCACGGCACGGACGTCACGTTGTCTGATTTGGACGTCAGGCATTGAGGAACCACAGTGAGGGATGGTAGGTGGTTCCGCGCCGCAGTCATCGACACGCAAATTCGCCGCAAAGAGCATCGCTAAGTGGTTAGCCTTGTCTAGCGGCTGATGGGCCAACGAGCCATCAGGGTACCGCAGTGGGGGCAGAGAAGGCGCGCAAAAGTTGGCTTGCACCGCTTTGGCCAGTCGCCAATAACTTCGGCTACCCGTTGGGTGCGACAACAGCTCTTGGCCAACGCGAGCAACGCGCTGGGCATTCGCTCTTAGTGATTTGTTTGCCTCGGGAAAGACTTGTAATTTGATAATAAGTTATTTTTTTATTTTTGTTGTGTGATATTGCTTATAGACCTAATCGGAGTTAGGTATAATTGTCCCCCTTTATAAAGGGTGTTTGGTTTGAGTTAAATAACTATAACTAATTTTTTTTTTGCTTTTTTTTATTGTGTTGTACTCGTAAGTAACATGCCGGCAAACACGGTCACCGCGATTAAAGCCAGGAAAGGAAGTGAGCTGCGATGGTTTGCGTCAGCTCGTGCCTTGATGGATAGACTTGACAGACAAGAGGCATTCTTAGCACGGGCTTTAGTTGTTGTCGCACGTATGGAAGTGGTATATCGGTGCATCATATATCTCACTGAGTTGGCTGCTGATGACAGTGATGTGCTGCTGTCTTCGGAGAAGGACCTTGACCAGTGTCAGCAGTATGCTGATGACATAGTGCAGAGGAAGATGGAGATTTTGAATGCTCGCTCCACCGGTGGAGACAAGGCAGAGCACCCATCTTCATCTGGCATTGTGTCACGCCTGCCTAGCATCGAACTTCTGGTGTTCGACCGTGACCTGAACCAGTGGATCGGGTTCATAAATTTCTTTGACAGCCTGGTCCATGGTCGGAAGGACCTAACGGCATCGTACAAGATGGCACTGCTGCGGGGGGCCCTCACCGGTGAACCTGCGAAGTTGGTGGCTCACCTGCCAGTAACGGAGGACATTTATCTTACGGCTCGACAGATACTGTTCGATAGGTATCAAAACGGACGGCGGTTGGTAGATGCCCAACTGACACGTATTTTCACTATCCCTTATGTGGCTCGCGGGTCTCTGAAATTCGGACAGAGATTTTGAACCCGATGACGACAGCCACTAAGGTCTTAGCTAATTTGGGCCTGCCTATTGACCAGTGGTCATATATATTATTATATATTGTTCTCGGTCGGCTTCCAGTGGACATGCAGACCAGATTCGAAAAGCAGAGTACCGGGGGCAACAAAGGCCTTCCTACGTTGACTGAGTTGTTGTCGTTTCTGGAGGGACAATGTAGACGGGCTGACAACGTGTCAGTAGGACCACACCCCTTGGGGCCTCGTGACTCTCGGAGGGGTCACGTGATGTCGGGTGCCTCAAGAGAGGGTGAACGTACGGGACCTACTCAGCGCTTGCATGCGCTAGTGACACAGGCGGAGCTAACTCGGTGCTCGTATTGTCGGGAGCCTGGGCATGACGTCACTCGGTGCGACGAGTTCGGTGCAAAACGGGTGCAAGGTCGTCGGATTATTGTGCGGCAACGGGGCTGGTGCAACATGTGTTTAGGTCCACACATGGCACAGCAGTGCTCACAAGCTGGGGCTTGCGATTTTTGTGGTGGTCGGCATCATGACCTCCTCTGTCTAAATATGCCCGGGATGTCAAACCACCAGCAAGGACTTAGGAGTCCTGTACGGGAACAGTTACAGGCTGACGGAAGTAGATCCCCACCGAGGGGGGTCTTGGTTGCGAGCGCCTTCGGATGTGCGCAGGGGTCAGGGACCCGCGCAAGGACGGTTGGCAGAGAGGTCCCATCGGGGGACCCCCTCCCATGTTGGGCCTGGGGGGTCGACCCCAGACGGTTCGGGACCCAACCAACAATATTATGATGAGGGGCCCGATCGGGGGGCCAATTCTTGCCTTGTACCTCATACTCCTGTCACTACGGGGAGGACGTCTAGGAGAGGTAGGGCCATTGGGGGCGACGATCGGCCTGCAGCGGGCGGGTGCCATTGGGCACCGTCAACCTATGCTGGGGTGGTTCGGTCACCACCCTGTACGCGCCCATGCTCGTGGCAGGGGTCGGGGGAACTCTTTACCTTTGTCGCTGCCCCCTCTCCCACCGGTTGGACTTAAGGGGACTCGGGTCCCCAATAGGAAATTGTTGCCCACCCGCGCGTTGCTCCCAAACAAGAGACTGTTTTGCTTCCTACACCCTCTGTTCGCGTTTCAGAAGGTCGACATTAACGGTAAAAGATCTCCGGGATCAGTGGTAAAAATGGGAGTTCCGCAGGGTTCAATACTTGGTCCATTCTTGTTTTTGGTTTATATTAATGACTTACCTTATTTTGTAAAAAACAGTCATGAGATAGTATTGTTTGCTGATGATACCCAAATTATGACGATGTGAATAATGCGGTCTCACAGATTGTTCCGTGGTTTAGTGTAAATAACTTGCTATTAAATAAGGGAAAAACCAAATGTATAAGATTTGTATTGCCTAATGTTAAGCAGGTAATAACTAGTGTACAAATTAAAGATAAGAATGTGAATCCTGTGGACACCACTGTGTTTCTAGGCATCACGTTGGATGCCAAGCTTCAGTGGGGCCCACATATAGCTAAATTGTCGAATAGACTTAGCTCTGCAGCTTAAGCAGTAATGAAGATCCGTCAATTAAATGACGTTGATACAGCTAGATTAGTTTATTTCAGTTACTTTCATAGTGTAATGTCGTATGGCATTTTACTGTGGGAAAATGCTGCCGACATTGAAACTATCTTTGTGCTGCAAAAGAGGGCTATTCGAGCAATATATAACCTAAAGGCTGGTGACTCTTTCAGA
Source organism: Scoparia ambigualis (assembly GCA_963921215.1). NCBI lineage: Eukaryota > Metazoa > Arthropoda > Insecta > Lepidoptera > Crambidae > Scoparia > Scoparia ambigualis. The sequence continues at coordinate 4,544,873 of OY992517.1, forward strand.
GAGAGATTTAAGGATAAAAGTATAATGACAGTTGCATCACAATACATTTATGAAAATCTCATGTATGTTCAGAAAAATATTGATGTTTTCAAAAAACAGTGATATTCACAATTTAAATACTAGAAGTAAGAACAAATCAGCAGTACCTTATACTAGGCTTCATAAAATAAATAATTCTTTTAAGGATCTGTGTGTACGATTTTACAACAAAGTACCAATTGATATTCAGAAATTAGATCTCGATAAATTTAAAATCCATATCAAAGAAAAGCTTTATAAAAAAGCTTATTATAAAGTGTCAGATTACACAGAAGACAAAACAGCTTGGCTGTGAACTGAAATGCTCCAAGTACTCCAAAAGCTATTTCTAATTGTATATATTTAATTTATAGTACCGTATATTTTACATTTAAATTATTATTTTGTATTTTATGACCTGGTAACGACATATCTTTTTTTTTGTAAATGTCGTTGCTTCTGTGCGCTGTGGTTTCTTGCGCCCGTTCTTTGCCACAGTTAAAAAATGACGTCCTGAATGGGTGGTAGGTTAAAAATTTGGACGATTCAAAGTACTTATTAATTGAGTTTATTGAATAAATATATTTTGAGTTTGAGTTTGGGGTTCTGGTGGCAGCGCTCGCCAGGCTCGCGCCCGGTTGGAATCAGGGCTGTATTGTGTTGAGTTGGCTTGCGGGGTTGGTTGGGCAACACCATTAACAATTAATATATTAATAAAATATTCTCAATTTATGCGCGTTATCGGGACATCGTACGGTTCGGAGCGTCGTGTTTCGGCTCTTGCCTTGCTATGGGCTCAAAGCAGCCAAAATGCAGTCTGCCACCCGTTTTCTGTCTATCTACCAAGGCGGTTCATCTCGAAGTAGTTGCTGATCTGACGACGGGAAGCTTTTATTGCTAACTTGGACAGATTTGTTTCCCGTAGGGGACTGCCGTCGCGGATCCGTTCTGTTAACAGAACCAATTATACTCGTATGTGGGTGCGGAACGTTACTTACGAGAGGTTGTTGAGTTTTTAATGTAAAACTGGTGGATATTGGAACAGCCCTCTCTTGTCGGGGCATCAACTGGACCGTCAGTCCTCCGAGATGTCCCCACTGGGGTGGGATTTGGAAACTGTTGTTAAGTCGGCAAGACATTTAGCTCGCGTGATCGGACACACCGCGCTAACTTTGAGGCATTAACTACGGTATTTTGTAACAATGTTGTCACGACTGCCTGTTGTTTAAGGACATGTCGGGACATGTCCGGGCGGGTGACTGATTAAAACCAAAGGCAGTATGGATGTGATACTTTGCCTGCCACAAATACAGAGAAAATATATAGAAAAAAACTGTTAATTGACATTGACATTCGTATGTCATTCAGTTCATTAATGGCTCGTTCGTTTTCGGTAATGGCGGACGACGGTCTGCTTACGGTTTGCTGGTTTGAATTCTATCGGTGGAACAGCCTCAGATCTTATTATACGGTATAAAACCTACGCGGTTTGTACGCGCGTTATTGCAGTCCTGTCGGTAGGACGCGCCCGCGATAGTTCGGGAAAAGTTGTTCATATCGGTACATGTTTCGGGCGTGAGTTGTGAGACAAGAAATCGGCTAAAATCTCGTTAATCTCTTTGTAAACAGCCATTGGAGGCTGCGTTGTTAATTAATCGGATGAACAAACGCGACGGCAGGGCGTATATTACGAACATTACCTCGTGTTTAGCAGGCACTGTTAGCCTCACGTGGTGAGCTGGTGGGAACCGGTTCCCGGGGATAACGTGGAGGGGGCGACTGCTCGGCGAGTGGGACGGTGTGATCTGGACAGCCTCTTGGAGTCGGCCAACGTGGCAACGCCGCTAGAGGCCAGGAGCCATCACAGCAGCTGGGCTATATGGGAGCGTGTTCGGTGCTGGGTGGTCAAAGAAAGACTGATTCGATTTCTCAACACTTTATTAGGCCCTCGCTTTCTTATATACAATTACGTCTGGTGATCAAACAATGCATCGACCAATAGGAAGCTGTACTGTACTGTATTATTCATCGGTCGTATGACCGGTACAGGCGTCGAGGCATACGTGCCTCATTACCCGGGCTGCTTCTCGGCGGCGCTAATTGCCGCCGGGTCATTTTGGGGGTGCGACATGGAACATTTTTTTTTTGTTTTTTTTTTTTCTGTTATTGTATCTTTTTTTTGTATTTTTTTAATGATTCATTTTTTTTTTTATATATATTTTTTTTATTTTTATATCCTTTTTTTTGTTTTTTTTATTTTTTATATTCATTTTTTTTTTTTTTTAGTTCGCTCTGTCGCACCGCGGAGCTTACGCTCCCATTGGACGTGCCACCCTCCCCTTCCATTCCCCAACGCAGTCCTCGGCGCGGCTAACCCCCCGGGTGATTCGGCGTTGGCCGAGGCCCGGTGAGCCGCCAGCGAGCGGACCGCGGTTTAGGGGGCATTGGTCGGTTAGGTGGCGGGTCTCGGAGTTGGTATGCGTGATGGTGGATTGACGTCTTGTCTTGAAAGGCCGGCCGCGGTATGACTCGCGTCCGGATTCTTGGCGCAGGTGACGGCGCAGGCACCGCAGGCGGCGCCGGGCGCGTTGCTGGCGTCGGCAGGCGCGTCGCCGTGTTTGGCGCACTCGTCGCTCGGCGTCTCGGCGCTACAGTCGGCGGCGGCGCTAACGCGGCGTTCACGGCGGCGTCTTGCGGCTGTAAGATAACCTGCATATTATTATCGTCGGCCGCGGTCAGTAACGACCGCGGCAAGGGTCGGTAATTGGTCTGGTCGGGAGGGCGCGCGTGGAGCGGCGCGATGTTGCGGAGGTGCTCGTGCGGCCCGTTGTCCGCGCGGTCATACATGCCGCGCGCTAGGCGACGCACGAACTCCTCGAGTCTCGGTGTTGGTGTCACGGGCGATAACATCATTTCTGACGTATCGCCCTGCCCCCACGATGATACGGAGAGATATCGCCTGTTGGGCTCTTAGTTTGTTGCGCTGCGTGGCAGATAATTTTTTTTTATTTTTTTAAACTTTCACACACTCACACCAATTATCTAGCCCAAGAGAAGCTTCGATGAAACTCGTTAAATGGTTACTAGACAACGGATAAACATACTTAAAATACATAAATACATGCTTATTATACATAGAAAACACCCAGACCCGAGACAATTTAGAAAACAATAATTCCTAAATTGGCCCGACCGGGGATCGAACCCGGGACCTCAGAGATGGCGACACCATGAAAACCGGTGTACGAACCACTCGACCAAGGAGGTCGTCAAGATAATAGCGCGTACCACGCAGGGGCTGCATAAGTGAGCTGTGGCCGGATGTATGCCTTATACACCATCAATTTGGTCCTCAGCGGCAATCTGGATGCTAGGATCGGGCGGAGTTGTGCTCTTGCGGCTTTGGCGCGGTTGATCATGTGGTCGACTTGCGGCGCCATTCGCAACGAGCGGTCGATCCGGCATCCTAGATAAGTGACGTTTTGCTGGTATGCGATGGGCGTGTTGCGTAGTCGTAGTGTGGGCGGCGTGCTGCGTTTGGTGCTGACAAATAGCGCGGCGGTTTTAGACACATTTACCGCCATGCGCCACTTGTCTAGCCAGTCCGGGAGTAGGTCCAGTAATTGTTGTAATTTCTTGTGGGCGATTCTGACGCTGGCCGACGACGCGAAGTATGCGCTGTCATCGGCAAACAGCGCCAGTACTACGTCCCTGTGGCCTTCTTTCAGACGTCCCTCGAGCGTTGGGGCGTCATTGGTATAGAGGGCGTAGAGGAATGGCGAGAGACAGCTCCCTTGCGGTACTCCCGCCATGATGGTTTTTGTGGTTGAGCGGGCCTCCTCTACGGAAACCACAAAAGTGCGGTCACTGAGGAAGGCCGCTAGTAGATGAGTGTAGGCAGGTGGTATGCTACTGGTGGCAAGTTTGTGGAGGAGGCCTGTGTGCCACACCCTGTCGAAGGCCTTTTCCACATCCAGGAACACGCCGATAGTGTGGTGTCTTTTATTCATTTCTGCGGCCAGGTGGTGAAGAACGCGCGTCAGCTGAAGTGTAGTTGAGTGGCCGCTGCGGAACCCAAATTGCTCGACCCTTAGGGGAGCGTGGGGGCGGATTCTCTGCAGCAGCAGTCGCTCAAATAGCTTGGCCGTATGGGAGAGCAGTGTTATCGGTCGATAGTTGCTAGGTAATCGGCGATCTTTGCCGGGCTTAGGCAAAAGTATTATACGCCCCTCCTTCCATTTCTGCGGGAAGTGCAGTGTGCGCAGGACGGCGTTGAATAATCGAGTCAGTGCCACTACCGCGCGCCAGGGCAAGCGGGCAATGGCCATGGATGGAATTTCGTCGGGGCCAGCGGCTTTCTTTTTGGGGAGACGTCGAATCATCTTGGCTGTCTCCGTCGGTGAAATAAAGTCGTCTCCGCGAATGAGCGGAGGGGGCGTGGCCAAAAAGTCGGCTACGCCACGCCCCACCTCCTCGTAGTGCGAGACGGGGGCGTGGCCTGTGGCGGCGGGGTGTGGTGTAAATTGTTGCTGTAAGTGTTCGGCTAATATATTGGCCCGATCTTGAGCGGCCCATTGACGCCTGCCCGCGCTGTCTAACAGCGGGTACACAGGCGTAGGCGTCGCGGTGAGTTGCCGGGTCAGCTTATAGAGGTCAGCGGGGGCGCCGGAAGCGGTGTCAATACATCGTTCCCAGCCGTCCCCGCGCCATGCCTTAACCGACTCCGACAACTTAGCTGTGAGGCGATTTAAGTTCGCTTTGACGATCGGGCAACGCGTCTGCGCCCATAGGCGCCGGAGGTTGCGCTTTTGCGTGCGCATGGCGGCTAGTGCGGGCGGCAGCTCATCCCTTCTGCGTGACTTTGTATTGGGAGAGCTCGCCGCCTCCTTTGCTGTGTGTAGGGCCGCCGTAAAGCGGCCGGCGGCCGCTTCGACGTCCTCTGGCGTGTGAAGTGGCCCCTCTAGGTTAAAATTCTCTAGAGTGGCCGTGTACTTGTCCCAGTTTATCTTGGGGGCGAGGGGGCGGGGCGGCGCATGTATAGCGCCTGCTCCCACCGTGATAAGTATAGGTAGGTGTTGGGTATCGCAGTCGTATAACGCCTCAATGCTTAAAGGGTGTGTGAGGCCCTTGTATAGTGCGATGTCGAGGACGTCGGCTCGGTGCAACGGGTTAGTGGGGACATGAGTAGGGCTATCTGGGCCCGCAACCTCAATGTCCATGTCCTCCGCCGCTTGGTATAGAGCGAGGCCCGCCGGGTTGTGAAGATGTGAACCCCAGCTCCGGTGCTTGGCATTGAGGTCCCCTGCCAGCAACGTCGGAGTGGGGCCCGCAAAGATAGCTGCTAGGTCGCTTGGTGTAAACGGTGACTGTGGGGGGCGGTATGCAGCGTATATGAGGTGGTCGGCGCCCGCGATGTTGACGCGGATACCGACCGACCGTAGTGATGTGTAGACAGGGAGAGGAAGGGCATCATGGACGATATCTCTGCGAACGAGCACCGCGACGCCTCTGCAGGCTCGCCCGTTCGGTGACGTCTCATCTCTGCGGTAAATGATGTAGATGGGCAGCTTAAAAGGCTGCCCTGGCCTCAGCATTGTCTCACCCAGGAGGATAACATGTATATCCTGCGACTGGGTGAGTAGGCGCAGCTCGTTCACTCTCTTTGTGACTCCACCGGGATTCCAATAAATTACTCTTAGGGAGAGTTCCTTAAGGCCTTTAATACGGCGTTCAACGATTTGAGTATGCTCAACCAGCCTTCCTCGCCCTGCTCGATCATTGAGCAGGCTATGTTGAGCATACTTGTTACATATTGAAGCCCCATACGTACATCGTCGCCTCTAATCGGGGCGGGTGCGCGGGGCGTGTTAGGGCGCGCCTGCGACGCTAATGCGTGCGGCTGCGCCGGGAAAAAATCAAGGGGACGGCTAACTGTAGCCTGTCCGGGGAAGCGTCGCGGTCGTGGGAGTGGTTGTGGGTCGCTCGGGGGTAGAGACGGGCGTAACCCCACCTTTTCCTTAGGCGCCTCTGTAGGCGCTTCAGACGCCTCCGGGGCGCGCGCGGCTGGCGCGGCAGGCGCGGGTGTGGATGCTGCTGCTGGGCCTTGCTCGGTGCGAGCGCGGCGGCGGCGGCCCCGGCGACGTTTCGCCTTGGGGGCCGCGCCGCGCTCGGTGGGCGGGTTGGCCGGCGGGGCCAAGGATGGCCCGTGGCAGGCCTCGGGCATGTTGGCCGATGGTGGCGCGGACGGCGCGGTGTTGCGCGCGATGCCGCGCGGTTGCGGCGGCTTGGAGGGGAAGGGGGGGGGGACCTTCATCCCCCGCTTCCTTGCGGCTTTCTTAAAGGCCGGGCATCGACGGTCGTTTGCCGGGTGGGCCTTGGCGCAATTGGCGCAGGTGGGCGGCTCTTCGCGGGGGCGTGTGCAGTCTCTTGCGAGATGCTCGCCACCACAACGTAGGCATGCAATTTTTTTGTAACAATCCGGCGATGCAGGGCCGAATTGTTGGCAGCGGTGGCACTGCGGAGGGCCGTCGCGTCCCCTCCATGCCTCTATGACTACGCCTGGCATGAAAAGTAGAGAGTTGACCGCGTAAATGCAGGCCAACTCTTGTTGGTCTAGGTGTTCTAGCTGAATGAAGAATAAGCAGCCCGGGCGGTCTTTCTTCCCCGGTATGTGAAGGAAGTGTGTCACAGGGAACCCTAGCTGCTCTAGGGCCCCTTTGATCTCCGTCAGGGGAGTATCGGCGGGGAGGCCTCTTAAGGCCACCTTTGTTGGGCGTTCACTGGCCGGCGTGAAGCAGTACCACTTGACCGCTGGGTTGGTTGTGGAGGCCTCTGTGAGGTGGGCCTGTATGGCCCGAAATTCCTCAGGGGTGCGCGGGAGGAAGCGGATGCCGCTTTGAAATGGCCGTGCGTTCGGCGGGCACCCGATCTTGTACGTCATCTCTCTAAAGTGGGCCGTCCAGTTGGGGAGGCTTTCAACCACTATGGGCGGGTATCCCTTTGCCCGCGGCGGGGCCTGCTGAGAGGCCGTCTGGGCTTGGGGATCTGCAGCTTGTTGAGTGGTCAAGTGGGGTGACGGCGGCGCCTGCACTATGTCGGCGTATGAGGCCGACCGGGGCGCATCTTCCATCGCACCCGATAAGTGCGCTATCGAGGCGTATTCCGTTGAACCTGTGTTCAACGGAATGAGGACAGGCCTGCTCGGGTCATCCAATTCAGAGGCGTCCGCTTGGCCTCCTCCTTCATTGGGTGAAGCGGGTGGGGAACTGAACTAGCTGTACCTACCAGTAGATGTGTCCCAGCCATGGGAAGTGGGCGACGGGCCTGTACGGGGACGCTTATCATCGTTCCCGAAGTCGTCGTCTGGGCTGCGGTGGCGGGCCTCTTTCACCTTCCCCCGTACGCCACCGGCGGCAGGGGATTCGCCATGAATCCCGCCAGCCGAGGCGAATGAGGGGCCGGGTTGGGGCTCCAGGAGGGTAATCGGTGCGCGCGGGAGGCGCTCGACCCGACGGTCCCGGTTGGGATTCGGGGAGTTGACCTTCCGGCGTTGTGGCGCGGCGCGCCGCGGGGGCGATCTCGCGATCGCTCATCGCGGCACTAAAGTCATGTGTATGTCAAAACAACAAAAAATAAAAAAAACAAACACGCACTGACACAAATAACTACACAGAGCTCCGGCTATCAAAAGTCACGGAGGGCGCTAGACCCGCCAATTATATCCAAATAATTGGGGGTGGTCGCGCAAAACGTTTTTTACGTACACCACACTGCACTTGCGTCTTTATCGCGGCGGGAGGTAACGGCACGTAAAAACGAGGGTGGGCACAAAAAAAGTCTACGACGTGGGTAGTCCGGGACCACACCACGGAGATCGATTTTTGTGCGGAAACACTTCGCGCGAACGGCTGGCCGGGCGTTCACGCTTACGCGGAACACACACCGGCTGCACGGGACGACGCGAAGCTGTAGTCGATTGCGGCGACTTAGCACGTACGGCGGCTCAACACGCTAAGTGGAGCACGCGCGAGTTGCGAGACGGCTGCAGAACGACTCCAATAGGAAGCTGCTGCTGCTGAAGTCATCGGCCTTAGCCGGTTCGGGCCCCGAGACATATGTATCTCCTTACCCAGGCTGCTTCTCGGCGGCGCTAATTGCCGCCGGGTCTAGATGGGAGTGCGACAGGGGTCATTTTTTTTTTTTTTTTTGTTTTTGATTGTATTTTTTTTTTGTTTTTTTTTTTATTGATTTTATATATTTTTTTTACATTTCTTGTTATTATTATTTTTTTAAATCAATATGTAATTTTTTTTTTTTATATATTTGTTATTTTTTTTTTTTTTTGACCTCTCTGTCGCACTACAGAGCTTTCGCTCATGTCAGCTGTGCCACCATCCCCTCTCATTCCCCTACGCAGTCCTCGGCGCGGCTAACCCCCCGGGTGATTCGGCGTTGGCCGAGGCCCGGTGAGCCGCCAGCGAGCGGACCGCGATTTAAGGGACATTGGTTGGTTATTAGTGGCTTGTTGCGGAGTGATAGGTTATTGACATTGACGTCGTGTCTTTAGTCAATATGGACGCGGAATAATCCGCGTCCGAATGCGTGGCGCCGGTGTAGGCGCGGGTGTGGGCGCTGTAGGCGGCGCTCGCGGCGCGGCAGTTGGTGTCCCCGGCGCTCGGCGTCTCGGCGCCGCAATCGTCGGCGGCACTGTCGCGGTGCTCGTCGCGTCAGCGTCGGCGTCTTCGTTTTCGTCGTCGGCCGCGGTCAGTAGGGACCGCGGTAGAGGTCGGTCGGTTGGTTCCGGCGGGCGCGCATGGAGCGGCGCGATTCCCTGCAGGTGAGTGTGCGGCCCGTTGTCGGCGCGGTCGAACATGTTCCGCGCCAAGCGGCGGATGAAGTTGTCGAGTGAATCGATATTTGTGTCCCGGGCGATAACGTCGTTTCTTACGTATCGGCCGGCCCCCACTATGACGCGTAGAGTAATGGCTTGTTGCGCCCTCAGCCGGTTTCGCTGCGAGGTGGAAGTAAGCGCGTACCAAGCCGGGGCCGCGTAGGTAAGCTGGGAGCGCACATATGACTTATACACCATAAGCCGTGTGCGCAGCGGGAGAGTTGATCTTAGTACTGGGCGCAGCATCGCGCGCGCGGTTCTGGCGCGGTTGACGACATGGTCAACTTGCGGCGCCATCCGCAGCGCGCGATCAATTTTGCAGCCCAGGTACGTTACTTGATTGGTGTATTGAAGTGTAGTGCCCCGCAGTTGTAGAGGCGGTGGCAGCTTTCTTTTGCGGCTGACAAACAGCGCTGCGGTCTTGTTGGCATTGACCGCCATGCGCCATTTGTCTAGCCACTCGGGGAGGAGGTCCAGTAGGTTTTGTAGTCTACGGTGGGCTAGGGTGACGTTCGTGGAGGAGGCAAAGTATGCACTGTCGTCGGCGAACAGCGCCAGGACGACGTCCTTCGCCCCCTCTCTTAGGTGGCCCTCTAGCGTCGGTGCGTCATTAGTATATAGGGCGTACAGTAGCGGGGAAAGGCAGCTGCCCTGCGGGACGCCTGCCTCGATGGTCTTAATACCGGAGCTGGCGTCTTCTACCGAGACCGCAAAGCTGCGGTCCTTCAGGAAGGACGCCAGTAAATGTATGTAGAATGGCGGGATGGTGGTCTGCGTCAGTTTGAAGATGAGTCCTTGGTGCCACACCCGGTCGAATGCCTTTTCGACGTCCAGGAAGACGCCGATGGTGTGGCGACCGCCGTTCATCTCTACGGCCAAGTAGTGAAGCATCCTGGTGAGCTGGAGCGTTGTAGAGTGGCCGCTGCGAAACCCGAATTGCTCCGCCCTAAGGGGAGCGTGGGGGCGGATTCGGCGCAGCAGCAGTCGCTCGAACAGCTTTGCTGTGTGTGAGAGTAGCGTGATAGGCCTGTAACTCGTCGGTAGGCGTTTGTCCTTCCCAGGCTTCGGAAGGACGATTATGCGCCCCTCCTTCCAGGTCTGCGGGAAGTGACAAGTACGTAGTATGGCGTTGAATATGCGCGACAGTGTCACTATCGCCTTCCAGGGGAGGCGGGCGATGGCCATGGACGGTATTTGATGCCAGTATGTTTGCCCGGTCTTGTGCTGCCCACTGCCGCTTGCCCACGCTGTCCAGCAGTGGGTATACCGGCGCTGGCGATGCGGTGAGCTGTCGAGCTAATTTAAAGAGGTCAGCGGGGGAGCCGGTAGCGGAATCAATGACCCGTTCCCAGCCCTCCCCGCGCCATACCTTTACTTCCTCAGACAGCTTGGCGGTGAGTCGATTTAAGTCCGCCTTGACGACTGGACATCGGGAGTGCGCCCACAGGCGCCTTAGGTCGCGCTTTTTGCGGCGCATCTCGGCCAACGCGGGCGGCAGCTCATCCCTTTTCTGCGACTTTGTGTTGGGAGAGCTCGCCGCCAGTCTGGCGTCGTGTAAGGCCGCCGTAAAGCGACCAGTGGCTGCCTCGACGTCCTCCGGTGTGTGTAGGGGCCCGCTGATCGAAAGGCCCTCGAGTGCGGCTGCGTAGCGCTCCCAGTTGACTTTGGGGGCGAGAGGGCGGGGCGGCACCTGGATGGCGCCAGCACCCACCTTGATGAGGATGGGGAGGTGCTGTGTGTCGCAGTCATACAGCACCTCGATGGTTAAGGGGTGATTAAGCCCCTTATGCAGGGCGACGTCGAGCACGTCTGCGCGGTACGTCGGGTTGGAGGGGACGTGAGTGGGGCTGTCCGGGCCCACCACCTCAACGTCCAGGTCGTCAGCTGCCTGCAGCATGGCGGTGCCCGCCTGGTTAGTAGAATGCGAGCCCCAGCTTGGATGTTTGGCGTTAAGATCGCCCGCCAGTAGTGTAGGGGCGGGGCTCGTAAATACCGCCTCCAAATCACTTGCGGCGAATGGGGCGTGTGGTGGTTTGTATGCGGCGTATAGTAGTGTGTCGGTGCCCGCGATATTAATACGGACACCGATAGTACGGATTGCGTTGTAACTTAGAAATGGAAGGGCGTCGTGAACGATATCGCGCCGCACTAGCGCCGCGACGCCTCTGCAGGCGTGGCCGTTCGCCGACACTTCATCTCTGCGGTATACGTAGTAATTGGGCAGCTTGAAGCTCACCTCCGGTCGCAGAAAGGTCTCGCCCAGGAGGATCACATGTGCGTTCTGCGACTGGGCGAGAAGACGCAGCTCGTTGAGTTTACCACGTATACCGCCGGGATTCCAGTAGATAATCCTTAATTCAAGCTCTGTAGGGCCTTAAGGACGGAGTTCAGTGAGGCAAGGATGGCCAACCAGCCAATGTCACCATGCTCAATCATAGAGCATGCCGTGTTGAGCATGGTCGTTACATAATGTAGCCCCATACGCACATCGTCGCCTCCGGTCGGGGCGGGTGCAAGGGGCGTGTCGGGGCGTGCCTGCAACGCTGTTGCGTGCGGCTGCGCCGAGAAGAAGTTGAGCGGTCGGCTTACTGCGGGTTGCCCTGGGTACAGTCGCGGCCGTGGTAGTAGCGGCGGGGGGGGGGTTGCTCGGAGGGAGTGGCCCCCTTGGGTCCTTGGGCGCCTGTGAGCGCCTGATAGGCGCCTCCTGGGGCGCGTTTGTAGGCGCCTCAGTCGGCGCGTTTGTAGGCGCCTCAGTCGGCGCCGGGGCGCGCGCGGCAGGCGCGGGTGTGGAGGCCGCGGTCGGGCCTTGCGCGGCGCGAGTGCGGCGGCGGCCCCGGCGGCGGCGACGTCTCGCCTTGGGGGGCTCGCCGCGCTCGGTGGGCGGGTTGGCCGGCGGGGCCAAAGTAGGCCCGCGGCAGGTCTCGGGCATATTGGCCGAGGGCGGTGCGGTAGGTGCGGTTTTGCGCGGGGCCGCGGTGGGTTGGTTCGGTTTAGAGGGGTAGGGGGGCGGGAACTTCATACCCCTTGCGCGGGCGGCCTTTTTGAAGGCCGTGCAGCGCCGGTCGTTCGCCGGATGGGACTTCGCGCAGTTCGCGCAGGTAGGCGGCTCTTCCCGGGGGCGAGTGCAGTCCCTTGCCAAGTGTTCGCCTCCGCAGCGGAGGCAGGCAAATGGTCTGTGGCAATTCGGCGACGCATGGCCGAACTGTTGACAGCGGTGACACTGTGGCGGGCCGTCTCTGCCTCGCCACGCCTCTATAACTACCCTCGGCATGTACAGAAGCGAATTCACCGCGTAGAGTCTGGCGAGCTCTTGTTGGTTAAGGTGGTCTAATTGTAAAAAGAATAGGCATCCGGGTCTGCCTTTCTTAGCTGGGATGTGGCGGATGTGGGTGACTGGAAATCCCAATCCCGTTAATGCCACCCTTATCTCTGTAGGGGGCGTGTCCGCCGGGAGGCCTCTAAGTGCCACCTTAGTGGGGCGCTCGTTCGCCGGCGTATAACAAAACCACTTGACCGCCGAGTTAACTAGCGTCGCCGCGGTAAGGTGGGCCTGTATTGTCCGGAACTCTTCTTGTGTTCGCGGTAAGAAGCGGATGCCACTTTGGAAGGGCCTAGCGTTAGGCGGGCATCCGATTTTCGTTGTGAGCTCACGAAAGTGGACCGTCCAATTAGGTAGGTTCTCCACGATAATGGGTGGATAACCTCTGGTAGTCAGCGGCTCCTGTTGTGCGGCCGTCTGGGTCTGTTGTGTCAATTTGGGGCTGTCTGCCCGTCGAGGCGACGGCGGCGCCTGCACCATATCGGCATAGGAGGCCGACGGGGGCGCTTCGTCCATCGCGCCCGATATATGGGCTAGTGATGCGTACTCTGTCGAGTCGGTGTTCCCTTGGAATAGTGGTATTATCGTGGGCCGGCTCGGGTCATCCAACTCCGAGGCATCGGCTTGTCCTCCTCCTTCTATGGGTGAGGCGGGCGGTGATGTGAATAATTGGCTGAGCCTCGCTTCCTTGGGCGAGGTCCAGCTGTGGGATTGGGGCGACGGGCCGGTACGGGGCCGCTTATCGTCATTCCCGTATGAGTCGTCATCCGGGCTGCGGTGACGGGCCACCTTGTCCTTCACCCGTGAGCTACCGGCGGCTGGGGATTCGCCATGAATCCCGCCGGCCGAGGCAAATGAGGGTCCGGGCAGGGGCTCCTGCGTGGCTGAGTTGCTGAGCCAATAGGAAGCTAGTAATCAATTTGGGTGGCCCTCTCGCGGCAGTACCGTAGCGAGAGCTGGTGCACTGAGCTACCTCGCGGCTGTACCGTGCCGAGAGCCGTCCCATACATTAACTATACTTAGTTTAATTATCCTAATTATCTAATTACTGGGGAATAAAATTCGAAAGCAGACAATATATTTATTTACAAGCATTATTCCTTTACTATTGTGCGGGACGCCACATAACCCCCTACTAAGCGAAGCGTACGACTGGTTTCACCTTGCGTCCATATCTTGTGGCGAAGGGCTTCGCCGATGCAGTACGTGATGAGTCTTGTGTCGTTTGAATTGTGGGCTTGGTCGCAGCGTGTTGTTCATGAGGTGGCGGTTGGTGGCCCTCTTCCTTGGGTAAACTGCAAGTGTAGGCCGGTTTCAGTCTGTCAATTGAGACGTTTGATGAACGGCGCGGAAGTTTTATCTTGAAATACTTGTCATTGCGTTCTAGTACTTCAAACGGTCCTTCGTACGGCGGCTGCAGTGGGTTTCTGACGCTGTCAACACGTATAAACACGTGAAGGTGCGCAGGTCCTTGTAGATGAATACGTGTTTGTTTGTAGCGGTTCTTCTTTTTACTGGCGCTATAGACGACATTGTTTCTTCCAGTCGGCGTACAAATTCGGCGTCTTCGATTTTCGACTTCGTGGGTACGAAAAATTTGACGGCAAACGCAATGTTGAACCGTATGTCATCAAGGCTGGACTGATGTTGTCATCTCGTAGGGCGGTGCGTAGGCCGAGTAACACCGTGGGTAAGTGCTCGCTCCATCTTGTGTTAGCTTCTCTCGCCATTAAAGCTGCTTTTAAACAGCGGTGCCACCTTTCAACTTCGCCGTTGGCTTGTGGATGATATGCTGTGGTTCGACATAGCGTGATACCGAACTTCTTCATCAAGGCGCGAAATAGTGAAGATTCGAATTGTCGGCCCTGGTCTGTGGTCACTCGTACGGGACATCCGAATCTGGCTATCCATCCGTCGTAAACAGCTTGAGCGACTACTTCAACAGTGATACAGCTTACAGGAATCGCTTCTGGCCACTTGGTGCATCGATCGATGATGGTTACAACATATCGGTAATCGCGTGACGGTGATAGTGGGCCTACAAGGTCAATATGTATGTGTTCAAAACGATTTGACTGGATATACTCGCCTATGGGGCTGACGACATGGCGGTATACTTTGGCTCGTTGACATCCAGTTCATGTTTTGGCCCATATGCCAACATCTTTGTTTATTGATGGCCAAAAGAATTTCGACGTCATCATTCTTCTGGTAGCTCTTACTCCCGGATGACTGATTTCGTGCTGTGCCTTGAAAGCTGCGAAACGGTAAGCCGGAGGTACATAAGGTCGTAAGTTGGATGTCGTCGATTCGCAAACAATCAGTTTGTTGATTCCGGGCAGATTGACGTTCACGAACTTATAGTTTGTGCAGTCAGTGCGTAATTTTTTTAACTCTTGATCGTTTTCTTGATCCTCTGACAATTTTTCATAGTCGATAGTAGATGATTGCTCGATTTCATTGATGCGGGAAAGTGCGTCGGCAGCTTGGTTTCGGTCTCCGTGGATGTACTTTATGTTCGAACAAAACTGGCACACTGCACTGCTGAGTTCATCGGCCTTAGCCGGTTCGGGCCCCGAGACATATGTGTCTCCTTACCCGGGCGTCTTCTCGGGCGGCTATCAAGCCGCCGGGTCTTGTGGGAGGCGCGACAGGGATCATATCATTGTTTTTTTTTTTCCTTCTTTTTTGTACATTTTTTTTTATGTTTTTTATCTTTTTTTTTTTTTTTTTTTGTGGGTATTTTTTTTTTTTATATCTTTTTTTTTTTCTATTTTTTTTTTTTGAGATCGCCTTGTCGCGCCTTGGAGCTGACGCTCCTGTAGGACGGCTGTCTTCCCCTTCCCTTCCCCTGCGCAGTCCTCGGCGCGGCTAACCCACCGGGTGAGACGGCGTTCGCCGAGGCCCGGTGAGCCGCCAGCGAGCGGACCGCGGCTTAGGGGGCATGGGTTGGTTTGGGCAGCGGGTCACGGAGGTACGTGTAAAATTGAAGTTGAAATTGAAGTTGACGTCTTGTCTTTAATTAGGACGCGGGATGATCCGCGTTCGAAGTCGAGGCGCCGGCGTAGGCGCAGGTGACGGCGCTGTTGTTGACGGCGCAGCTGTTGAGCGCTCACTCGTAGTTCGGCGTCTCGGCGCTGTAGTCGGCGGTGGCGCAGTTGTAGCGCTCGCGGCGTCTTCTTCTTCGTCTGTTGAGGCCGCGGTCAGTAGTGACCGCGGCAGTGGTCGATCGGTCTGCTCGGGGGGGCGCGCATGTAGCGGCGCGATATTGTTAAGGTGCTTGTGCGGCCCGTTGTCTGCGCGGTCAAACATGCCGCGCGCTAGGCGGCGCACAAACTCGTCTAGTGAGTCTATACCTGTGTCTCGGGCGATTACGTCATTCCTGACGTAACGCCCAGCCCCCACTATGACACGTAGGGATATTGCTTGTTGTGCCCTAAGCCGGTTGCGCTGCTTAGTGCTGGTGAGCGCGTACCAGGCCGGGGCCGCATATGTGAATTGGGATCTTATATAGGCTTTGTAAATCATGAGCTTCGTGCGCATTGGCAGTCTGGAAGCCAAAACCGGCCGCAGTTGCGCCCGCGCGGCCTTAGCGCGATTTATAATGTGGTCCACCTGCGGCGCCATACGTAGCGCGCGGTCGATCCTACATCCCAAATAAGTGATGTGGGGGCGGTACTCGATGGGCGTGCCTCTCAGGTGGAGCGGCGGCGGCGGTTTACGTTTGCGGCTGACGAATAGCGCGGCGGTCTTGGATACATTGACCGCCATGCGCCATCTGTCGAGCCATTCTGGCAGCGCGTCTAGGAGTTTTTGGAGCCGGCGGTGTGCAATAACGACGCTTGTAGAGGAGGAGAAGTAAGCGCTGTCGTCGGCGAACAGCGCCAAGACGACATCCCTCTCCCCCTCCCTCAGACGCCCCTCGAGCGTGGGAGCGTCGTTGGCGTAGACAGCATACAGGTGCGGGGACAAGCAGCTTCCCTGCGGCACCCCTGCCGCGATGTTTTTCACTGGTGATTGGGCGTCCTCCACGGAGACTACAAATGTGCGGTCCCGCAGGAAGGACGCCAGTAAATGCGTGTAGGCCGGTGGGACAGGGCTTGTGGCAAGTTTATAAAGTAGGCCCTCATGCCACACCCTGTCGAAGGCCTTTTCGACATCTAGGAACACGCCGAGGGTGTGGCGGCCCCTGTTCATGTCGTCGGCCAGGTGGTGGAAGACTCTCGTGAGCTGTAGTGTGGTCGAGTGGCCGCTGCGGAACCCGAACTGCTCAACTCTAAGGGGAGCGTGGGGGCGGATTCGCTGCAGCAGCAAGCGCTCGAAAAGCTTCGCCGTGTGGGATAGAAGTGTTATGGGCCGGTAATTCGCAGGCAGGCGGCGGTCTTTGCCTGGCTTGGGAAGCATGATTATGCGCCCCTCTTTCCAGGCCTGCGGGAAGTGTAGCGTGCGTAGGATCGCATTAAATACGCGCGTCAGTACAACTATCGCCCTCCAAGGGAGGCGGGCAATGGCCATTGACGAAATGGCGTCGGGGCCGGGGGCCTTCTTTTTGGGGAGGCGACGAATCGCCTTAAGAGTTTCGGCCGGTGATATAAAGTCGTCCCCTCGGAGCGGCGCGGGAGGCGTGGCCAAGAAATCGTCTAGGCCGCGCCCTACTTCCGCGTAGTGAGCGGCGGAGGCGTGGTCTGTAGCGGCGGGGTGTGGCTTGAATTGATCTTCAAGGTGATTGGCTAGTAGGTTGGCCCGGCTTTGCGCGTCCCACTGTCGGTTGCCCACACTGTCCAACAGTGGGTATACCGGTGTGGGCGTAGAGGTGAGTTGCCGGGTCAGTCTGTAGAGGTCGGTTGGGGAGCCGGTGGCAGTGTCGACGACCCGCTCCCAGCCCTCCCCTCGCCAAGCCTTTACCGACTCGGACAGCTTAGTGGTTAGGCGGTTTAGATCCGCTTTGATGTTAGGGCAGCGTGTCTGCGCCCATAGGCGTCGGAGACTGCGCTTGCGCAAGCGCATGGCGTTGAGGGCAGGCGGCAGCTCATCCCGTTTGCGCGATCTAGTGTTGGGAGAGCTTGCCGCCTCTTTCGCTGCGTGTAAGGCTGCCGTGAAGTGACTGTTTGCCGCCTCGACTTCTCCAGGAGTGCTCAGCGGCCTCTCTAGCGAAAGATCGCCTAGGGCCGCCGCGTACTGCTCCCAGTTGACTTTAAGGGCGGGGGGGCGGGGCGGCACACGTATAGCGCCAGCGTCCACAGTGATAAGAATGGGGAGGTGCTGCGTGTCGCAATCATACAGCACCTCCACGCTCAAGGGGTAGCTTATGCCCTTGTGTAGGGCTATATCTAGTACGTCGGCGCGGTGCATCGGGTAGGTGGGGACGTGGGTGGGGCAGGGCCCACAACCTCCACGTCTAGCGCCTCTGCGACCCGAAGTAGTGTGGTGCCTGCCTGGTTGTAAGAGTGCGAACCCCAGCTCGGATGTTTTGCGTTTAGGTCGCCAGCTAGCAGTGTCGGGGTGGGGCTATTAAATATAGCCTCGAGGTCGCTAGCTACGACCGGTGCGTGAGGCGGTCTGTAGGCTGCGTGAAGAGTCAATTCGGTGCCCGCAATGTTGATGCGGACACCGATTGAGCGTATGGCAATAAAGGGTGCAGTAGGTAAGACGTCGTGTACGACGTCTCTACGAACGAGCGCCGCGACGCCTCTGCAGGCTCGCCCGTTCGGAGACGTCTCATCTAGGCGGTATATGTAATAGTTTGGCAGCTTGAATGGCTGCCCCGGCCGCAGAAGAGTCTCGCCCAGGAGGATTATGTGTACATCCTGCGACTGGGCGAGAAGGCGCAGCTCGTTGATTTTATTACATATACCGCCGGGGTTCCAGTAAATCACCCTTAGGCCAAGTTCTGTAGAGCCTTTAAAACGGAATTCAAGGATGATAAGATGTTTAGCCACCCAATGTCGCCGTGTTCGATCATTGAGCAGGCGGTGTTTAGCATAGAGATGACATAATGAAGCCCCATCCTCACATCGTCGCCCGATGGGGCGTGTGTGTGGGGCGTATTGGGGCGCGCTTGCGACACTGTTGTGTGCGGCTGCGTCGGGAAGAAGTTTAGCGGGCGGCTAACTGTAGCCTGCCCGGGGAAGCGACGCGGTCGTGGGAGTGGTGCCGGTTGTGGATCGCTCGCAGGTAGCGGCGGGCGTAACCCCACCTTTTCGTTCTGCGCCTCTGTAGGCGCTTCAGTCGTCGCCGGGGCGCGCGCGGCGGGCGCGGCGGGCGCGGCGCGCGTAGCTGGCGCGGGCGTAGAGGCCGCGGTTGGGCCTTGCTCGGTGCGAGCGCGACGGCGGCGGCCGCGGCGACGTTTCGCCTTGGGGGCCGCGCCGCGCTCGGTGGGCGGGTTGGCCGGCGGGGCCAGTGACGGCCCGTGACAGGTCTCTGGCATGTTGGCCGAGGGCAGCGCGGGTGGCGCGGCTTTGCGCGCGGCCACAGGGGCCTGGGTCGGCTTGGTGGGGAAGGGGGGGCTTATCTTCATACCCCTTGCGCGTGCGGCCTTTTTAAAGGCCGAGCAGCGTCGGTCGTTAGCTGGGTGGGCCTTCACGCAGTTCGCGCACGTAGGCGGCTCTTCACGGGGGCGGAGGCAGTCCCTTGCCAGGTGCTCCCCTCCGCAATGGAGGCACGCAATCGCCCTGTGGCAGTTCGGCGACGCGTGGCCGAACTGTTGGCAGCGGTGGCACTGCGGCGGGCCGTCTCTGCCACGCCACGCTTCTATAATCACTCCCGGCATGAATAAAAGCGCTTCAACCGCGTAGAGTCTGGCAAGTTCTTGTTGGTCAAGGTGCTCAATTTGAATAAAAAATAGGCAGCCGGGTCTGCCTTTTTTGGCTGGGATGTGGCGTATGTGTGTTACTGGGAATCCCAGTCCCGTTAACGCCACTCTAATTTCCTCTGTTGGCGTATCCGCCGGGAGGCCTCTAAGTGGCACCTTAGTGGGGCGCTCGTTCGCCGGCGTGTAGCAGAACCATTTAACCGCCGGGTTGACTGTCGATGCCGCGGTGAGGTGGGCCTGTATGGTTCTAAACTCCTCCGGGGTTCTTGGTAGGAATCGGATGCCGCTTTGGAAGGGCCTGGCGTTCGGCGGGCATCCGAGTTTGGTGGTAATTTCCCTAAAGTGAGCGGTCCAATTGGGTAGGTTTTCCACTACAATGGGAGGGTAGCCCCTTGTAGTCGGCGGCGCCTGTTGTGCGGCCGTCTGGGCTTGGGAAGTCGTTTGTGGGCTGCCGGCCCGTCGGGGAGATGGCGGCATTTGTGCTATCTCGGCATATGAAGCCGACAGGGGCGCCTCGTTCATTGCGCCCGACATCTGGGCCAGTGAGGCATACTCAGTCGAGTCGGTGTTCCCTTGCAACAACGGAATTATAATGGGCCGGCTCGGGTCGTCCAACTCCGAGGCGTCGGCCTGTCCTCCTCCTTCTATGGGTGAGGCAGGCGGCGAGGTAAATAGTTGGCTGAGCCTCGCTTCCTTGGGCGAGGTCCAGCTGTGGGATTGGGGCGACGGGCCGGTACGGGGGCGCTTGTCGTCATTCCCGTACGAGTCGCCGTCCGGGCTGCGGTGACGGGCCGCCTTGTCCTTTACCCGTGAGCCACCGGCGGCTGGGGATTCGCCATGAATCCCGCCGGCCGAGGCAAATGAGGGTCCGGGCAGGGGCTCCTGCGTGGCTGGGTTGCTGCGCTGGGGCTCGGGGGGCGTTCGACCCGTCGGTCCCGGTTGGGACTCGGGGAGCTGCCCACCCGATGTTGAGGCGCGGCGCGCCGCTGGGGCGATCTCGCGATCGCTCATCGCGGCACTAGAGTCATGTGTCAAAGTCGTCAGGGTCCGAGGGACAAGACACGCACAATAAAAACAAGGAAAATAACACTAAAAGCACAATTATCTAACTAGCTCCGGCTATCAAAAAAGTCTCGGAGTGTACTAGACCCGCCAATTATATCCAAATACTTGGGGGTGGTCGTACATAAAGTTTTTATACTACACCAGCACAAGTATTGCGTCCTTTATCGCGGCTGAGTGATGCTATGTAGCTAAAAACACTGGGGATCACGGGAATGTCTACGACGTGGGTGTCCGGGACAACACCACGGAGAACTGTTCTCGTGCACGGTAACACTTCGCGTGAACGGCTGGCCGGGCGTTCACGCTTACGCGGAACACACACCGGCTGCACGGGACGACGCGAAGCTGTAGTCGATTGCGGCGACTTAGCACGTACGGCGGCTCAACACGCTAAGTGGAGCACGCGCGAGTTGCGAGACGGCTGCAGAACGACTTGCCACAGCCCAAAACTGGCTTATGAAGTGAAGTTGTCTTTCTCTTCTCGGCGTATCGCAACTAGCGGCTGGTTTAACGAGAGCGTATGAGAGCGGCTTGTGGTCGGTGTATATTGTGAAGTCGTCGTTCCCTTCTAATAAACGACGAAGATGTTTTACTGCTGCATACATAGCCAACAGTTCACGGTCGTATACGCTGTATCTTCTTTGTGTTTCGCTCATCGACTTTGAGAAAAATGCGAGTAGTTTCCACGTCTTGCCGATTTTTTGTTGCAGTACTCCCCCGAGACTTGTTTCTGAGGCGTCGGTCATCAGGCATAGTGGTGCTGCCGGAATGGGATGTGACAAGGTGGTTGCTTCTAGGATGCTTTTACGGCACCTCTCGAAGGCGTCTTCCGCTGCGGTCGTCCATACTAAGGGAGTTTTGTCGTTTTTCTTCGTGTTGCATAAATATTTGTTTAATTCGTATTGATTGGCGGCTTGATGCGGGAGGCAGTCTCGATAAAAATTAATAATACCGAGAAATCTTCGTAATTCTTGTATTGTGTGTGGCTTCGGATAGTTGATGATTGCTTGTGTGCGCTCTTCAGTTGGTTTGATGCCTTCTGATGTTACTTGGTAGCCGAGAAAGTATAGCTTGTCTTTCCCAAATTCACATTTGTCGATGTTTAGTGAAACTCCGTATTTGTCGAGGCGTTCAAGTACTGCCCTTAGGTGTCTTCTGTGTTCCTCAGCGTCCGTAGAATAGATCAGGATGTCATCAATGAAACAGAAGGCGCAGTCGTCCAGCTCTCTTAGTACTTCGTGCATGAATCGCTGGAACGACTGAGATGCATTTCGTAGTCCGAAAGTCATGCAGTTGAATTGATATAGTCCAAAGGGCGTTATTATGGCAGTTTTGTCTGCGTCCTCTTCTTTTATTGGTATCCACTAATACGCCATTTTTAAATCAAGCTTCGTAAAAAGCTTCTTACCCTGGAGTCGATACGTGAAATCGTGGATCCGTGGTATGGGGTATCGGTCTGGTATAGTAACTGCATTTAGTCGTCTGTAGTCTCCACATACACGGATCGACCCATCCTTTTTCTTTACGACGTGCAGTGGACTGGCCCAGGGACTCTTGGAGGCGCTCGACCCGACGGTCTCGGTTGGGATTCGGGGAGTTGACCTTCCGGCGTTGAGGCGCGGCGCGCCGCGGGGGCGATCTCGCGATCGCTCATCGCGGCACTAAGGTCATGTGTAAGTCCACAACGAAAACAAACACGCACTGACACAAATAACTACACAGAGCTCCGGCTATCAAAAGTCTCGGAGGGCGCTAGACCCGCCAATTATATCCAAATAATTGGGGGTGGTCGCGCAAAACGTTTTTTCCGTACACCACACTGCACTTGCGTCTGTATCGCGGCGGGAGGTATCGGCACTTAAAAACGAGGGTGGGCACAAAAAAAGTCTACGACGTGGGTAGTCCGGGACCACACCACGGAGATCGATTTTTGTGCGGAACGCTGCGCGCGGACGGCTAACCGGGCGTTCACGCTTTCGCGGAACACACACCGGCTGCACGGGACGACGCGAAGCTGTAGTCGGCTACAGCGAACTCAGCACGTACGACGGCGGCTCGACACCTCAGTGGAGCACGCGCGTGTTGCGAGGCGGCTGTAGAACGACTTCGATAGAAAGCTGCTGCTGCTGGGTGTCTTCAGCCCTTGGGCTGGTTCGGGCGTCGAGGCATCCGTGCCTCATTACCCGGGCTGCTTCTCGGCGGCGCTAATTGCCGCCGGGTCATTTTGGGGGGTGCGACATGGAACATATTTTTTTTTTTTTTTTCTGTTATTGTCTATTTTTTTTGTATTTTTTTAATGATTAATTTTTTTATTTTTTTTTATATATATATTTTTTTATTTTTATATCCTTTTTTTTTTGTTTTTTTATATTCATTTTTTTTTTTTTTTTTTTGTTCTCTCTGTCGCACCGCGGAGCTTACGCTCCCATTGGACGTGCCACCCTCCCCTTCCATTCCCCTACGCAGTCCTCGGCGCGGCTAACCCCCCGGGTGATTCGGCGTTGGCCGAGGCCCGGTGAGCCGCCAGCGAGCGGACCGCGGTTTAGGGGGCATTGGTCGGTTTGGTGGCGGGTCTCGGAGTTGCGATTTTGTTCGTAGGTAATTTGACGTCTTGTCTTATGAATTTAGTCCGGGCGCGGTATTATTCGCGTCCGGATTCTCGGTGCGGGTGTAGATGTGGGTGCCGAAGGCGTCGTCGCGCGTATCGCCGGCGTCGGTGCGCGCAACGTCGTATTGGGTGCACCCGGCGCTCGACGTCTTGGTGCCGCGGTCGGCGGCGACGCTGTCACTGAAACATTGACGTCTTGCTGGTCATTATTGGCCGCGGTCAATAGTGACCGCGGCAGAGGACGGTAGGTGGTTTGATCCGGTGGGCGCGCGTGTAGCGGCGCGATGTCATGGAGGTGTTCGTGCGGCCCGTTGTCCGCGCGGTCATACATTCCGCGCGCTAGGCGGCGCACGAACTCCTCTAGTGGTTCTATGTTAGTGTCCCGGGCGATTACGTCATTTCTGACGTACCGCCCGGCCCCCACAATGACGCGAAGCGAGATCGCTTGTTGGGCTCTCAGACGGTTGCGCTGCGTTGCGGATAGTAGTGCGTACCACGCAGGGGCCGCATAGGTGATCTGTGGGCGAATGTAGGTCTTGTACACCATTAATTTGGTCCGCAGTGGAAGACGGGATGCTAGGACCGGGCGGAGCTGCGCTCGTGCGGCTTTAGCGCGATTGACCACATGGTCAACCTGTGGCGCCATTCGCAACGAGCGGTCGATCCGACAGCCTAAGTAGGTGACGGATTGGTGGTATGTAATGGGTGTGCTGCGTAAGTGAAGTGTGGGCGGCGGATTGCGCTTGTTGCTGACAAACAGCGCGGCGGTCTTAGCTACGTTGACCGCCATGCGCCACTTGTCAAGCCAGTCCGGTAGTACATCCAGAAGTTGCTGTAGTTTCTTGTGTGCGATCCTGACGCCGGCCGACGACGCGAAATATGCGCTGTCGTCGGCGAACAGCGCCAAGACAACATCTTTCTCGCCCTCTTTCAATCTCCCCTCAAGCGTCGGGGCGTCGTTTGTGTACAGGGCGTAAAGGAAGGGTGAAAGGCAGCTGCCCTGCGGCACCCCCGCCGTGATGGTCTTGGTGGATGAGCGGGCCTCCTCGACGGATACCACAAAGGTGCGGTCCCGGAGGAAGGCCGCTAAGAGGTGAGTGTAAGCGTGTGGAATCTGGCTGGTAGCTAGCTTGTGAAGGAGGCCGGTGTGCCACACCCTGTCAAAGGCTTTCTCGACATCTAAAAATACGCCGATGGTGTGGCGGCCGCTGTTCATTTCTGTGGCCAAGTGATGTAAAACACGCGTTAGTTGTAACGTTGTTGAGTGGCCGCTGCGAAATCCGAACTGCTCAACCCTAAGGGGAGCGTGGGGGCAGATTCGGTGCAGCAGCAAGCGCTCAAACAACTTGGCGGTGTGACTAAGAAGAGTGATAGGGCGATAATTGGCCGGTAGCCGGCGGTCTTTGCCTGGCTTAGGTAACAGTATAATTCGCCCCTCCTTCCATTTTTGTGGGAAGTATAATGTACGCAGAATTGCATTGAACAGGCGGGTAAGAGCCACTACCGCACGCCAAGGCAGGCGGGCTATGGCCATGGATGGAATATTATCTGGGCCGGCGGCTTTTCTCTTGGGGAGGCGGCGAATTGCTTTAGCCGTCTCTGTCGGCGATATAAAAGCGTTGCCGCTTAGTGGCAAAGGGGGCGTGGCCAAAAAGTCGGCGACGCCACGTCCCACCTCCTCGTAGTGGGCGGCGGGGGCGTGGCCTGTGGCGGCGGGGTGTGGCGTAAATTGACTTTCTAAATGTTCGGCCAATATATTGGCCCGGTCTTGAGCAGCCCATTGTCGCCTGCCCGCGCTGTCTAACAGCGGGTACACAGGCGTAGGTGTTGCGGTGAGTTGTCGGGTCAGCTTGTAGAGGTCAGCGGTGGCGCCGGAAGCGGTGTCAATACAGCGCTCCCAGCCGTCCCCGCGCCATGCCTTAACTGACTCCGACAACTTTGCTGTTATGTTGTTAAGGTCGTTTTTGACTGTAGGGCAACGCGTTTGCGCCCATAGGCGACGTAGGTTGCGCTTGCGTAGGCGCATGGCGATTAGCGCGGGCGGCAGCTCATCCCTTTTGCGCGTCTTGTTGTTGGGAGAGCTCGCCGCTTCCTTCGCTAAGTGTAAGGCCGCCGTAAAGTGTTCTGCGGCCGCCTCGACGTCTTCTGGTGTGTTGAGGGGTCCTACGAGCTTGAACCCCTCAAGAGCGGCCGTGTAGTGCTCCCAGTTCACCTTGGGGGCGAGGGGGCGGGGCGGCACCTGGATGGCGCCAGCGCCCACCGTGATGAGGACGGGGAGGTGCTGTGTGTCGCAGTCATACAGCACCTCCACGCTTATTGGGTGTGTGAGGCCCTTGTACAGGGCGATATCTAAGACGTCGGCACGGTGCATTGGGTTGGTGGGGACATGAGTGGGGCTATCTGGGCCCGCAACCTCAATGTCTAAGACCTCCGCTGCTTGGTATAGGGCGAAGCCCGCCGGGTTGCGCAGGTGTGAGCCCCAGCTTGGGTGCTTGGCATTTAGGTCCCCTGCCAGCAGCGTCGGAGCGGGGCCCGCAAAGATGGTGGCCAAGTCGCTTTGTACTAGTAGCGACTGCGGGGGGCGGTAAGCGGCATAAATAAGATGGTCGACGCCCGCGATGTTGATCCGGACGCCGATCGACCGGATAGAGGTGTAATCTGGGAGGGGTAGGACGTCATGGATGACGTCTCTACGAACGAGCGCCGCGACGCCTCTGCAGGCTCGCCCGTTCGGAGACGTCTCGTCCCGGCGGTAAATAAAGTAGTTGGGCAGCTTAAAGGGCTGTCCCGGTCGCAGGAGTGTCTCACCCAGGAGGACAACATGTATGTCCTGCGACTGGGTGAGTAGGCGCAGCTCGTTGACTCTATCTTTGACTCCGCCGGGGTTCCAATAGACGACTCTTAGGCAGAGTTCCGTAATGCCTTTAATACGGCGTTCAATGATTTGAGTATGCTCAACCAGCCCTCCTCGCCCTGCTCGATCATTGAGCAGGCTATGTTGAGCATACTTGTTGCATATTGAAGCCCCATACGTACATCGTCGCCTCTAATCGGGGCGGGTGCGCGGGGCGTGTCAGGGCGCGCCTGCGACGCTAATGCGTGCGGCTGCGCCGGGAAAAAATCAAGGGGACGGCTAACTGTAACCTGTCCGGGGAAGCGACGCGGTCGTGGGAGTGGTTGTGGGTCGCTCGCAGGTAGCGGCGGGCGTAACCCCACCTTTTCCTTAGGCGCCTCTGTAGGCGCTTCAGTCATCGCCGGGGCGCGCGCGGCTTGCGCTGCGGGCGCGGCGGGCGCGGCGCGCGCGGCTGGCGCGGCCGGCGCGGGTGTGGATGCTGCTGCTGGGCCTTGCTCGGTGCGAGCGCGGCGGCGGCGGCCACGGCGACGTTTCGCCTTGGGGGCCGCGCCGCGCTCGGTGGGCGGGTTGGCCGGCGGGGCCAAGGATGGCCCGTGGCAGGCCTCGGGCATGTTGGCCGATGGTGGCGCGGACGGCGCGGTGTTGCGCGCGGTGCCGCGCGGTTGCGGCGGCTTGGAGGGGAAGGGGGGGGGGACCTTCATCCCCCGCTTCCTTGCGGCTTTCTTAAAGGCCGGGCATCGACGGTCGTTTGCCGGGTGGGCCTTGGCGCAATTGGCGCAGGTGGGCGGCTCTTCGCGGGGGCGTGTGCAGTCTCTTGCGAGATGCTCGCCACCACAACGTAGGCATGCAATTTTTTTGTAACAATTCGGCGATGCATGGCCGAATTGTTGGCAGCGGTGGCACTGCGGAGGGCCGTCGCGTCCCCTCCATGCCTCTATGACTACGCCTGGCATGAAAAGTAGAGAGTTGACCGCGTAAATGCGGGCCAACTCTTGTTGGTCTAGGTGTTCTAGCTGAACGAAGAATAAGCAGCCCGGGCGGTCTTTCTTCCCCGGTATGTGACGGAGGTGTGTCACAGGGAACCCTAGCTGCTCTAGGGCCCCTTTGATCTCCGTCAGGGGAGTATCGGCGGGGAGGCCTCTTAAGGCCACCTTTGTTGGGCGTTCACTGGCCGGCGTGAAGCAGTACCACTTGACCGCTGGGTTTGTTGTGGAGGCTTCTGTGAGGTGGGCCTGTATGGCCCGAAATTCCTCAGGGGTGCGCGGGAGGAAGCGGATGCCTTTTTGAAATGGCCGTGCGTTCGGCGGGCACCCGATCTTGTACGTCATCTCTCTAAAGTGGGCCGTCCAGTTGGGGAGGCTTTCAACCACTATGGGCGGGTATCCCTTTGCCCGCGGCGGGGCCTGCGGAGGGGCCGTCTGAGCTTGCGGATCTGCAGCTTGTTGAGCGGTCAAGTGGGGTGACGGCGGCGCCTGCACTATGTCGGCGTATGAGGCCGACCGGGGCGCATCTTCCATCGCACCCGATAAGTGCGCTATCGAGGCGTATTCCGTTGAGCCTGTGTTCAATGGAATGAGGACAGGCCTGCTCGGGTCGTCCAATTCAGAGGCGTCCGCTTGGCCTCCTCCTTCATTGGGTGAAGCGGGTGGGGAACTAAACTGGCTGAACCTACCAGTAGGTGTATCCCAGCCGTGGGGAGTGGGCGACGGTCCTGTGCGGGGACGCTTGTCGTCGTTCCCGAAGTCGTCGTCTGGGCTACGGTGGCGGGCCTCTTTCACCTTCCCCCGTACGCCACCAGCGGCAGGGGATTCGCCATGAATCCCGCCAGCCGAGGCGAATGAGGGGCCGGGTTGGGGCTCCAAAAGGGTAATCGGTGCGCGCTGGGGCGCGGGAGGCGCTCGAACCGACGGTCCCGGTTGGGATTCGGGGAGTTGACCTTCCGGCGTTGGGGCGCGGCGCGCCGCGGGGGCGATCTCGCGATCGCTCATCGCGGCACTAGAGTCATGTGTAAGTCCACAACGAAAACAAACACGCACTGACACAAATAATTACACAGAGCTCCGGCTATCAAAAGTCTCGGAGGGCGCTAGACCCGCCAATTATATCCAAATAATTGGGGGTGGTCGCGCAAAACGTTTTTTCCGTACACCACACTGCACTTGCGTCTGTATCGCGGCGGGAGGTATCGGCACGTAAAAACGAGGGTGGGCACAAAAAAAGTCTACGACGTGGGTAGTCCGGGACCACACCACGGAGATCGGTTTTTGTGCGGAAACGCTGCGCGCGGACGGCTAACCGGGCGTTCACGCTTTCGCGGAACACACACCAGTTGCCGGAACGACGCGAAGCTGATAGTCGGTTACAGCTACTCAGCACGTACGGCGGCGGCTCGACACCTCAGTGGAGCACGCGCGTGTTGCGAGGCGGCTGTAGAACGACTGCCGATAGAAAGCTAGTAATCAATTTGGGTGGCCCTCTCGCGGCAGTACCGTAGCGAGAGCCGGTGCACTGAGCTACCTCGCGGCTGTACCGTGCCGAGAGCCGTCCCATACATTAAATATACTTACTTAGTTTAATTATCCTAATTATCTAATTACTGGGGAATAAAATTCGAAAGCAGACAATATATTTATTTACAAGCATTATTCCTTTACTATTGTGCGGGACGCCACAGCTACAACCATCCTGTTTCCTTCCTCACCTCTGTCCTCTCCTAGGATTGCAAGGCGGCAAAACCATCGCATCATTAGGTGAGTATATTGCATAAGTAATTTTAGTCATAAGGCTTAAACGCTGCGCAGCGCAGCTAACTTCAGGCAACCCATGATCGGTGGTTTAAGGGTCTGTTTGTACGATTATACAACAAAGTACCAAATGATATTCAGAAATTAGATCTTGATAAATTTAAAATCAAAATCAAAGAAAAGCTTTATAAAAAAGCTTATTATAAAGTGTCAGATTATACAGAAGACAAAACAGCTTGGGTCTGAAATGCTCCAAGTATTCCAACAGCTATTTCTAATTGTCTATAATTAATTTATATAGAGCACCATATTTAATTAAACTATTTACATTCAAATACATATTTTGTAATTTGTGACCTGGTAACGACATATATTTTTTTTTTTTTTATTAGTCGTTGCTTCTGTGCGCTGTGGTTTCTTACGCCCGTTCTTTGCCACAGTTAAAAAATGATGTCCTGAATGGGTGGTAGGTTAAAAAAGATTTGGACGATTCAAAGTACGTATTCATTGAGTTTATTGATTAAATATATTTTGACTATTGACTATTGGTGACCTGGTGGTCCATGGTTTGTCTGAATCAAAAGTAAGTGCCTACAGTGCGACATAAAAGAGTAGAAATTAAATGAGGGCGCTGTTGTCGTTAACATAGCAACCCTGATAGGTCGATCAAATTGGTCTTGATACTTGTTTTTATTTAATATTTTTATATAAGATAAGATAAGATAAGATAATTTATTGCTGTATAAAAACTTAGCCTAGATACAAAAGACTTATGTTAAGAAATTAGGGTTAGTGTATATTATAATAATATGTAATACCTAAGCTAAGCAAACAATATTGCCTGTGTATTAGGTATCTATGCATAAAAGTAGGTTAGTGCTTTATAGACAATAAATCATTTACACAATAGCTATACTATAAAATATACGGAAATAGAAAGTACAATTATAATATTAAATATTGCTCTACTTAATCAACATTTTTCTCACTCGGTGTTCACGATTACGTAATAACTAATAGTAAGTTCTCTGTGTCATCATATGTTTTACCTTGTACAAGCCATTTTAATATTACATTTATTTTTATTGCATAATTTGCATTGCTGCGCCAATGCACTTTGATCGTATTGCTTAATCAATCGTGATCTACGGAAATGCATTTTTAATATACCAGACGAGACAGTGCATTAAAGACGCTCGGCTAAGACACACGCATTTTAATTTGACACCTCCACAGAGATCGTCCCGTGACGTCAGTGACATTAGTTGACATCAGTACGGATACCGGCGGGCCCGTACATATTGGTCCTTCGATTGGACTTTCCTGGACTTACAGTTCGCGAATATTTTGTGTGCGTGGTTTAGGGAAGAAATTACCAGTGACAGGATTGACAGTGCATTGCGATAATTTGTATTATTTTAAGTGACAATAGTTTTTACGATAACTAGTGACATACAGTGGCATACAATAAATAAGTGACAAAAAAGTGACAAGCAGTTTAGTACAATACAAAGTGACAATAAATTAACACTAAATTTAACGACATTTTTTATGTGACATTATCTGGATTGAAAGTGGAAGCTGCTGTGCATCTTACAACATTCAGAGGGAGATCAGAGCAGTATAATCACGTGACGGTTGCGTGGTTATTTGATATCGTTGGCGGCACAGAAGTACTCCTTCATATCCTGTGTGTGAGTGTGGAGAGGTGGAGCTGACAAGTAGCAACACAGCTTGGTAGCCGCTGGCTTATCATAATTATAGGCTCAAGGTGACATCCTGACACCAGCATTCAAGTAAGACTGTTCCATTATTTCTAATTTTTTTTATTGACAAAGATGGAAGCTATTATCAATAATCAACAGTCTATTATTAAGAGTTTTGAACAAATAAATGTTAACTTCAAGAAAGATTCTGTTAGTAGGAAGACTGCAGAGTACATTGACGTGAAGGTGAAGAAGTTAGATACATTGTGGGGTGATTTTCAATTTAATCACGAGCAATTATTGACATTTGAGGATCATTCTCATGAATATTTTACTAAAAATATGTATAAACAAGTACAAGAGTATTATAAAGGAACGCGAGATCTAATAGCTAATTTCCAGATGATACCTAAATCTGGTGACACTAAGAACGTGGGGGAATCTTCAGAGAATGAAACCTTGGTTATTATGACAAAACTTAAAAACTTAATGAATCAACAACGCACGAATTTTAAGGCTTTTCTTAGACAAATTCAGTATTGTGATGTGGACGCCATAGAGGAGAAGTGGGAGTTAGAAGATGAACTTCGTAACATACAGGGGCGTTGGGAATGTATTGACAAGCTGCACTGGCAAATAGATAATTTATTAGACGAAGCAGACCCGGGATACGAAGATGAATATAGCGAGCATGAGTTGCAATATAAAGACATTAAGAGACTCTTGAATCGAAAATTGTCATCTACGACTCATCTTAAAGATTCGACACCTAAAATGGACATACCTGTATTTACGGGTAATTATGCAGAATGGCCGACATTTTTAGATCTCTACAAAGAGACCATCCATCAAAATCCTACAATTTCAAAGTCCCAGAAGATGCAGCACCTAAAAAGTAAGATTAAAGGAGACGCTGAGAGACTCATACATCATCTTCACATTTCGGCGGAGAATTATGACACCGCGTGGGAAATTTTATGCCAACGCTATAACAATAAACAATTACTTTTTACTAAGCAAATAGAAGTGTTCCTTAACCAACCGAATATCCAAAAACAAACATCTTACGAGATTAGAAAGTTACATGATATAAGTAAGGAATGCATGCATGCCATCCAAAATTTAGGGGTTGACACAAAAACCTGGGGGCCATTACTTGTACACCTGTTATCTAAGAAGCTGGATACTGACACTTATCGCGATTATCAGGAAGCAAGAAAGAATCCACGAGAATTAGCCAACATAGAAAACTTTTTCTCATTTTTAGAGCTCAAATTTACAGCTTTAGAGCCTATTCGTAAAAGGGAGGAGTTGACATTGCCAAAATTCGCAAAAAGTTTGACAAAATTTGACAAAAGGTCTCCAAATGTACCACAAAAATACACATTTCCCCGCGCATACCATACTAATTTTAAGCGTGACAAATGTGTATTGTGCAATATCGAGCACGCATTGTATGAATGCAAGCGATTTGCAAGTATGACACCGGACGGGAAATTAGGTTGCATTGCGAAATACGACATTTGCCAGAATTGTTTATATCGGCACGAAAAAGGTATTTGCAATTCTGTCAAACGCTGTAAAATATGTAATAAGGCACATAATTCGCTGCTACATGAAGCGCTTGGCAACCAATCGACGTCATCAACAACAAGTATTACGCCCTCGCGTCCAATCAATAAAAATGCAAACCATGTGGACAGTGAAAATAGTGAAATGTTATTGACAACAGTACAGATTAGAGTGAAAGCAGCAGATGGCACGTATAAGACCTTCCGTGCTCTTTTAGACCAGGGGTCTCAAATAACCCTCATCACGGAAAATGCGGCCCAGCTGTTAGGCTTGCGTAGGCGACACGTCAGCGCTTCGGTGTGCGGTGTAGGAGTCGCGCCGAAGAAGGGCAAAGGCAAAATCACTCTAACCTGCAAATCGATATATGACAACTATGAATTTGAAACTGACGCACTCATAATGACAAAAGTTATCAATAATCTGCCAAACTTGTCATTCGAAAGGAAGGCGTTTTCACACCTACAAAATATACAACTGGCTGATCCCGAATATCACATTTCAAACCCTATTGACATTCTACTAGACGTAAAGGTTTATTCCGATATTATTATGACTGGGTTACTAAGAGGGTCGCCACAACAGCCGATCGCTCAACAAACTAAGTTGGGTTGGATCTTGTCGGGTAACATTAAATCGCCCAATTTTAATTGTTATGTAGTTATAAATAACGAGGACGATATGTCAAGATTTTGGGAGATGGAAGAGATAGCTGAGAAAGGTGTTATGACAGAGAGAGAGGAGTGGTGCGAAAATTATTATACATCGACAACTAAAAGGCTACCCAGCGGGAGATATGAAGTCAGACTGCCTATGATAGAAAACTTTGAACAGCATCTTGGTCCATCAAAGCCAAAAGCTGTTGCCCAATTAAAACATTTAGAATCGAGGTTGGCAAAGGATCCCAAATAACATGACAGCTACCACCAGTTCATCGAGGACTACATAGCACTTGGGCACATGACAAAATGCGTGACAAGAAAAGAACCTAGTTGTTTCTTGCCACATCATGATATACACAAAGAAGACTCCACAACGACAAAAATGCGTGTGGTGTTTAATGCTTCGTCTAAAACAAAGACCGGATACAGCCTCAATGACCTGATGGAGTGTGGACCCAAGCTACATAATGACATTCAAGGGTTGTTGATTAATTGGCGAACTTTTCGACACGTTTACGCTGCCGACTGTGAGAAAATGTATCGAATGACGATGGTTCATGAAGAAGATCAGCACCTTCAGAAAGTAGTGTGGAGAAATGGAAATACCATCCAGGAATACCAATTATGTACTTTGACATATGGCACTAAGGCGGCACCCTTTCTAGCGCTACGAACGTTACAACAGTTAGCGGAAGATGAAAGAGAAAGGTACCCTTTAGCAGCAAAAATATTGCTGAATAATGTGTACGTAGACGATATCTTGGCGGGTGAAAATGAGTTATCTGTAGCAAGAGAGACTCAAAGTCAATTGATAAACATGTTAAAAAGCGCGGGAATTAACTTACGGAAATGGTCAAGCAATACGCCACAGTTATTACATCATTTATCGGAAGAACAGCTACATCCGACTAGCATCGATTTCAAATGTACAAATTCAACGACGAAAACATTAGGCCTAAAATGGGAACCAACATCCGACTCATTCAAATTTGAAAATAAAATAGTTTATAAAAATGACAGTAAGTACACAAAGCGCATGATGTTATCGGATATCTCTAAGTTATTCGACCCGTTAGGCTGGCTATCACCGATTACAATTAGAGCGAAATTTGTATTTCAAAAAGTCTGGAACACAGGGATAGGGTGGGATGACGTGATTCCGGATGACCTTGAACAAGAGTGGATGAAGTTGAGAGATGATTTAAAGAATATTGACAAATTTGACATACCGAGATGGATCGGAAACACTGACAGATCGATACAGCTTCATGGATTTTCTGACGCCTCAGAAAAGGCAATGGCATGTTGTGTTTAAAAACAACTGACGATAAAGGAAACATATCTTTAACTTTGGTTGCCGCAAAAACCAAACTCGCTCCCGCGAAAAAAGCTGCGACATTACCACGATTAGAGCTTTGTGCCGCATCTCTATTGACAAAATTAATAAATAAAATTGTTACATCAATACCTAAACACGTGACAGTACAAGTTTACGGATGGACTGACTCCATGGTGGTGCTGGGATGGCTTCAGGGTGACGTGGCGCGGTGGAAGACCTTCGTCGCCAACCGAGTACGGGAAATAATTGACATATTACCAGCGTCACGTTGGAGACATGTAAAGTCAGAGGACAATGCAGCCGATTGTGCCACCAGAGGCCTTAACCCGTCACAGCTGTTAGACAATCAATTGTGGTGGGAAGGACCTTCATGGCTGAAGGATAACATGCCAGAAGTAACACAAAAGATAGAGCCTCCACAATTAGAAATTAAAAACATTCAATCGTCTTGTGTGGTACAGTTAATTATTCCTTCAGTTCTAATTGACTTATTAAATAACAACAGCAAGATAACACGGCTCGTTAGAATCATATGTTACATATCACGTTTCATAGAGCGCACGCGACAAGACAATAACATCGTTTTGAGCCGACACCTGACAGCGAGTGAAATGCGAGCGGCGCGCCTTACGATAATAAAGCTTGTGCAAGCGCAACAGTTTAGCGAAACTATAATTAGCCTCATGCGAAATGAAAATGTTTCATCAAAAAATTCGCTTTTGACATTGAATCCGTTTTTAGACGAAGACGGCATTTTAAGAGTTGGTGGGAGATTGCAGAACTCGAATTTGACATATGACAATAAATATCCTATATTATTGCCGCACGACTCCCACTTAACACGACTGCTTATTGACGAAGCTCATAAAGCCACTCTTCATGGAGGCGCAACCTTGACATTGGCATATCTTCGCTATCGTTACTGGATTATATCTGGTAATAGAACTGTCAAAAAGCATATTCGACAGTGTGTCAAATGCAGACGACATAATCCACAAAGCCCACAACAAATCATGAAGCAGTTACCGGAGCCAAGAGTGACACCTTCCCGGGCTTTTACTCATGCTGGAGTGGATTTCAGCGGGTATGTGGATATCAAAGCCAATAAAGGCAGAGGCACAAAGATCCTAAAAGGCTACATAGCCGTGTTCGTGTGTTTTGCAACTAAAGCTATGCATTTGGAATTAGTGTCAGACTTAAGTAGTGCATCATTTTTGGCCGCATTTTCACGTATGTGTGCGCGTCGTGGAGTACCAAAACATGTATATTCGGACAACGGTACAAATTTTGTAGGTGCATCCAAAATCCTAAGGCAACAATACAAAGAGGCACTCAGCGTTATCAACACTGAGTTCTTAGATGATATCAGTCGCAGGGGCGTAACTTGGCATTTTAACGCTCCAGCCTGGCCAAGTGCAGGTGGTTTATGGGAGGCTGCCGTGAAAAGCGTTAAGCATCACCTAAAACGAGTAATAGGCGAGCAGAAACTGACATTCGACGAGTTCTACACGTTGTTAGCGCAGATAGAAGGGTGTGTCAACTCCAGGCCCTTATACGCTTTGACAGAGAATATTGAAGATGACGTCTTGACACCGGGTCATTTTCTGGTAGGAGGTCCATTGTTATCGGCGCCATTAGACGACCTAGAGGAACCTATCAATCTACATACTCGCTGGCAACTGACAGAGAAAATGCATAAGTCCTTTTGGAAAACGTGGTCTACCGAGTATCTACACCGCTTACAAACACGTAGTAAGTGGAACCACAACAAGCCGAACTTACGAATAAATGACATCGTGTTGGTTAATGAGGAACACATGCCTCCGTCGAAATGGGCACTTGGAAAGGTTATTGAACTACATGAAGGGAAAGATGGAAACGTTCGTGTGGTGACCTTGAAAACGAAGAACGGAGTTTTAAAACGACCCATCATTAAGTTGGCCCCACTGCCAGTGCGCCAGGAAAATGAGGTAGACCGTCCAAAAAGTAACGAAACACAAAATGACAATAAACCTATTACTCCGAGCAAAAAATATACCTCCCGAACCAGAAAGCCACCAAACTTTTATGTAGCAGTACTCATGCTACTTATGACTTTTATAGCGCCTTCGGTACAAAATACGTCTCAAATCACCAGCCTAAATACACACAACACCCTTTATTTTGACAAAATGGCTGACATGAGGATTGTTCAAGATCAGTGGAAAATGGTGGTTTATTACAACATGACAAAATACTGGCAAAGCATGACAGATATACAGAATTACATTACTCATTTGAAAAAGGTGTGCAGCAACGAAATTACTTATAAACCTATTATTTCTCAGTTCGAACATGAGCTGAAGGAAATAAACTATTACAACGAATTATTACAGCCGAAGAGTCCGATAAGAGTTAAAAGAGGACTCGTAAATGGTCTAGGAAACCTTGCAAATACTTTATTTGGGGTGCTTGATGACAAGTTTGCTGAACAGTACGAAAGGGATATCTTAACGATCCAAAACAATGAAGGTCATTTATTAAGGATGTTAAAAAATCAAACATCTGTTCTCGAGGCCGAAAATAACATTTTAAAACGCAATGAAGCTGTTATGAATAATCACTTCCAATATATTAATGAACACCTAAAAAATATGTCAGTGGCTATTAATGATGTACAAAAGAGCACCGCACATCAATTGCAACTCTTCTATATCATGACAACAGCTCTCTCAGCCGACGTGATCTTGTCAAATCTGAGAAGAATTCAAGAGACATTAATTGACACTATTACAAACATACACCATGGACAACTTGACATACATTTAATATCACCAAGCGAATTACAAAATCAGCTCAATATAATATCCGGGCGACTGCAAGGCGAGTTGATTATACCTACTGATAACGGCCGAGATTTATATCAACTTTTACAAGTCCATGCCAGAGTGACAAAAGCTTTCCTTATTATGGAAATAAAGATTCCTTTATTGAGTCAAAATCAATTTGAAATCAGCAAAATCATTTCCCTACCTTTGAAGAAAGGTAATAAATACATTTATAATAATCCAATTGCTCCTTACATTGCAGTCAATATGAAAAAGGATATGGTAATACCCATGGATGACAATGACATGCAAACATGCAAAACCTATCAAGATAACAAATTGATATGTTACGAAAGTTCGCCCATACTTAATGTCCACTTTGAAAAGTCTATATGTACACTGCAATTATATAACAGTGATAATGACACCTTCTGTCGAGCGGAGTTCAGACAGTGCTCCGACAAGTGGATCAAATTACAAGAGCCCGGCGCGTGGTTGTACTCTTGCTGCCGAGAATGCAGAGTGCGCATTCTGTGTCCGTCGGGACTTGATACAAAACAATTACAGGGCAATGGCCTGATTAATATCGGTCAAGGTTGTCTTATAAAAGGCGACTCATTTACAATACAAGCCCATCACGATTATAATAACCAAATGTTTCTACAACGAGATATTGACATTCCAAAGATACGACAGCCAGTCTCTTCATTAAATGACATGATTAATTCGTCATATAATTACAAATTGGATGAAAATGATACGGAAAACCAAGATCAGTTATATGAGTCGATAAGACAGCAGATAGAAGTTTTGAAAGCACAAGATTTGCAACAAATTCATACGAGCGGTACCACTCACTACACGATAATCTATCCGATTTTGGGTCCGCTCACTATATTTAGTGCTATCTTTGTTGCTATGAAGTTCTGGTCAAGATGTGGGACATCTCTCAAGGCATCCAGCATCCGGCTGACCTGGAACTGGGTCGGATCCAGGATAGTGTAGTGCATGACAACGCGATTAGTGCGCGACATACCGCTATGTCTATGTGCCGCGAAGTGAGTGGTTCAATAGTGAGTGTGGACAAGGCGACGTCACCAACTATGACCAGGACCATAAAGTTTGACAATTTACCAAAACCTTAATAGTTTTATATACAAACCTCTTTTATTTTATTTTTTTAAAGTTTAATGACTATTTTATTTCCGTTTACATTTTTCATTTTTCTTATACTTACTTTTTCTATTTTACAGTTTAATGACTACTTTGTTTCCGTTGACATTTTACATGTTTACATTTTTCTTATACTTATTTTGTGTTCTTTTGTTAGTTGGCAATATGTACAAGCCATTTTAATATTACATTTATTTTTATTGCATAATTTGCATTGCTGCGCCAATGCACTTTGATCGTATTGCTTAATCAATCGTGATCTACGGAAATGCATTTTTAATATACCAGACGAGACAGTGCATTAAAGACGCTCGGCTAAGACACACGCATTTTAATTTGACACCTCCACAGAGATCGTCCCGTGACGTTAGTGACATTAGTTCAAATCTGAGAAGAATTCAAGAGACATTAATTGACACTATTACAAACATACACCATGGACAACTTGACATACATTTAATATCACCAAGCGAATTACAAAATCAGCTCAATATAATATCCGGGCGACTGCAAGGCGAGTTGATTATACCTACTGATAACGGCCGAGATTTATATCAACTTTTACAAGTCCATGCCAGAGTGACAAAAGCTTTCCTTATTATGGAAATAAAGATTCCTTTATTGAGTCAAAATCAATTTGAAATCAGCAAAATCATTTCCCTACCTTTGAAGAAAGGTAATAAATACATTTATAATAATCCAATTGCTCCTTACATTGCAGTCAATATGAAAAAGGATATGGTAATACCCATGGATGACAATGACATGCAAACATGCAAAACCTATCAAGATAACAAATTGATATGTTACGAAAGTTCGCCCATACTTAATGTCCACTTTGAAAAGTCTATATGTACACTGCAATTATATAACAGTGATAATGACACCTTCTGTCGAGCGGAGTTCAGACAGTGCTCCGACAAGTGGATCAAATTACAAGAGCCCGGCGCGTGGTTGTACTCTTGCTGCCGAGAATGCAGAGTGCGCATTCTGTGTCCGTCGGGACTTGATACAAAACAATTACAGGGCAATGGCCTGATTAATATCGGTCAAGGTTGTCTTATAAAAGGCGACTCATTTACAATACAAGCCCATCACGATTATAATAACCAAATGTTTCTACAACGAGATATTGACATTCCAAAGATACGACAGCCAGTCTCTTCATTAAATGACATGATTAATTCGTCATATAATTACAAATTGGATGAAAATGATACGGAAAACCAAGATCAGTTATATGAGTCGATAAGACAGCAGATAGAAGTTTTGAAAGCACAAGATTTGCAACAAATTCATACGAGCGGTACCACTCACTACACGATAATCTATCCGATTTTGGGTCCGCTCACTATATTTAGTGCTATCTTTGTTGCTATGAAGTTCTGGTCAAGATGTGGGACATCTCTCAAGGCATCCAGCATCCGGCTGACCTGGAACTGGGTCGGATCCAGGATAGTGTAGTGCATGACAACGCGATTAGTGCGCGACATACCGCTATGTCTATGTGCCGCGAAGTGAGTGGTTCAATAGTGAGTGTGGACAAGGCGACGTCACCAACTATGACCAGGACCATAAAGTTTGACAATTTACCAAAACCTTAATAGTTTTATATACAAACCTCTTTTATTTTATTTTTTTAAAGTTTAATGACTATTTTATTTCCGTTTACATTTTTCATTTTTCTTATACTTACTTTTTCTATTTTACAGTTTAATGACTACTTTGTTTCCGTTGACATTTTACATGTTTACATTTTTCTTATACTTATTTTGTGTTCTTTTGTTAGTTGGCAATATGTACAAGCCATTTTAATATTACATTTATTTTTATTGCATAATTTGCATTGCTGCGCCAATGCACTTTGATCGTATTGCTTAATCAATCGTGATCTACGGAAATGCATTTTTAATATACCAGACGAGACAGTGCATTAAAGACGCTCGGCTAAGACACACGCATTTTAATTTGACACCTCCACAGAGATCGTCCCGTGACGTTAGTGACATTAGTTGACATCAGTACGGATACCGGCGGGCCCGTACATACCTTTTAACCACTCTTGTACGGTTTTTTTACATTTTACTTTGGTCATGGAGTAAATACATAGAGACAAGTTTATTCTGTTATACAAAAAATTACCCAGGTGACAGAAGAATCTGTGAGAGTTTGATCTTCTAAATGGTTCAGTAGAGCATACAATATCTGCACGTCTTCGGCTGGTTTCGAGCGCAGGGTCATAGAGCATTATTGAGTGCTTTTTAGTAATTGTTAGTAAAATAAACAGCTGGCGTACAGATAGGACATCGCATGTAGTAAGGAGCTCTGCCGTCGGGAAGCGTATTGGTCGGAAAGTGCTGACTTTTAGAACTGCTCTCTGTGCTCTTTCTAAGTTTATCATAATAGTTTTGTGTGCATCGCCCCATGATGTAATACAGTATACAAATAATGACTGACAAAGTGTTAGATATATTGATTTTAGTAGACTAGCACATGCAATGTGACGAAGATTTTTAAAGACATAGATTAACTTTCTAACTCTAGATGTAAGTGCTTCAATATGTGGTTTAAATTTTAAATACTTATCAATTATTACCCCTAGGTATTTAATATTGTCAGTGCTGCTGAGCTTAGGGCAGAAGCAAGTATCAGGCGAGTCCTTGCACAGATGGGCTGTTATTGAATGTGAGTTTGGGATAGGTTGGGATAGTAAATTATAGGAAAAAGTCATATATTTTGTTTTATCTATGTTAAGTGTCAGTAAGTTACTTCTAAGCCACTGAGTGACTGTATTAAATCCAGATTGAGCTAGTTCGTACGCCTCACTCCAAGTGTCCGCGCTGAAGAGCAGAGCTGTGTCGTCGGCGTAAGGTATTATTTTTCCGCTTTTAGAAAGGGGAAGGAGGCATAAGTCGTTAATGTATGCGAGAAATAGCAAGGGTCCTTTTATGCTCCCTTGAGGAACACCATATTCAACCGTCAATTCGTCACTCATAGTGTCATCTATTATTACACGTTGTGTCCGATTAGAAAGATAATCTTTGATGAGGTTATGTGGAACACCCCTTATACCAAGTTCATATAACTTCTCTAGAAGTATAGATATTGAAATCGTGTCAAATGCTTTTGCGAGATCAAGGAATATGACTAAGCACTTTTTTTGTGAGTCCAGTCGCCTTACAATGTAGTCAGTTAGCTGATGTACTGCATCGTCAGTCGATCTGTCTGCTCTAAAGCCGAATTGAGTAGCTGCTAAGAGTTTGTTATTTTCTAAGTATTTTACAAGTCTGTTATAAATGAGTCTTTCTAGGATCTTGGATATTGATGGCAGTATGGCTATGGGACGATAGTTATTCATACAACTAGTATCTTCATTTTTATAAATAGGGCGAATGAGGGCCTTCTTCAATACATTAGGAAAAATTCCTTTCGCAAAGCATAAATTAAAAAGACGTGTAAGCGGGGGAGTAAGTTTATCTTTAAATGTTTTTATGAAAGCACAAGATATTTTATCAATTCCCGTGGCACAGTCATTTCTTAAAGTCATAATAATTTGTTCAATTTCGGTTTCGTCAGTGTCGAATAAGGCAAAAGAGTTTAAAACTGGTAATTTGGAAGGGAGTGCAATACAGGAAGACGGCTGCATGTGACTGAATTTCGCTTTTGCAGCTAGGTTTTTTCCGATGTTTACAAAGAAATTGTTTAATCTGTTTAGGGAATGTGCAGGCGTAGCGGAATTTGCAATGAGTTTATGAACAGGCGGTTCGGTTTTAGTTGTGTAAGTAATGTTTTTAATGACTTTCCATAATTTCTTCTTGTCGTGACCCGCATTTTGAATTTGATTCCTTTCATATTGTCGCTTTAATTTTTTTAACAAATTATTAAAATAATTCCGATATCTGTAATAGGTTACTTTATTAATTTCACTGTCTGGATTTTTATTGAGTGTTCTGTGAAGTTTATCACGATGCTTGATGCAGCGTAGAAGTCCAGGAGTTATCCAAGGTTTCATGATTTTATTACGGCGGGTTAACAAAACAGTGCGTGTATTAAATTCAATAATTTTAGTTAAGGATGATAAAAGGTATTCGGTTGATTTATTAACGTCATCCGAGTTGTAAATAGTAGACAAGTCTAGGTTGTCTAGGTCATGTGTCACTGACTCATATTGCAGCGTCGTACGTTTTACTTTTGCGTAAGACTTATCGTAGCGCTGTTGCAAACACAACAATAAGGAATTATGATCTGTCAAAGTGGATGTTAGTAGATATAAAAGTTTTTAAAGGGATGTTAGTCTTGGCTAAAATGTGATCTAAGCAGTTACCTTTTCTAGTAGGATGCAAATGAGTGGGTAAGTAACCTAAACAGGCTGTCTGAGTTAAATATTCCGGTGAATTACGATCTATATTTCCGGGTTTTATATCATTGGAAAACAACCCCTCAAACCCCAAGCGGTCGCATGAGACCGCACCTACAAAAACACACTTGACTTTGTACCGTGTTTTCATAGACTTACAGACTACTTTAGTATAACCAAGTTTGGTTATTTCGGTTCTGTGGTTCATCTTATGTATTGTTATTGCACAATATAGCATAGTCTATGCTCCATTCTGTCAAATTTGACGTTGACAGTTACTGTCAAAAAATTGTCAAAAAAATCCAAGAGTGAGTGGTTAAACATTATATAATTGGAAAACATCACATACACGATATAAAGATGATATAAAGGAAGTAGCTAAGCCACTTATGTTATAGAAATCAGAAACAACGACGGTACCACAACACCCAGATCCAAGACAATATAAAAAGTTGGTTTTCTACATTAACCCAACCGGGAATCGAACCCGGGACCTCAGAGATGGCGACGCCAAGTCCGGGGTGCTCGCCTCTCAGATAAGGAGGTCGTTAAAATAATTAATTTAAGTAGTTTGTATGTAGTACTTAATGAAAACAGCCATTGTACATATAACTTATTTTTATTTAGATATAAAACTAATAAATTAAAGTCCAGATACTCTTCAAGTTTCGCAAATGCTCGCGGCTTCCATCATAGCAAATAAGTTGCCTTAATTGAGCTATTAATTTGCATTTTGTTGGTAGATGGTTCTTTTTTTACAGTTTAAAAAAAAAAACATTTTCTGACGGATTGCACACATATCAAAGTCATCGAGTTCCTTTGCAAGTCGACCCATTCTGTGTTTAGCGGGAGTCGAAAATTTTCCTCCATTTTCGGAGCCTTGTTTAGCTATTCTCCGCACAGTACTTTCAGACACACCTAGAACAATAAAAACATATATGCATAAAAAATAACAAAACCAAAATTGTTCAGTCCTATGGACTGAGTTATAAACATAATTGGTAAAAATTTTGAATCGAGTCGCCTGAATCGGGGTGGGGGGGGGGGGTGAAGGTAAGGAGTGGGGGGAGGAGTACCCCCCCCATTTACCCCTCCTGCCGCAAACAAGTAGTTTTTAAGTTATGTTAATTTTCTTGTATTTTGAGGTAATGTATCATGGTAAAACTTTTGAATCGATTCTCCTTAATTGGTGGGGGAAAGGGAGGGGAGGAGAGAGGAGTACCCCCCCTTATCCCTCCTGCCGCAGACAAGTAAATTTTAAGTTATGTTTCTTTTTTTAAAAATGGAAATTTACAAAAACCTCATTTCTGGCGCTTCGCCAGCCACTCCCGCGGCACGCTCGCTTCGCTCGCTCGGCTCGCGCGTTTTGGTCAACATACTTACTAACCTAACCTAATTAACTCTTTAGATTTTTTTCATGGCGGGGGCCTGCGCCCCCCCCCCCCCTCCACACTTCGGTTCTGTTAATATGGTATTGTATTACCTAAAAACGTGTAATTTTTCGTGATTATAGCTGATTTTGGCAAAACTTTCAAGTGGTTTTTTAAATATTTCAACGCAACAGCGGCAGCTAAAATGTAAAAAAACCTTTATTTAAGAACCCCTAAGACCCCCCCCCCCTCCCCCACAGTGTTAGTTTCTTCAAATTCAGGCGACTCAATTCAAAAGCCAACCCACATAATTTACTATACTTACCACATTCTACCCCTTAACACTTGATAAAATGTCCCAATAAATTCAAAAGTTCAAGATTCTCGAGTCGAACTATAATAACCAACATTTTTGTTTGTAATATCATAACCCCAAAACTATTAAAAATATTTAAAAATACTGATTTTTTCACTGAATTTAGCCAATTGCACATAGGTATATTTTAGATAATTA
Organism: Scoparia ambigualis; assembly: GCA_963921215.1. NCBI lineage: Eukaryota > Metazoa > Arthropoda > Insecta > Lepidoptera > Crambidae > Scoparia > Scoparia ambigualis. The sequence goes on from OY992517.1 coordinate 4,588,679, forward strand.
TACTTTCAACATCTTTTATAACTTACTTACCAGTATAATCTGCTGTACGTTGGTAAATATTGGTAAATATCCTCCAGATTACGTAACAAAGTTCCGTATTGAAATTCTGCCAAACTTCGCAAAAAAAACCTTATATTACGAGAACTGCCACGGATGGTCATAATCATGTTATCAGTGTTTTAAATCCAGGAATGTAGAAATATCAATAAAACAACAATTTATATCGTAACCACGGACAGAGTTGAACAACCACTTGACATTAATGACAGATAATCAGTGTTGCCAAAAAATGAGTGAATTTAGTTCTGGATTATTTAATTTCTACTCTTTTATGTCGCACTATACTTTATATTAATACTAGCGGCCGCTCGCGGTTTCACCCGCGTGGTTCCCGTTCCCGTGGGAATATCGGGATAAAAAGTATCCTATGTGTTAATCCAGATTGTAAACTATCTGTCTGTCTATCTGAATTTCATCCAAATCTATTCTGTAGTTTTTACGTGAAAGAGTAACAAACATCAATCCATAACTACAAACTTTCGCGTTTATAATATTAGTAGGATTCTATTACTTAGGTACCTACTTTCTGTATTACACGATTTACACATAGTATATAGGTACCTAAATCACTCTCGACGTTTGAAGTGGGTAGGTAAGTAGGTACTCGTAATAATAACACTAACATCATTCTTCACTACCTACCTAGTGTACCTAACTACCTACCTAGCTACTTACCTAAAACAAAGTCCCCCCGCGTCTGTATGTCTACGTAGTTACGACGTTAAGACTTTGTTAAAAGATTTTATTATATCTTTACTTCTAGTCTTTACCGTCCTCTGGGCCCATAACCTGTTGGGCGATAGCATCTGTGCGTAAAATAAGAGAGCCAGGAGACTTTATCTTATATTCACAAAACTCAACAGAATTACTTAAACATTTCTTTTAACTTTTTTCTAAACATGAAGACCAAACCTATCAACGACTTTGCAAGCAGTGTGTCACAGTTTTCAGTGACAGTTGTATAAGGCGCATGTGTAGCCGATTATCAACTACCTACTCAAACTTGGAATTGACCATAAACAATACTAAGAAGGTCGGCCTACCAGCCTTCCTTTGACAAAGGTTAGATTCCTTTGCTTGTATGTACCTAATCCACCAAACGGAAAAAACGAAAACATTTTTGTCGTTGACACGACAATGACTTCTTGGCGGGAAAGTGTCATGTCATGTCTGTCACGCTTGTCATGTCTGCAGTTTTGTTTTATTTTCTAAAATTTGTGTTTTTTCAAACATTAATGTGAAATAATAGTGGATTATTAACCGTTAAGTGTTTGTGAACGTGCATGAGTGTTGGCAAATGTAACACAACAGTGCAACATCACTTTTCAAATTCTTTTAAGAAGTCCATGTAAGACCTCAGTAAAGTCCCACATCTTTACTGAAGGCTCAAGGGGTTTGGGGAACATCATTTATCATTCATCATCTTAATCACCACTCATTATCATTAGAAAAAAAAAAAAAGACTAATGACTAGGCAGTATGGTCTCTGATCTTAGCCTGTTCCTTCACGGAACAAATATTTAAAAAAAAAGTTGACACGACAATGACAGTGACAGAATAATAACATGTCGTTTTGTTTGATTGATGCAGTTTCTTGTTGGATTAATTCATCAAAATTATTTAATTCTATGGTGCAAACTTTGTCTTAATTGTTTTGATCCAAGATGGATAAATACGATACGTCCCAGCTTACTGAGTTTCCAAGATACGAACCCGAAACAACACAAAGTGGTGTTTCAACGTTCTTCAACAAATTGTGGAAGTTTCCGCTATTTTCGCCGAGCGAAACTACTGAAAACATGCAGGACAAGGCTTCGACTATTGACAACCAAGACGCCGCACGATCTGACGAACAAAAGAAGCAAGAGCTTGATGATTCTAAGACAGAGACTGGCTCCTACGCGGTTGAGTTTGAAGGCCGTAGCTTACCCAATGTGTTGAGGCGTATAAGCAGTCTCATCGCCTTAGGCTCTGGGGTATTTTATTCTAATAATTACTGAAGATTTATTTCTGTGTTATTGAGATGAGAAGACATTGATTCATACATAAAGAACAAATGAGGGAAATAACAGAATAACTTAAGAATTCTTTTAACTTACTTTGTTTTTTTTTAATTAGTACTATTAGACACAGGGAAACTTACAACAGTTTATTGTTTAATTATCACCAGGGGCAAGGTACAAGGTATGCTGACACCGAATTGGCTCGTTACTGGATGCCCGATGACATTTCGCGTGAGTGCTACGAGTGCGCATCGCGGTTCAGCACGCTGCGCCGTCGGCACCACTGCCGGGTGTGCGGCCAGATATTCTGCTCGAGGTGCTGCAGCCAAAGAGTGCCTGGTGGGTACTTCATCTTGTGTTAAGTTGTTGGGTACAATTATTTAATTTCATTCATATGATAGTTTATTGCAAACATGAGCCTTTTATATAATTATGTTTCCGGATTCCGAAAAACGTATCGTTTGCTCTTTTATTTAGATAAAACTAGATAATAAATTAATAAAGTTGTCAATTACTTGTAACACATTTTTTATCATGTGGTAACATTTGATGTTCAATTTCGTTTAGTCTAAAACTTCTCCAAAACCTGAGGTGTAAAAAAAATATTTTATTTGCTGTTAATTATTGCTAATGCATCTACTCGTCGTCCATTTTTATCAATACATAATTTAATGAGCGTAAAACAATGAAAAATAGAAAATAATAATATTAAAATCAGCAAATAATTGTCTCTCTGCAAGTTACAAAACGCTATAAATGTCATTTTGTTCCATAGAGTAACTTATTTCCGTTCGTTTCAGCGGTTCGGGGTGCTTCGTTGTTTTCGTTTGAGATTCGTATTTTTATTTATTAACTGTTTCTTTTGGAATTCCATTTTTCCTCGCGATTTGGTTCCTGTTGAACTTCTGATCTCGAAAACAGATTATATTCATAATCGTATCACAGATTATTTAACATAGACAGGGTCTAACATGGTGTATTTTTTCAAACCGAAATTAATATTTTTTGTCTTTTTCAAATAACTTACAAACAAAGTAGGCCTGCTATATTATTCAGCGTTTCATAGAGTATTTATTTCCATAAAGTGTACCTCGGTACATTAACTGGCCAGATTTTAGAGACCTCCTTTGTATAAAACGAGTACTTATTCCACTTTGTTATAAAATATCAGAGATTCTAATGCAGTTTTTAATTATTTAAGGAAACTTAGTTTTCGAAATATAAGCCTTTAAAGTTTTAATATTTTATGCAATGTTTACATATCATTTTGACGTTCAAAATTACAAGACTGTGCAAAATATGTTTGAGGATTGTAGGATCATGGAAATGAGGTGCGACAAGATTCCCCCCAAGTACATGTTCGAAAAGAAATTCAGTATACATGTCCCAACTCGGGACCAATGGAAACAGCCCCCACCTCCAGAGAAAGACAGCCTGATCTGGTACACCGAAGGATCCAAAATGAAGTCTGGCACTGGAGCAGGTATCTTTAGCAATGACTTTAAGCACAGTCAGAGTATGGGAAAGTTTGCTACTGTTTTTCAAGCTGAAACTTTCGCAATTCTCCTGTGCGCTAAAAAGAATCTAGAACTCGCTCCCAAGAAGTGTAACATATTATCCTGAGTGACAGCCAAGCCGCGCTCAAGTCACTTATATCGCTTAGAATTGATTCCAGCCTTGAGCTTGAAACTACGAAAGCCTTAAAACAAGGCACAACAGGGTGAGGTTTATCTGGGTACCAGGCTACATAAGAATCCAAGGCAATGAAATGACTGATGAACTTGCTAGGGAGGGTTGAGAGACCCCATATAGTGGTCCTGAGCCGTTTGTGGCACTAGCATCGAGTACCATCAACAAAGCCTTCAAGGACTACATCCAAAACTCGCATAGAACCGATTGGAAAGAGCTACCCGGCATTAGACACTCAAAATCCTTTATAGGCGAAGGCTCCCTAGGATGAATTAAGATCAAATGCGAAGGTAGCAAAAGGCAGGCCCGATTAATGGCTGAATAGCTATCTTAGTGAAAGAACACAATATGTGGAAATAACAAAAATTAATTCTGACATGGAATTGAGCACATACAGATCGTCCACGAAATTGACCGCCGTCGGTGTACCTCAGGGAAGCGTCTTGGGCCCTTTACTGTTTCTGCTCTACATAAATGATCTCCCGGATGTTACGAAATATGAATGCGTACTTTTTGCTGATGACGTGTCTGTTGTTATACCATGCAACGACACACAAACATAAAATGCGGAAATAAATAATACAATTTATGAAATAATAAAATGGATGAATAACAATAATTTGAATGTAAATTTAAATTATTATTAAGAGTGTGCGTAAGCGCTTTACCGTGCACATACGTTTTATTTTGGTCCGTCTTGAATATTATTAAAATGTTGTAAAAGTGTCCATTCCGTAAAAAAAATTATATAAATAAAAAGTTCGCGTTACAAGCTCTCTGAAAAACGTAATAAAAATAACACTGGTGTAGTTTATGTGATAATAATTTCAAATTACAATTTCAATCTGCCGTTAAAATCAAGAATAGTGAAGTGTCGATGTTGCAAACAGTGAAACAGACAATGCAAACAGGTCAATAACCGACCTTGAAAATTACGGACAACTTCTATTATTACAAAGTGTACGCTTATTTCGCCCTCGCTTAGTAAGCTTCTACGGTCGAGTGGCCGAGTCGCTATTGCCGCACAATATCACAGCAGTTTGCAGTTCAAACCTCGGCATCCTCATAAACTTTTTTACTTTGATTTCCGGCATGTTTTGATTTTTTTAGGGAACTATGACTTAAAACATGAACTTTTATTAACTTTGGCATAAAAATAATTTTTTTTTTTTTTTGTTGTTTTTGCTGAGTTATTGAAATGAATACCCAAAAATGTGCCGGATGCCCTAATGTCCTAAAAGGAATGAGTTTCTTACACTGTTGCCGATGTCAAGACAAGTATCATTACACGTGTATGAACTTTATCAAAGAAGACTTCGCTAAATTGTCTGAGGAGGTCAAAAAGTCGTGGGTTTGCCCGTCTTGTCGCTGCAAGGAACCCAAACAGGACAATTCTAATACACCGATACGCTCTCAGCTACAAACTTCTGCCAATAAAAATATTGATCACTCTATCGGATCTCACCACGACAACGTAACATTACGCTCAAAAACGCGTCCCAGTGCACCCGCTCCTAGCGCCACTGCAAAAATAAGCAATAGCAGCTGTGGATGCCTAACAGCCGACATCATCCGCGACATTATAAGGGAGGAACTGGATCGTAAATTTAACTCCGCAATTACCGACATTCAAACAAAACTTACAAACATCGACGAATATATCAACTTTCTCAATACCGAGCAAGAAAAAGTCGCAAATGAAATTAAAGCACAGAATACAACTATAGAAAAGTTAAAAAACGACAACGCGGCTCTCCTCTCTACAACTCGTGATTTATCGCACCGGCTACAGCAGATAGAACAGTTGTCTCGCGCGCACAATTTAGAAATACAGTGTGTCCCAGAACACAAAAGCGAAAACCTTCTAAGCACCGTCAAGCAATTGGGTAATACCATCAAGTGTCCTGTAACCGACTCCGACATACAGTACTGCGGTCGGATCGCTAAATTCAACACCAGCAGTCCTCGCCCTAGGTCAATATTAGTGAAATTTGGTAGTCGCCGCCTCAGAGACACTTACCTGGCTGGAGTAATAAAGTTCAATCGCAACAACCTCTCGGATAAACTGAATACATCCCACCTCGGATACGGCAGTGGTAAGAAGAGTGCTGTATTCGTTTCTGAACATCTTACTCCAGAGGCGAAGTCGCTTCACGCCGCCGCTCGTCTGAAAGCCAAGCAGCTAAACTACAAATTCGTTTGGGTGCGCGATTGCAAAGTTTTCGTGCGAAAAACAGAAACCTCCAGCTTCATTTACATCAAAGACAGTGCAACTCTGGATAGATTAACGTAGCTTTGAAAAATTATTTTTATTTCTAATATAATTTTATTATTCCCGATTAACTTCCTGACATTGTATTGTTTTAGAGTCATTCACTGTTACTGTACTGTTTAGTTAACAATCCTTAGTCATATTCAATTTTACTTTACTTTACGTTTATGATTCAGTACTATTATCAAAACGTCAGAGGTCTGCGAACCAAAACGATTGATTTTTATAATAATATTGTGTGTAGCAATTATGATGTGGTTATCTTGACTGAGACATGGTTGAATAGCGGCGTTTTCGATTCAGAACTTTTTGACAACCGTTACGTAGTTTACAGGCGCGATAGAGAGACCAGCGGCTTCCATAGTAAAAAAGATGGAGGGGGTGTGCTTATAGCTGTTTCTAGACAGATTCCTTCCATACGCCTGCAGTGCTTCGAGTCCAAATGTGAGGACCTATGGGTCAGGCTTGATTGTCAGAACGCCGACGGCGAAACAGAGCACTTATATTTAAATGCAATTTACTTGCCTCCACCTGTTCAGAAACATGTTCTCGATGAGTATCTTCATAATTGCAATAGAGTGGTTGAAGAAAATAACATCAAAATGCTTGCACTTGTGGGAGATTTCAATATGAGCTCTATCAAGTGGAGATTTGATGACAGTTCAGATTCCCTTGCTGATGGAAATAGCGGCAGTCTCACAACTTCACTCTTGGACTTCGCTGTGTTTCATGATCTTAGGCAGTACAACAAGGCTCCAAACAGCAATGGAAACTTCTTGGATTTAGTTTTAAGCAACATTGACATTACCGATGCTAAAACCACGGACGATCCGATTACCAAGATCGATCCACTACACCCTCCATTGCTGTTTAAGTCGAATACGCGAGCTCAAAGTTCCCTACATTATAACGAAAGCAGCAGATTTTGTTTCCATAGGGCAGACTATGAGTCAATTATTAAAGACCTGGAAGAAATATGCTGGGAGGAAGAATTTAAAAACTGCCTAGCGGTTGATGACATGCTGTCTATTTTCTACAAACATATACAAACTGCGATCGTTAGGCACGTCCCTAAATACAAAGCTAAATCTAAGAAATACCCCATATGGTTCACACGGGAATTAATCAGTCTACTACGAGAAAAATATAAATACCGTATGAAACTGCGTAAATTTAATCATAACCCACTCGATCAACTGTCTTTTGAGTTACTTAGAACACGTTCGGAACGACTGATTACTAGTTGCTATAATCAGTACATTTCTAGACTAGAGCAAAGTTTGCGATCTAATCCCAAACTGTTCTGGTCTTTCACCAAAAGCAAGCGAAAAAATGACAGTCACTATCCTTCACGAATGGTTCTGGAGAATAACGCGGCTTCTAATGGTGTCGACATTTGCAATCTATTTGCCAAGAGCTTTTCTTCTATTTATCAAGCAACCAAACACCCGCCAAACATTTCTCATAATATCAGGGTCCCATCTTCAACCAGCAACTTTCTTACCACCGTAAAGTTTAAAGATGATCAGGTTTTAAAAATATTAAAGAGATTGGATGTCAGCAAGGGCTCGGGCTCTGACGGTCTGCCGTCACTTTTCGTTGCACGTTGTGCGACCGCCTTGGCAAAACCTCTATGCCTAATACTGAATAGATCACTAGTCACGGGCACATTTCCATCTGCTTGGAAGGTTGCTCTGGTGGTTCCACTATTTAAAAATGGCGAAAAACATTTTATACAGAATTACAGACCAATTTCCATCTTGTCTGTCTTTGCCAAGGCGTTCGAGCAGCTGCTGCACCCAATCCTATTTTGGCATTTCAAGAACCTCATAGACTCCCGTCAGCATGGCTTTGTAAGGAGCAGGTCGACAGCAACTAACCTCACTTCATTTATAGAATCCGTCTCTCACAAACTCGACGATCGTTCTTCAGTGCATGCAATTTACACGGACTTTAGTAAGGCCTTTGATCGGGTCAATCATGAAGTGTTGCTTTCCAAGCTCTCCGTGTACGGCATTGGCGAGCCCTTGCTGGGCTGGTGTCGGTCGTATTTATCGGACAGATCTTCCAATGTGGTGGTAAATGGTTTTTCCTCGGATTCTTTCCCTGTTGCATCTGGTGTCCCGCAAGGGTCACACCTGGGTCCTTTGATGTTTAATGTTTTTATTAATGATATTGGAGAGTGCTTCAGAAATTCCGAGTACTTATTATTTGCAGACGACCTTAAGTTTTTCAGAAAAGTAGACACCCAGTCAGACGCAAATTTATTGCAGAACGACATCGACAACTTAGTGGACTGGTGCGAGGCGAACCATATGGACTTAAATGTTTCCAAGTGTTGCTGCATGAAATTCTCACGAAAAAAAAAAGTCTCTGAACATGAATATGGAATTGGTGAGGATACTTTGGTGAATGTTGTTACTGCAAGAGATCTCGGAGTTCGCATGGACGAGAAACTTAACTTTAATCCTCACATTAATGATATTTGTTGCAGGGGCTTCAAAAGCCTTGGCTTTATCCTTCGTCATTGCAAGAATTTTAAGTCTCCCAGAACTAAAATTATTTTATATAATTCGTTTGTTCGTAGTGGTCTGGAGTACTGCGGTGTGGTATGGAGTCCTTTTTATGAAGTGCACTCAAAAAGAATTGAAAGCATCCAAAAGCGATTCTTATGGCACCTAGCATACTCGTGCCATTTAGGCAAGAATATAATAAAATATGCTGATAGGTTAGACCATTTTAAAATGGATTCTCTTCTGGATCGAAGACGTCTGCATGATATGCTTTTCCTTTACAAGCTAGCGAATGGCATCCTTGACGCGCCAGGCTTACTGGGTTCGCTTTCTTTCTCAGCTCCCCTAAAACTCCCTCGGGCATCGAAAGGGAAGGTGCTTGTGGGCCGACCTTGCAAGTCCAACCTCGGTCAGAACGCGCCTATTAACCGTATGATACGAGAGTTTAACGTCTTAGCGAAAACCAAGGACCTGGATTTATTCGGGGGTGGCATTCGCGGCTTCAGAAGGTCTATCCTATCATAATTTAGTGGAAGTGTTTCATATATTTTATTTTATTTTATTTAATTCAATTTAATATCAATTTAAATTCAATAGCGGTATTTTAATTCTTTGTTGCGTATTTTTATTATCAATTAATTTTTCGCCTTAATTAAATTCTAATGTTATTTTATAATATTTTATAAATGTCGATAAAATTTTAGATTAAGTATTTAATGTGCAATTGCGTGCGGTCTTCACCTATAATTGTATTTGCATCTAGTTTTTTTTTTTTAAATGATGTCCCTTGCTATAGCTGATGTAAAATACGTTGGTGTTCTGAATAAATAAATAAATAAATAAATAAATAAAACAACATATATTCAATTCATTAATAAAAACGGTAAAAAACACAATTTGAATGTATTGTTTGAAAATCAGGCTATCAAGGAATCTCTCAATATTATGTTTCTAGGCATTGTATTAGACAATCGATGTTCCTGGGCCGATCATATTGAGAAACTGTGTAGTAGGATAAACTCGTTTGCGTATGCGTTATGGAGACTAACAAAGATAAGTGACAAGAAAGTAGCCATTCAAGCATATCACGGTTATGTCAGCTCTCATTTACGTTACGCCATCCTCCTTTGGGAAAATTCTTGTCATGCAGATCGGGTGCTCATAGCACAGAAACAGTGTATTAGAGCCATCTGCAATGTTGATTCTATGACATCTTGTAGGCCTCTTTTTAGGGAACTCAAATTATTAACTGTACCTTATATGTACATCTTTGAAATATGCATATTTGTTAAAACTTCGTTCCATTTGTTTAAACAGAAAAAGACATATGCAATTTTAATAGAAGGTTTCCTGAAAAACTTGTTCTACCTGCTAAAACAACTGCTCTGTACAGTAGAAATGCCTACTGCATGGCAATAAAAATTTATAATAGTTTGTGCGATGAATTCAAAGGATTGCCATTAAATTCTTTTAAAATTAAATTAAGGGACTGGTTAACACATAACTCTTTTTATTCCATAGATGAATTCTTTAAATCATTGCTATCCCGGATTTAGTAACCCACTTATTTTACATATTGTAATAATTAATTAATGATTGTAATTATAATTCAGTTGTAATTTAAATCGGTTTGACTTCCTGATTATCATTTGTTGTAGTTTGTTCCCTAATAGTTTTGTGTTTTGTCTTTTTTTTTCTTTTAATAAAAAACAGAAATTTTGCATGCCAGCTTCTGGTAAACAGTGTGATCAAATTATCTGTACCAACTTCTGTACCACTTTTTATGCAAATAAATTGATTATGATTATGATTGATTATGATTAATCATCGGTGCCCTGACTGGGCACTATGCCACAAAACAAATGCTCCACAAAATGCAACTAGCAACAGACAACCTGTGCAGGGCATGTGGAGGGGAAACGTAGTCCATGCAACACCTACTGTGTGACTGCGACTCTTTTGCCAGCAAAAGAATGAATCTTTTAGGATCGGCCTACCTGAAACCAGAAGATTTTAGGCTCTTCACCCTCAAGGACATTGCCAAGCTTATGGCAATTATCTTCACTGAGGAGGCAGAGTGATAGGACGGGGTTGCACAAAAGATCCCAATGGGTCGACTTGCTGCTGCGAGGGGGAGACCTCTGCAGGCCTCACTAGATGTAGATAAGATAAGATAAGATGTTTGTTTTGTAGATTGGTTTGGTTTGACTGTTGATTTTAACTTGGTTTTTTATTGTTTAATTACAATAAATTCAATAAATAATGAAATTACGGACAATTATATACTTTTTTGGTTAATTTTAAATATTTTTAATCTTAAAGGCGGGTCTCCTGCGACACTGTTTTGTGTTTTCGAACACCTAACATCAAACATCTAACAAAATATGTCAAAATATGTACGTAGGCCACGCCTATAATTGTTAGATGTTTGATGTTAGGGTGCGTCCACATCTAGCTAATGTGCGGCAAATGCGCAGCTCGCGCGCCACTTGCAAGCCGCTTGCGAGTTGCGCGCGTGCCGTTGCTGCCGTTGTTTGGTGCGCAGCTTATGAAATGCTTGTATAGTGCGTGCGTGCTGCGCGCGATCTGCGCGTCCAGTTCGCGCGCTTACCGTTCCGTTAGCTTTCATACTGGAGCCTCAGTTGTACATTTGCTTTCCAAGAAGATGGACTGCACGACTGCTATTGATGTAATTGCTGCATCGGCAGCTATTTTATTTCATTTTCGCTCGCCGAGTGAGTTGGTGTTGGTGCGGGGCTTGAGGCGCGGGCGGGAGAAAGTGGGTGCGGCGCGCGAACTTAAAATGCGCGCATGCGGCTCGCAAGCGGCGCGCGAGCTGCGCAGATGTGGACGCACCCTTAGGTGTTAGAAAACACAAAATAGTGTCGCAGGAGGCCCGCCTTAATATTTTACACGTGTTTCCTATACAAAAATATATTTTTTAAACATTTTAACCTATGTAATTCTAATTTAATTATGTCACAATATGGGTTTTTATCACCTGAAATAAATGTTTTTTATTTTGTTTATTTATTGCTATTTGCAGGACAAATATTCGGGTGTGCAGGGGGCCTGCGGGTGTGTAACTATTGCTGCAATGTGGTGCTCAGCTACCTGAGGGAGAACGACATGACGGGAGAGATTTCACCAGATCTGAAAACTCTACAAGAGAATTTGCAAGTAAGCATTTTAACCCACTTTATATAATTGAGATAACATTGAAAAACCAACAAAATATTCAATCATGTTCTTGCTTTGTAAAGGGTAATGTTGATAAATCGCTTATGTAGTTCAGAAAAAATGCGATAGTAAAGTAATATTGTACTATTTGACGACCTCCGTGGTGGAGTGGTTCGCACGCCGGGTCTGGCGTCGCGCCATTTCTTAGGTCCAATTCCCGGTAGGGTCAATTTAGAGAAAAACTGTTTTTCGGAATTGATTTCGGGTCTGGGTGTTTTTACTATGTTTACGTATATTTATCCGTTATCTTATTAATAATTACAATAACTGTAGTGAGCGTAAACAAATTAAATTAAATTTAAAAAAAAAAGTTATTTGCTCCTTACACAGACGGTTTACTTTTTACAAGAATTTTCTGCCATTGTAGCAACAATAATGTTTTAATATAAATTAGAGTCCTCATAGAGATACCCTTTGGCACATTTCTTATATAAGGTGACTGCTAGAAACCGCAAGAAACTTCAAGGGCTGGTCAGGTCAAGTGTTTTAAACATGACTAAAATGGTCTCATAGCAGACTAACGTATTAGTCTAAGATCCTACTATAGAACGACCTTCACCGAGAAGGTTAATGGATGAAAAGTATTTTATATCAAATTTAATATGTTAAATAATATATCGCGAGTGGGTTGGGTGAAAAATTTCAGTCCAGTACCATTAATGAAAAATTTAATATAAAAAAATATTTTTTTTTACATTGCACTGGTTTGGTTTGTGTGTTTGTAATGAGCTTATCTTTATATAAACATAAATTTTATTTATTTAACCAGACGGTTGCAAATTACTAATATTGACTTGCCTGTTTACACCTGCCTACCCATTGTTATGACAGGAAAAAAATAGTCAACATAACGTTTGCATATCATAGAGGCTACATACTTTCGAATGGTAGGTACCCATGTAATTTATCTATTATCGAAACAAGTGCAATATTAAAAAAAAAAAAATTTTAAATATTTAATTAATCATATACTGGACTGAAATTTTTCAGCCAACCCACTCGCAATATGTTTTTTAACACATTAAATTTGATATAAAATACTTTTCATCCATTAACCGCTTGGTGAAGGTCGTTGTATACTCGGATCCTCTACTATATGTACTTATCGCCCAGCTGACACGAACGGGTCAACAGACGGTCGGCCGGCCGGCCGTTGCCTGCGCGTTGTAAATAATCATAAATCGTTATTTTTAATTCTTTTCATTTTATTATTCTTATGTTATTGCTTACACTTGACGTGACCAGCCCATAAAGTTTCTTGCGGTTTCTAGCAGTCACCTTATATAAGTATGTTATCCTAAGCCGTACAATAAACATGCATTCATTTAATGTCTTGAGAACCTCTGCCAGGTTTCCCTCCCAGAAACAATACAACACTCCATACCCATATTACATAGCAACCTAAGCTCAATTAAAAAGTCAAGCCCTTTCACAGTAGCACTTCAACCAATCGGGATCTGTTACGGCGGAAGGCGTTCGCCGTAACAGCGACGGAATATGGGTTAGGCAGGAGGTAAGGGAATTTCTGGGGCTTACCTGGTTCGGGCTGGAGCTGGTTGGAGCTGAAGGCAGGCGCGGGGGCGCGGGCTTGAAGGCAGCAACACACAACACAGTTCACTCAGGGGCACTGGTCGTAGGCGTTTTAGGAGGAGGTGAGCTGGTGGTCCTAGCTCTAGGTCACTGCACACACTCTGCACACAGATGACGGTGATCACGGGCTGAGTTCTAGGTCGCGCGCGCGCGTGGATTCTCTCTAAAAGGTCGAAGCACACTGCCGTTGCGCGGCGCCGGCGAGCACTTCGTCGAGTATAATTGTCAACTCGCTGTGATTGGCCGATCATTCGTTGCCCAGTCGTTGCACCAATATGCATCTTAATTGACCGGCGCAGAGACGGTTATCCGTCGCGCTGTGGCGCGAACATCTTCCCGGGCCCCAGAGGGTAGGAGGGGGGGGGAAGGAATGGAAATTAAAGGGGAACTACAGCCCCGATTCGTGCTGTGTTGAGTTAATGTCGAGTGGGTGTGTATATGATGAGCTGGGAGGAATGCACGTGTGTGACTGTATGAGTACAATTGTATGAGGGCTGAAAGCCTGTGTCACGAAGCACAGGGGGCGCGGGGGCGCGAAGCGCCGAAGGCGCATAGGCGCACGGGGCGCGTAAGCGCAGAGGCGTGGGGGCGCGGGGGCGCAGAGGGCGCCGGGGGCGCGTAAGCGCAAAGGGCCGCGTCAACGCAAAGGCGTGGGGGCGCGGGGGCCGCAGTCAACGCAAAGGCGTGGGGGCGCGGGGGCGCGGAAGCGCGGGGGCCGCAGTCAACGCAAAGGCGTGGGGGCGCGGGGGCCGCAGTCAACGCAAAGGCGTGGGGGCGCGGGGGCGCGTAAGCGCAAAGGGCCGCGTCAACGCAAAGGCGTGGGGGCGCGGGGGCCGCAGTCAACGCAAAGGCATGGGGGCGCGGGGGCGCGGAAGCGCGGGGGCCGCAGTCAACGCAAAGGCGTGGGGGCGCGGGGGCCGCAGTCAACGCAAAGGCGTGGGGGCGCAGAAGCGCGGGGGCCGCAGTCAACGCAAAGGCGTGGGGGCGCGGGGGCCGCAGTCAACGCAAAGGCGTGGGGGCGCGGGGGCCGCAGTCAACGCAAAGGCGTGGGGGCGCGGGGGCGCAGAAGCGCAGGGGGCGCATAAGCGCGGGGGCCGCAGTCAACGCAAAGGCGTGGGGGCGCGGGGGCGCAGAAGCGCAGGCGGCGCGGGGGCGCAAAAGCGCGTCTGATGTCATGCACCGTATAGGTGCGGGCTGACTACATGTGTTTGTGTGCTGCAGGCTGATGTGTGGGTGCACGTGTGTAGAAGTACTATGCTCTTGTGGTGAGCACTCACGAGATTGAGTCGATTGCCAAGGCAAGAATTAAAGGCAGAAAAAACATAAAATTAACACGAGCGAAAAAATAAAGCACGCTATTTGGCACGCGTGGTGAGCATGCACGAGATCTGAGCCGATTTAACACGACACGACCATAAAAATTTCATTACAAAATAAAACGGGGAAAACAACAATATCGTCGTCTAGACGCGGGTGTGTTATACTTAACTAAAGTTATATGTGCAATCTAATTAGTAAGAAAAAATATAACACGAATCGAACACTGTTCTTTGAACACGTTCTTAATTTATTTTTGTAGGTAGGTTAATAATATTTCGCAATGCACTTTGCAACGTCTATCGTGCAGAAAGGGTCATATAAGGTAATGAAATTAGGAATGTTACGCGATAAGATTTAAAAATCAGAAATTAAAATTAAGTTACGTGATAACTACGAAATATGAGTAAATATTATTTTAACGGGTCGAATGACCAACATGTAATGAAATAGTTAATGGGCTGAAATAGTTATCCTATATATATATAATAGTGGACTGTATTAATAATGTGAGGCCGAATGTCTACGGTAACATGTACCTACTCCTGCGACCCCTCATGCGACCGCTGTGCATGCGAGGACACATGCAGCGTTCTGTCGCTGGGTCGCTTTGCCGGAGTTTCCCGTAGCGCGGGCGGAAGCCACCGCGCCGCCGATTCCGGCTGGTAATGCTGTGTGGCATCGTCCGGTCGGTGGTCCGAGACAGCGGGGACAGCGCTCGCGCGACACCACAAAGTCCCACCGGCCCTGCGTCGGCTGGGCATTGTAGATAGCGCACGCTATTAATCTATGCCCCCTAGTCCTACAGTAAGGGCAGTAAGGGATGTTTGGGCTGGCGTGCATTGTGTGGGTGTTGTGTGCAGTTGTGTAGACGTGTATGGGTGGCGGCACGAGTCGAGGCAAAAAGTGAAATGTGTACGGTAGGGTTTAAAAACTAGTGGACTGTATGTATCCGGCTCGTAGGATCAAAATGTTACGGCGAAGGCGTTCGCCGTAACAGCGACGGAATATGGGTTAGGCAGGAGGTAAGGGAATTTCTGGGGCTTACCTGGTTCGGGCTGGAGCTGGTTGGAGCTGAAGGCAGGCGCGGGGGCGCGGGCTTGAAGGCAGCAACACACAACACAGTTCACTCAGGGGCACTGGTCGTAGGCGTTTTAGGGGGAGGTGAGCTGGTGGTCCTAGCTCTAGGTCACTGCACACACTCTGCACACAGATGACGGTGATCACGGGCTGAGTTCTAGTTCGCGCGCGCGCGTGGATTCTCTCTAAAAGGTCGAAGCACACTGCCGTTGCGCGGCGCCGGCGAGCACTTCGTCGAGTATAATTGTCAACTCGCTGTGATTGGCCGATCATTCGTTGCCCAGTCGTTGCACCAATATGCATCTTAATTGACCGGCGCAGAGACGGTTATCCGTCGCGCTGTGGCGCGAACAGGATCTTTTGTGTACTTATAAAAAATCATAATATGTCACATTATTAAAAAAACCATTAATATGTAGGTAAAGTTTCCGGAGAACAGAGGTGCGATTGGAAAGTCCCGGGACAACTTTATGTTCGCCCGCGAACAGGAGGAGCGCTGCGACGCGCGCCCCGCGCCGACCACCTCGCTGCCCGACCTCTACCGGCAGCTCTGCGCCGCCGTGCCGCCGCAGCAGCACAGGTGGGTCAATGGCTAACACCATCGTCATCGTCACCATCATTTTGGGGGTTAAATAATAATAATAAAACACTTTATTTGCACAGAACAGTTACAAAACAGGACAATAGACAGAAAAGAGAGTTAGTCAAGAGGCCTATTACATCTTGACAGTGATTTTTGCGTAAAATGGCCAACTTTGGCGTTATGGATCTCAGAAACGAAAATACATTAACAATTATGACTTATTGAATAGTGTACAATAGCTATTGGAATAGTTCTTAGCGGCCTCGCTTTTTGTAAATTTTGCTTAACTTTTTAATTAAACCCAAAATTGCAGAGAAAGATTTTCATAAAGTGCGCGAAGGCACTTTTTTGAGCTCATCGATTGAACTACTGTTCTAAACAAGTGAAATAAAAAAAATATAATGTTATCTCTTATATAGTTGAATAATGCGTAGCGGCCTCGGAATTTTTAGATATCATTGATTTTATATGGGAAAAAATCTTTGAAAATAAATTAACTGTGAATATCTCCTATCTGCGATAATATTATTGAGCAAAATTTATACCAGAGTAACTGTTACTTCATGAGGAATAAAGATTTTATAATTAATTTATTATCCTATTTCGATAAAAACGATAAATACAACTGCAAAATTACTACAAAATGCGATGCGCCGGCCGTCCGAATTCAACTTATGCTCACAGAATGGATATTTGTAATATTATGCACAAATTTATTATCCTATTTCGGTAAAAACGATAAATACAACTGCAAAATTACTACAAAATGCGAAAATGGGGATTTTACGCAAAAATCACATTCGAGATGTAATAGGCCTCTTAAATGTTTTTTTTATTAGTATTGACGTCAATATGTGCCTGTAAAGGTTAACATTGAATAAATAATTTGACTTTGACTTGACTTTGACTTTGAGAGTACAAGTAGGCGGCCTTGTTGCTTTATAGCTATCTCTTCCAGGCAACATTGGGCGAAGAGTAAAAATAAATTTAAAGAGGAAGTAGGCGCACTGCCTATAAAGAAAGAAAGAATTGAGAATAAATAAATATCTATAGAATACGGAAAAATTACAAATAAGGGCCTTTATTCTGTAACAATTCCTTGTTTTAATAGCGCGTTAATTCCTTAAAAAGTTACGATATCTTCCCAAAAACGTATGCGTGTGACGTTTGTGCGCGGTAAGGTTTAGGTGTGGAATCTATAGATTGCGATACGGAATCAGGGCCAAGGACAGAAATATATACTTATAGTTAACTAGATGGGAGCTGAAAAATGGAAATAAGTCTTAGCTCTTAAAGTCATTTGCGTCCGTTGGTTTACCCTTGAATCCCTACACGTGATCCCAGCGGGCCTAGCATGCGCAACACGAGATATGTCGCGGACGATATTCTCTCTTCCTTCGATGGCGGGAACGACAAACTATCTCGGTTACATTTGTCAAAACTCGATAAAATTATGTTGCATGTTAGAGATTGTAGACAAAGATACGACAGACAAGCAAAAACTAATATGTATTTTGTCTATTTTTGACATATCGTGTATAGACATAACACGAGAAAACGGATCGAGAAAATTTTCTCGTGTTGCGCATGCTAGGCCCGCTGGGTGGTGCTAATGCCGTGGCCAGACTATCGCGATAAAATTCTTGTTCCGTTGTCGCGATAAAAAAACTTCGTGTCCCGTTGTCGCGATAAGCTTGGCCACATCAAAAAAAGTTCGCGACAAAATCCTATTCTAGTATACCGCACGAACTTTATCGCAATAAAATCCTTTGATGTACGGTAGTTTACCGACAGCGGCGCGTTAGCGCGATGTTGTATTGCGCTAACGCGAAGTGTTTGGCCAGACGTATCGCGACAACGCGAATCTTCGCGCTAGCGCGATAGGTGTGGCCACGGCATAAATGAGCGACACTGTCTGAGTGGTAGAGCCACGCTGCGTTGCAGCACGCATTGGGCCGGCTCGCCCGGCGTAATACGGAATATCGGCGTAAAGCAATGGCACTCGTTGCTGTTGTGTTTCGTCCGATGAGTGAAACTACCGGAGGCACATCTCGTCCCCCCTCACGATTCCAACACCTTCCGTCTTTTCCGGCTCGTTTGACTCAAACATCTGAGTCCACAATCAGCCAATGTCAGGTATAGACCTCCTTTATTTTATGCCAGGCCTCTCGGCCCTACGCTGATCTCATTCAGGTGTTACCAGCGACCCTGACGAAGAAGTCCAACGTCCATAAACGAACGAACCGTCGTCTTACGAAACTCATTTAACCAAGCCACAAGCAGATGCCTACATAACATACATTCACTCACAACTATTATCTACAAAAGGGTCAGTCAGAGAATATGCAATGAAGGCAGCAAAATCTATCTTTAATCTAAATCTTTTTAATATGTATTTTTTTATTTAACTTGCCATTTCATTGTTTTTATTTAATTTGCCATTTCATTATAAAGGTGTTAAGTTTAATTTTTAATGTCAATGATAATAATGATAATTAATGGATATGTAATAGAAATGTATTTAATTTGATAATTGTTAATAGAAAACACATTTAATCGTTTAAATTCTCTCTCTAAAATCGAAATTATTATGTTAATTTGATTTATGAATTTTTTTATATTGTTTGTGCTGTGACGTTTATTACTTGTAACCATAGAGCATGATCTATGGTTAAGCATTTGATTGGGTTATAGTGTGATCCTATTTTAAGTTCTCCAATAATACTGTACTTACTGACTGTAATCTATTATGTGTTGTAATAAATAAATAAAAGTAGTGCAATACCACACTACGGCGCACCAAATTACAGCTGCACATGTGCTCAGCATGAGTCTGTCTCGCCACTTCATGCCGTTGGATGTATGTGCATTCTTTAGTCCGTTTATGCAAATACTAAATGCGGTCCTTACAAAACAGTCTAATAGTAAATGTGATATATTTTCTTTAGAGATTAGTTTATTAGAGACTATAGAGTCGAAACATTACAGGTCACTGAAGAAAATATGGAGGGATTTAACGTGAGTCATTATGTGTTGATGTATCCGCTATTATGGTTTAGTTTCTCAGCGATATATCACCCGCCAGCATTGTATCATCGCACTATTGTATCTACAAACCGATATATTGTAAATTTGCAATAAAAAAAAACAACATTAGGGCATTTCATTATACTTTTTGTATGAATAGTTGATGTTTTTGGCGCTACTTTAATTTTAATATTTGCTGTGTTGGTTTAATGCAGGAGCGCACTTGTTGTACAAAATTATTTTACTTCTGTCAAGTGCTAAATATGGTGCATCAATACTTTAAATAATTATGGTGCTTTATACAGAATATAACTAACCACCATGTAAATGTATATACACCGAGATTTTTCATTGGTTTTGGAGCCGAACCCCTGTTCATGTTTATCATCAGTAAAAGCTATTTAGCTTGTAAGACTAAAAATATGAGCATAAAAAATTCATCAAAAAAATATTAATAATAAGTGTGAAAACCCTTAGTACCGGACGATCTTACGAATGTCATTGACCGAGGCACTTTAAACGCTCGCCTACCCCCCGCCCTGCCGCCTGCGCAGGCGGCCGGCCGGGAAAGTTCATAGGGGTCACGGTATACGACTTGATAAGAAGAACGTTTCTACGTGTTTTCAACAAAGAGTCACTTTTACAACTTTTTTTCTTTGCTCGTAAAGCAATTATTATTTCATAAATAGGTATAACACTTTTTTTGTATTATAACGTTTTCGGCTTCAAAACCAATGAAAAATCTCGGTGTATGTTACCGTCAAATCATAAGTTGTCAAATTAAAACCACTTGCCTATATTTTTCATTCACAACCACTTTTGCCTAATGTATCAGTCAAAAGTGGTTTTGACCGGTTAAGAGTTTTGATTGTAACATAATGTTTTGTTAGGTACCGCCTTGTGAGATACAACGGAGTTTGGCGTGGGTGCGACGTTTCGCAGTGGGTCATGGACAACACATGTTATAAAAATAGGTTAGTGCCTTTGGTCCGTTGTATGGTTTATACAGGGTGGTCCAAGCCGGATGCATTTAATTTTTTTTAAATAGATCACTGTGGGACCTGTCAGGTAACGCCAGGAAAAAAATCAGCTGTTCACCTACTTTTCATTTTTTGATAACACTTTAAAATGTACGGTAAAGTTTCAGACAATACTTTTTTCTTAGATTGATTGTAAGTTTTGTCAACTTAAAAACACTCAATTAGACTGTTTTTTTTCTGTAAGAGAAGACTTGTTAGGTAAAAACCTGCAAATGAAATTGCATATATATCATTAATAACGTCAAAAAATATTTTGGACATCAAGGTACGAGTAGTAATATCTTAAAATTTAATTTAAAAAAACATATTTTGTAATCTAGTGCGAAGTAATTTTTTCCTTGACGGTTCCTGTCCCTTGGTGAACTATTTAAAAAAAAATATGCATCAGGTTTGGACCAACCTGTATATCTTTAGTTCATTGCGTCCTATCTATCACCATTGAATGTGACTTTCGTAGTAAAACACGCAATGGTTAAAGAAACGCCTGCCCCTCGCAGGTTCCAAGCGCAGCAGGTGTGCCAGAACCTGCTGAGCTCCGGCTACATGGAGTGCGTGAGCGAGCTGCTGCAGTGGGCCGACTACGCGCTGTACCGGCCCACGCCGCTGCCCGCCGCCGCGCAGGAGGACGAGCCCTCCACGCGTGAGTGCGAGCGCCAACACCTAGAGGGGCTTAGATGGTGAAAACGGAAATATTGGAATGAATGAATGAGTATTCTTTATTGTACACAGATAATATGCATGGTGATCGTTTTTTAAAAGAAGTCGTACGACGGGCGGCCTTATCACTAATGGAGAAGCTTGGTATGGAAAAACAGATGGAGGCGTTGATGTAGTGTACAGTGATTAATGTAAAATAATATTTAATCATATATATAAGGTATTTACACATATGTAGTATAAACATATATACATAAAACAAAATAATATATTTAAAATACAACGATTCATACCTGTATAATATACCTACATACATACATACAAATTACACAATATACAAATTCGTACCATAAGGCGAATTGGCAACCACTTGAGCTTAATGCGAAATTCAGAGGCGTGGTCATATTTGCGCAAACCATGAGACATTTGCGATAACCAGAGAATGCCATGTGGCGTTAAGTCGGCCTTTTGCAGTTTTTGTTTTGCAAAGAAGACTATATAAATAAATAAATAAAATAATCAGTCACTGGTTGTTTACAGCCGAGGAGGAAGGCAGGCTAGTCGAGAGCGTGTCTTCGTACTGCCTTGATCTGAACCTCGGGAACAGCTCAGCAAGACTTATAAAGGCACCTAAAAAAGGTAAATAAAACCCGCGTTATAGCTATGTACGTTTTTATATATCATTTTAGATTCTCCGACAAACTTACAAAATGCAAGTGCACGCATTGGTATAGCATTTTGTAGGTAAGTAGTATTTTTTTATAAGTAGGTATATGTGATAAAATTACCTGTCTCAGGAAAGCTCGAATGGGTTTCGAACCCATGACCTTTGGTTTGCCGGTCCACTGCTCTCACCGCTAAGCTAGAGAGAAATGTATATCTCAATAATAAAGTATATAATTATACCTATATTACATACTGAACAGAATTTCTTAATAACTTAATAAAATATTTATTACAGAAACTAAATCCCCTCCGCCCAAAGAAGAAGACCACAATCTAGTATTGGAGCAAACTGAAGGTAAAAATTATATATAACATGGCGCATTGGTATCCTACTGTGATGCTGTGTTATTGTTTTAATGAATAAATAATAACGGGCGCTAGTTGTCATTTTCGCGGCCTATGTCTGCCCCAACTACCCTGTCCTACAAAATCTGCATTGTATTGTGCTGCGTCACCTGCGTGTTAGCATACGCTAATAGTGAGTTTCATCAAATAGTTCCTTTGCCGTTATGTTGGCATTCCTGTCTTGTTCCTGCCAGTGTTGCCAGCTTAGTGGATTTTCCTCAAAACTGGTGGTTTCGACCCCTGTTTTAGTGGCGAAATATTGCTTTTAGTGGCTAGTGCTTTTTCTAGAAGATTTATAGAATTTTATTTTCAGTAGGCTGAATCACTCAACCACTTGATGACATGAAAAAAAATTTACTTTAGTTTTAGTGGAAAATCTACTAAGTTGGCAACACTGCAGGAACAAGACAGGAATGCCAACATGACGGCATAGGAACTATTGTTCAAATGCACTATAGCGTTATAGACCGATTATCCCCCTGCCTACTCCTCTGAAAAGCGGGTGTGATGTACGTATGTATCCCTCAGCAGGTTACCCGTCGTCCACCAAGGTGTGCAAGCTGATCGCTAGCTCCGGCGCTGAGCACCTGCGGCTGCTGCTGCGGCAGTGCCTGGCGCGGCGCGCGCTGCCGGCCGCGTGGCTGGACGTGCTGCTGCCGCTGTGCCAGCAGGCGGCCGATGTGTGCGCGCCGGGTGAGATAAGATAAGATACACACTCACGACTATGGTCCCTTCCGATCACCTATAAATACTAGATACACATCCCCTCTCCTTACTTCGCTAAGTTTATTTGTACTGGCACCTCGAGACCAACCGTTAGGTTATGCAAGAAGTGCCAGACGTCCCTACGCCAGTTATAGAACACTAGATACACAGTCCAATACTAAATCGCAGCGGAATAGTGGCCGCGTGGCTTGACGTGTTGCTGCCGCAGTGCCAGCAGGCGGCTGATGTGTGCGCGCCGGGTGAGATAAGATAAAATAAGTTTAGATACACACTCACGACTTTTATCCCCTTCGATAACATATAAACTAGATACACAATCTAACACTAACTCGTAGCGGATTAGAGCCGCGGCACCAACAAAAAAAAGCCGCCTGGGTTTCGTGCTAGCTCTTGTCAGTCGAAAGCTTTCCAAAAATCCGAACTGGTGCTAGATTCAATAGTTAAATAATAGTTTACTGTTTGACTTTGACACCAAGCAACAACTCCACTGCCGGCACACCAACTCAATATTATATAAGGTGACTGCTAGAAACCGCAAGAAACTTCAAGGGCTGGTCAGGTCAAGTGTTTAAACATGAATAAAATTACAAAAAAAAGAATTCGTGTTTTTTCCGCGTCAGCTTTGCGATAAGTACCTACGTTGACGGGCCAACAGACGGCCGGCCGGCCGGCCGTTGCCCTCGCGTTGTAAATAATCGTTATTTTTTATTGTTTTCATTTTATTATTCTTATGTTATGGCTCTAAAATAAATTAGATAGTCAAAGACTATCCAATTAAATTCACAAAATGAATTATTTAATTAAAAATGAAAAAAACACAAATTCCTTTTTTGGCATTTTTGTCCTGTTTTAAACACTTGACCTGACCAGCCCTTGAAGTTTCTTGCGGTTTCTAGCAGTCACCTTATATGTTAAGCGCAACAGGCGGTAGCCCGTCGCCACTTTATGATGTTGGAACGTTGAA
The DNA here is from genome assembly GCA_963921215.1 of Scoparia ambigualis. Lineage (NCBI taxonomy): Eukaryota > Metazoa > Arthropoda > Insecta > Lepidoptera > Crambidae > Scoparia > Scoparia ambigualis. The sequence goes on from OY992517.1 coordinate 4,612,511, forward strand.
GAGTCTTTAGTCCGTTAATCGCTTTTTACGAGAATGGATGGGTTGGTAGTATGAGCCACACACATCTCATTCATCCCTAATCAACAAATCAATAGTTTTCAAAAGTTTGTTTCGTCACAGACGTGTTCAGCAACGACATCGACGTGCGCAACTACGTGCAGGTGAAGAAGGTGGCGGGCGGCACCCCGCGCGACAGCCGCGTGCTGCGCGCCGTCGTGCTCACCAAGAACGTCGCGCACAGGTCACTTGCATTCACTATTTCACACCCACAATCTTCGATCATCTAAACATTAGATACACAATCCCATATAAAATACGTTCGAAAAGGTGGTTCCAATTATTATAAATAATTTTGTTTTCGAATAATCACAACTCATTTTGAAACCCTGCCTTATCGTCACCAAAATAGGTATTTTTGAACGGCAATGTTAAACTACAACTGACAGCAATCCAAGGCTCCCTCCTGGGGGGTTACTCTCGAACGCAAACTCAATCTTAATACAATTTCAATGCGATTAATATGTATCGATATTGGGATAAGTAAAGATAATTCCGGAACGCCATCTCGATAATAATTTGTTCGATCAATTTCCACGCAATTTAATTCCAATGTGGCGCTATTGTCGCTTACAAAAGTGCCATTTGACATTTTTTAGATTTGTGATTAGAAATTGATTAATGCAATTCTGTTTCAAGAGTAGCCTACCTGGTTGGAGCATTAGTTTGAGGCGACACTTTGAGAGCGTTAATTGTGTATCTGTGTTTAGATGATCGAAGCCCCCAATAAAACAGATCTCCGAATTTTCCTAATTCTTAAAAGTGTTTGTTTACGCATTTCGGTTCCCATACAAACTTGGAAGTTCAAATTTTTACAAACTCATGAGCCAACTTACTAAAATACAAAAATCTAAATAGTTTGTAGAAAACATAAAAAAGCTTATTTAGCTGAGTTACTGCGATTGAGATTTCACTGTAGAAAGTTCAAAATCGCAATAACTCAACTAAATAACAAGTTATCTAGCTTATGCAAGTTTCATTAAAATTAGCTCATTGGTTTTTAAGAATGTGGACTTGAAAGTTTGTATGTGAAACCGAAAAGCGTAAACCCTCTTTAATCTTATAACAAACGCCATTTTTTCTTATAAAATTGTAGAGGTATGCCGCAGCAAATCGCAAATCCCACTATATTGTTGTTGGACTGCTCCATCGCCTATCAGAGGGTCGAAGGGAAGCTCACGTCGTTGGAACCAGTGCTACTACAGGTTTGTAGTATTTACCAATTTATTTACAAAATAAAAAATTAAAATAAAAACTGTATAGCTTGTGACGCACATAAATTAATTGTGTGCGTGGTTCTAGGTAATGGTAAATGTATATTGGTTTAAAATACTAAATGTAAGAATTTGTACAATAAATATATACATTATTTTGTAATCTCTTTGGAGTTAATAATAAAGCCCGCTTGCAATCCAAGCTGCTTTTTCAATTCAAAAAAGTGTAAATAATTTCGACTCGACTCTTTTAAGATTTTATTCTTAAGGGGGTCCTGCACGAAATTGTGAAAATTTACGTATTTTTAAGTCACTTGTACTATGCGCTGAATTAGTTAAGTACATTAAAATAACTTATGTAAGTTAGCCTGATCTGCACAAGGTCATGGCCTTGTTCAAATTTTAAACAAACTCTTTAAACAATAACGACAACTTTCTTAATTTTGCGCATGATACAATAATTCTTATATGAAAATATTTATATTAATATTCCGCAAGGCACCCCCCCCCCCCCCCCCTTCTTTAAAAAGTAAATTTTAATTTTTAACAAAAGCGCGTGATGGTTTTGTACATTCGCGGAATAAAACATTGCTCTAATTAAATTACTAGATCTGAAACCTCATAGCAGAATTGTTCTAATAAAAAATATCAATATGATTGATTTTGCTTTGAAGTTCATTAAAACCCGCCCATTGCTTAACCGTTCCTATCTCACAAAGCACAGTTTCGCTCGCGAACAGGAGCAGCAATACCTAGTCCGTTGCGCCGCGCGCATCACGGCGCTCCAACCGCGGCTCGTGTTAGTGCGCGGCGGCGCCGCCAGGGGCGTGCAGGACGCGCTGCGGGCGGCGGGCGTGGCCCTAGCCACCCGCGTCAGGGACAAGGCCTTGGCTAGGACGGCGCGCTGCACTAAGGCCGATTTGGTGTCATCCATCGATGCGAGGATTGGCACACCTAGACTGGGAACCGCGGAGAAATTCTATGTAAAAAATTGTGAGTAGTGTAGTGTTACACGTTTCTTTTTTATTTATTTGTTGAATTAAAATCGTAGCCCAGCCCTATAATACTATATTACTACTTATTTATTTGTTTATGGACAACCAGTAACAGTTACAAATACATGCAGATTTAAAAGGACACAATACAAATAAGCTAAAAGCATTGTGTTTAGATGCCACAGCGTGCGACTAAAAAATAATTACTAAAATTAAAGTGACGGTACATCTGACAACACAAAATCAAAAATAAACTGGGCAAATACCTCCCATCATTGCAATCAAGTCATCCATATAATTTGTAGGTATTGGCTTAATCACCATGCTTGCCAAATGCGGGTTGGTAATCACGAACCCGAGCTGCGCATCGTAAAATCCGAAGAACACTTTGCCGACCGGGAATGGACCAGGGACCTTCGTATATAGCTCCTAACGCTTCGCCATTCTGTCATCTAGATACCTGTTGAAAAACTATCTTTAGGTCATAAATTTAATTTTTTTTTATTTAAGTAACTAATATTTAGAAAATTAAAATAATTAGAATAAAAATGTTTTGTAAAGCTATTAACTCTCTTTTAAATAAAAATAATAACAACTTAAAAATTATTTTTACGGTCCTTCTTTAGTTGAAAGCAAAACTCTCATGGTCATAGAAGGCTGCGCCGAACAAAACCAAGGTTGCTGCATCTTGCTGCGCGGTGCGTCTCTCCAAGAACTAACTAGAGTCAAAAAGGTCGTCAAATTCATGCTCCTCGCTTGTTACAACTGGAAACTGGAGAAAGCCTTCCTGGGTGATATTGAAGCAGTCTTACCGGAGCCAGGGATGACATTTGACGACGACGACAACGATGGAAATGACGATAACTTCCCTATTAGCAAAGAGTTTTTGAGCCATGACGGAGCGTTGCCAAGCGGTTCGTTGGGCAATGACGACTGGGACAGTGCGATTGCGAACAGTAGGAGTAAAGAGGCGAGACTTAGTTCTTCCACCGATAAGGTTTTGGCAAGTGACTCTTGTAAAAAGACTCCGGAGCCGGACGACCCGTTGCAGAGGACTAAGCCATTCCGGAAAGCGGACAGTGATAAAAACTTCAGCTGCGGCGTGCCTATAAGGGACTTCAGTGATCCGTTGCGCGCCACGCTCGATGATGACGTGTTCCTACCGAAGGAAGAAGCTAAGCTGAAAGCTGATACGCATACCGAAAGGTTAGTCATAATTGGAAAATAAAAATAATTTGTTTAGTCTTTTGAGGATAAGTTTGTGACTAACGTCAAGTTTCAGGGTCAAGATTTATTTATTTATTTAGACATACCAACAGTGTACATATTATTGCATATTAACAAGGTTTCATAAACAGAAGACAAGTACTGATATATACACCTATAACAGGTACGCACAACATTCACTATTGAACACTTCTAAAATAACAGGAAGTTTAAATTAAGTTTTAAACCAGTATTTAAATAAAGAGCAAAAACAAAAAACACCAATATAATATTAAAAACTAGTTTAAAAGAAATAAACAAAAATCAACAATTCCCAAGTTATGCAAGCAGTTTCAGCACCTTTTTCTTTAAATTAGTTGTAACATCCATTTGTTTGGTAATTCATAGTAAGCATGAAAAAGGTTTTTACTTTACTAACTTTCAAATAATATAGCTTTCCCACTTTACCTTTACTTTTACACTTTACCCACCTTTCAAGCTAAGCTTTTTATGAAAGTTATCTTTTTTGTTAAATAACGGGTAACCATACATACACATTTAACATACATAAGTACATAGATTAACGACTATTACCCCTAAAAAGTAAGTCAGAGACTAGGTAATTAGGACCGCAGAAGCAGTCCGCGTTTGACCAAATTACAACTGCACATGACATGTGCCCGTGATAGGCTGTGAACCCATCGCCGCTTTATGTTGCTAGATGTATGTGTAATTTCTAGTCCGTTAGTCGCCTTTTACGACGCCCAAGAATTCTTTTAATAATGGGCCGGTTCTAAACAACTCCAGATCGTTTTTATAAAAAAAATTTTCGCATAGATGGTCAACTGACGACGTGGTCCTCTCCATGTCGCCCAACACGATCATCCCGATGCCTTTCCTCGAGACGGAGGCGGGCCGCAGCTGCGCCCTAAGGCAGTATTTCCCGCGGCCGCTGCTGCGCGCGCCGCCCGCGCGGCCGCACACGCCGCGCGCCGCGCACCACAAGCGCAAGAGCCCGAGCGCGCCGTCGCACACTGCGGTGCGTGCTTAGCCATCATTATTTAGGCTGATTTCACAGTCACGCGTTTGATCTGCGCCGGCCACACGCGCGCGGTTACAATTACACTAGATAGTAGTTGCGTTTCATAGTCATCACGCAGTTCAAACGCGCATCTACTATGTAGTGTAGCGCGCGCGTGTGGCTGGCGCTGATCAAACGCGTGACTGTGAAATGAGCCTTATAGACTGTAATCTGGGGTAAAAGCAACTGCGGGGTGTATTACAACATTTTTATTGTCAAATGAAAACATTGCCAACTTTCAAAAAATGAAGTTCGTTTAAAAATTCAGAGGTCGTTCAAAAATGCAAAGGCACGTTATAAGAACAACCGTGATAAAAAAAGGTTCTTTTAGATGTTTATTTTTTTTTCATAAAAATGTTGTAATATACCCTTCAGTTGCTTTTTACCCCAGATTACGGTACTTATCCAAGGGGATAAGCAGCCTAATAAGGTTTACGACAAGGGTTTGTCACGAAGACTCCTAGAGATTGCTGACAATTGAATTTTTATTGTGTCTGGTTTCTGGTAATACTACAGCAGATAGTCATTTTAATTTGAACTTTAACAATACCAATACTAATAACATAATATTTAATTACTTTTCGTCGTCCCTAAGTAATTTGACAAACGATAAACTTTTGTTTTATTTTGACAGCGGTTTACACTACAATATGTGAGAGTTTGAATAATAAAAATAAATTGCTGAAATGTTTGTACGCGCATGCATCACTTTAGAACGGTTGCATCTTTGTGTGCTGGGTTTGGTTGGTGGTAGGGCTGTTAAGTCCGCCTGGCTAGCTACCACCATCTTATCTAAGTCTATCACCATAACAACGACGTTTATAGCATTGTTGTGTTCCGACAGTTTGAGATAAGATAGTCAGTTCCTCAGTGCTTGAGGATCCGGCTTGTGCCGCTTTCACCTTCGGCCTTATCGTCACTTACCATCAGGTGAGATGGAGGCCAAACGCTTACCCGTTGTAGAAAAAAAAAAGTTTGATGAATAATAAATCTAAATAAACCTTATTAGGGTCATCACAAATATGGGCAAAAATGTATTTGTACTTTTTGTATTACTTCCTGGATTACTAAATTTTACATAACAATATTGTAAGACTAATTATAATGTAGGACTCCATCATACAGGTCATCAAATCTCAGCCCTAACAGCAACACATTGCCAGACCTAAAAATATTGTTAGCTCGTATTGTTTAAATTTGAACGCACCCGGTTAAATGTAAAAATGATTGACGGTAGGCAAAAAACTTCTAACTACAAGACGACCAACACCACAGTTTCCCTGTGACCACGGGCCCTGTAAAGGGTTCGAAACGTCAGGATAATATATAAAAAAACTATGTAAATAGTAAATTAAACGCGAGTTAATCCGTAAAAAAGTGTTTCATTTCAAGACTAATTATTCTCACTACACACCTCACTAAAATCGTTCACGTTTTCGGTAAAAATGTAAAAAAAAACCGCCTTATCTCGTCAGGCTCAGCACCCGTTCGTCCAGCAGCCCCTAGCGGCGGCGGCGGACGACCCCGCCGTGCGCGCGGCGCTGGCGCACTACCGCGCCGCGGGCGGCCGCGCGCCCCACGCCCACACGCGTGAGCTATACCCCTAACAAGCCACACTTGACGGAAATCCCGACGCCGAACTTCCGTTGCGGAACGCCAATACATATCCTATAGTCTGACCGCTACCGCTGTACCGCGCCTTGGGTATGCGAGTGGCGAGGCGGGGGGGCGAAACAGTTGCTCCATTTTGTCATTCTGCCGTCATCGCTCACGGCGGGAACTAGTGTGTCAGACGCACATGAGATAAAATATCTCAAAATGGGTCGTGCACTATCTCGAGATAATTAAAACTGTCTTTTTTAAAGTGACCGAATATTTTAAGAAAAGAAAAGCAAACAAAGAAAGTTTATATTGTATATTTCCAAGAATTAAAGATTTATTTAATTTATATTGTTTCTTTAATTGTACTTATCTTAAAATCATACTGGACAAAAACGGATTGGATGTAATTATACTCGTAAATTTAAAGCTTCAATAAACTGTGCTTCGATATCGTAAGATCTGTCTGACACTACGAATCTCATGTGAGTTCATGCTCTTTACTTCCCACTCCCCCCACCACCCGCGCATACCCAAGGCGCGGCACAGCGGCTGCGGTCAGGCTATACTAATATTATAAATGCGAAAGTTTGTAAGTATGTATGGATGTTTGTTACTCTTTCACGTAAAAACTACTGAATGGATTTGGATGAAATTCGGCTTACAGATAGTTTATAACCTGGAATAACACATAGGATACTTTTTATCCCGACTTTCCCACGGGAACGTATGGATGGATGTTTATTACTCTTTCACGTAAAAACTGCTGTATGGATTTGGATGAAATTCGGCTTACAGATAGTTTATAACCTGGATTAACACATAGGATACTTTTTATCTCGATATTCCCACGGGAACGGGAACCACGCGGGTGAAACCGCGAGCGGCCGCTAGTTATTACATATAAATGACTTGTAACGGACACACTACGCGGAAGATGGTAGATGCTCCGATGGTATTGGTATTCTACCGCAACGGATGATCGGCGTCGGAATTTCCGTCAAGTGTGGCACATCACACATACGCACACTCACGTCTATACCACCAAAGGGCTGAACCTTTGCCCTGTTATTAATAAAGGTTGATTAAAGATACATTTAGGATTAAATTGATGCTGTATCTATCTGTATTCTTCAACAAAAACGAAACAGCGTCACTTTAAACCGAGGTGTAACGTTTGGCCATTTTTTTTAATGAGACGGCTAGGGTGTAAAAGCAATTGGCTATTTGACAGTTGGAACAATAAAATATGAAATATGTCGGATATGGTAGTTTATGATTTAACAGTAATTATCTAATAGTTTTTTTTATAAAAATAATTTGTAAATACTTATATTATTTTTACAAATAAATTTGCGATTTTTTATCTGTGGATTACAAAACCCGAAACACGGACGGCCATGATTGAGCTTCGTGTGACGTCACATTTCGCAAAATAAACAAAATCTATCTGTCAGGTTTCAAGCTAACAATTTGTTTGTTTATTGAAGTGTGTGTGAAGTCACAGGACAAAATGTCACGTGGCCAACCGTTTTCGCGCGAAATTTTAAATTAATGAAGAAAAGTATATTATTTTTCTATTAAATAAAGCTTTTTAGAGAAAAAAAATATTATAAGGGATATAAAATAAGCGTTTGTAATTTATAATAGTATATTTCATTACGAGTGCGGAAAGCCTGTCATTGCAAAGAGTTCCGACAAATGTCTACCCGAGCCGAGGCGCAGCCGAAGGTGAGGGTTGACAGTCAAGTTGCAATGACGGTTCCGCACGTATACTGAACAACTTTTTTTTAATACAGTTGCGAAAAAATGAAGCAATTTAATAAAAACACAATAAACTCAACTAACTAAGTAATCATTTATTTCTTATAAAAGTTATAATTCATTAATATACATTGAAATTGGTACAGTTTTTTATACTAACTGGGGAAGTTTTAAAGATAAAGATATATTTATTTGCAAATATGGGTACATGATTGGTGGTACAAAAAAATTAAATTGATTCAGCCATATTTTACCACTAGGCATGCAAAAATATGTTAAACATAATTAAATTATTATAAATTCTAATTTATTATATTAATAAGATAACTAATCAATTATAAATTGTTTCTCATTCAGGAATTCACTTACACTATAATATGCTCTATCTACTAGTAAAATTCGAAGTTTATGCTTAAATTTCAATAGAGGTAATTCTTTCCAGCACTTGGGTATTTTATTATAAATATCTGGAGCCATGCAATAGACACTTTTGCGCATAAGTGCTGTCTTAGCTAGAGGTCGACATAGTAGACTATTGTCGCGCCTATTCCGTGGGACTACGTCGGCTAGGCGTTCAAAACGACTTGTGTTAGACATTACAAAGACAGCTACTTCTAGTATGTATAGACTTGGCAACGTTAATATTTTATATTGTTTAAAGTATGGAACACAGCTATCAGTAGTTTTAAGTCTAAACATCGCTCTAATGCACCTTTTTTGTGCCTTGAATGCTGTTTCTTTTCCGGTCGAGTTACCCCAAAATATAATAGCGTATCGTAAGTGTGATTCCACTATGCCGTAGTAGGCAGTAAGAAGTGCATCCGTGTATATTATTGTCGATAATGTATGCAGAGCGTATGCGGACTTACTAATTTTCTTGCATAAAGTATTTCGATTTGTGATTCCCAATTTAGCTTTTGATCTATTTCGAGTCCTAAAAATTTTGTATTTTCTACTTCTTCTATTCTATCATTAGCGTACTGAACTTTGAGGTCTGTGCTAGGAATCCTCTGTCTAAAATGGATAACTTTTGTTTTTTTAAAGTTAATTTTTAAATTGTTTTCAATTAACCAATTCACAATTAATTTTAAACTATTATTAATATCAGTCTCATACGTCTCCATACTATCACAAGGTATTGTTATGGTGCTATCGTCTGCAAACAATGTTATTGGTTATTCAATGCAACGGTAAGTCATTTATGTACAATATAAATATAAAGGGACCCGGTACACTTAGTTTTTTTTTATTTTATTTTTTTTGTTTTCTTCACCCATTCTGGGTAGGCAAAGGGAACTATGCCCATAAGCCTACAGTAGAATTTTTTTATTGATATGAAATGAAAATGAAATTTAATGAGACGAAATGAAATGAAACCTAACCTAACTCATTGAATTAAATCTGATATTGAAACAAATTAGTAGCTTCTTTTTAGAAATATTTGCATGAATCATAAAAACTTCTATGATTTTTTTTTTGTAAAAACTTCGTGGTTGGTTTTTTTCTTTTTAATAGACATTATTTTGACAGTTGGGAAAGAGAACGCACGAGTTCGAAAAGGTAAAGAAAGAGCTCGAGTATGTAATAGCCCACATCCCGAACGCTATACGTCCCTGCAATACGCCACTTTTTGAGCAACTGTATTAAAAAATACTTTTCCGAGAACTGTCAAGTAGCCAATAGCCTATACAAGCTAAGTAGATAGTTGATAAGTTAGTAAGATATATTTAAGTTGAATAAAGTTAGTAAAGAGTGTTTATTGTACATACATACATATTATAATCAAGACTATTTTCCCGAAGGGAGTCTAAGAGGACCGCAAAATCAGTTCTCTCACCAAATAACCACTGCACATGTGCTTAGGTGGTGAGTCCATCGTCCATCTATGCTGTTGGATGTATATGCAGTCTTTGATCCGTTAGTCGCCTTACATACAAACATTTACGACCAACTACGACGTAATATCAGAAACCTGAAACTTCAGCTCTTATGCTTTCTTAAGCCCTGTTATGTCCCAGATCTAGTACCTTTCAAACCTTTAATAACTTTTATTAATTACGCAAACGTATACCTTACAGAGGAGTGTCCCCTATACAACCCTTCGGTAATAAAGAAAACTCAAAAGGAGTCTGAAGTGGAAGCGGAGAAGCCAACGGACGAGCCGCTGGACCCCCTCGCGCCCGAGAACCATCAGCAACTGAGCATGCTCATATACAGCTACAGCAACAAGTCCAGCAATGTGCCCGACTTTTGTGTAAACCCTTGGTGAGTTATTAATCGTCAGCCAAAGGACGTTCACTGCTGAACAAAGGCCTCCCCCAAAAAACTCCACCACTTTTGCTGCTTCTTGCATCCAGCGGCTAACCGCAACCTTCAACAGAACGTGGGACAACCTTGTTGGAGGCCTGCCTACACGGCGTATTCCTTTGCGCGGTATGAAGAGAGATATTTAACAAGCTTCCATTTGATAGTATTTCAGTAGCCTAAGTATGACTATTTTTGGTTTCGATAGGCTCCCTGAAAAATGCAGGCAAGTCATTATCATTATCATCATCAGCCTATAAACGACCCAGTGCTGGGCACAGGCCTCCCACGTGAACAATAGCACGTGGGGATATTGGGCCATAACCCACCACGCTGGCCCAATGTGGGTTGGTGGGTTTTAACGACTGTCATGTTACGACAACAACCGGGACCAACGGCTTAACGTGCCTGCCGAAGCACGGAGGAAGCTCGAGATGTTTTTAATTTTTCACCCATCAGGCGACCCGGCATTGCGAAAGTTGCTTAGCGGGCAAGATCGCAAGCCGAACGCGCTAGCCGCTGCGCCATCGAGCTCCTCGGCAAGTGCCGTAGGTAAATACCTACGTTTATAATATAAAAAAAATAAAACTATACTTATAGAGAAAAAACGACACATTTGCCTGAACTAAATATTACCTTTTTATAGGCAAGGTGGACTGTCGCTGGTTCAAATCCGGCTCGAAGGACCACTGAATTTACGAGCCCTTGCTTTACTCGTACACTGACTTGATAGATTTATCTTGATTTGGACTTGATTGTAAAATAACAACACTCTGAAAGTAAACTATTGATTTATTATAGAAATGTACAGTCCGATTCAATTTGAATAGCGTCCGTGAAGTTAGTCACAAATATCGTCGCAGTAGCAAATTTTAGGTGTCAGCGGGGCGTTACAGTGTACCTGCGCGCACCGGCACTCGCAGCTAAATTCACAACTGCCATCTTAATTGAATCGAACTGTAAACAATGTGTGCACAAAAATAAAGGCGACTTTGAACTGTATGCAATAAAAATAAAATAATTAATTACTGCCCGCGTTGTGCAATACTGTTTTGCTTTATGTTACAATATTATAAAACTGTACTTTGTACAAGGTCTTCCATTTTACACACAACGCTTGCTTGTCCTGAGTAAAATTAGTAGTTGTCCTGGACTTCAGTGGTTGTTGTGTACCAGGATCGTGACGATGGAGCTGTACGGCAAGCACGACATCTCGCTGGGCGCGTTCCTGGAGAAGTACTGCTTTAACGCTGAATACAAGTGCCCGTCCACCAGCTGCCAGGTGCCCATGAACCAGCACGTCAGAAGGTATACTACACTACTACAGTTTTTAGTTTTTATTATTTTATCAATAGTTACATCCCATTTAGTAGTAGCTTTTTTTAATTTTAATTTTTTAAATTTTATTATGAATATTTTAAGAACACTAGCTTTGTTTAGTTGCAAATTCCTATTTTTTTTAAATTTTTCTAAGGTGCTTTTTGTGGTAAATGTTATGTACGCCTAAATTGTCACTCATATCAGAATAATGTAAAATGTATATTAGGTACTTACTTATTTAAGTTTTTTGTAATGTGTGTGATGTCAATGTGGCAGTGCTTTTTTAAATAAATAAATATATACACGTATAGAATAGCTCGATGGTGGAACATCATATGACTCATTCATGTTTTGTTCTTGCAGATTCGTACACGGTGATGTTTGCATTACGATAACGTGTAATACAATTGGACACAGCAACGTAGATAAAATTAAAGAGGAGCAGAGTAAGCAGGTGAGTTCAAATATTCAAGTAGCATATTAGATAAGCATTTTTGAATCGTTTAAAAAATTTTTTTAGCCTACCTCTTATTTAGGACGTTTTTATAGAAGTGGGGAAGAATGGAATATTGTTGCTATTGGAATGATGTGTATGCCCAACAGCGTTATCGACAAGCGTCAATCCGGACCTATCAGGAGGTGGCCGCGATCGCGCTCCGTGTTCCCACGCGGCGCTTGTGCCATTCTGCTTTCCTGCTTACAACGAAACCAAAATTTCTGTTTGCAAAGTAAAGAAGAAGGAAGATTGACTCGTACGTAACGTAACCTAAGGCGAATCACATACCCAATACAAATACTCGTACGTACGCGCGCCACTTGGCATAAATTAATTATATAGGACTGTGTTTTTTTTCTTGTTGAATAAATATTTTTTGCTGTTTTCATTTTGAGCATTTCATTGCTGTCAGTTGTCATTAATTGACACTGTCGTTCTAAATTATTACCTATTATGGTAATGATAGGTCCGAGTATAAAAATTAGTTGGGATTATTCGAAAACAAAATTGTATCATTACATATTATAATAAAGTAAAGTCGCCGTTGTCCTGTGTCTGTGGCACCGCACTATTCTTCTAAACCACGCAATGGATTTTTATGCGGTTTTCACTAAAAGATAGAGCGTTAACTGAGGATGGTTTTTGTTTATATTTTATATTTATATTTTATTAAATGGCTGAACTATGACTTCTAAGTTAGCGTGGACCAATTCGCGGGCGGGCCGCTAGTAGAATAATAATTGGAACCACTTTTTCAAACGTATTTTATATGGGATTGTGTACCTAGTGTTTAGGTCATCGATGGTTTTAACGCTAATCATGGACACCGTTGGGTTTACGTCCAGCAGTCTTCAGAGTAGATTTATTTATTTATTTGGTTTAGGTACACATACAGGTTACAATCATATATGACAACATACTTGGCATTTCAGATTGAGCTAGACAATAACCTAACAAACAGGGTACATATCGTGTGTAGTGATAATATTACAGCGAACACAAAATAAAAGCAAATTACAAACTGAAAAAGTGAAAAAATTACCACGAGCAGAATTCGTTCTCGACAAAATTAGCATTCAAATTGTTTAAACAATAACATTAAACATAAAAGTGAGAAATTCTTATAATATCTATGAAAATTTATAGAAAACAATGCAAAGCGTTGAATGAATAGAGTGACTCAGAATCACCCAGCGCCCCGAACTGCCTTCCGCGAAAAATATTTATATACTAGCGGCCGCTCGCGGTTTCACCCGCGTGGTTCCCGTTCCCGTGGGAATATCGGGATAAAAAGTATCCTATGTGTTAATCCAGGTTATAAACTATCTGTATGCCGAATTTCATCCGAATCCATTTAGTAGTTTTTACGTGAAAGAGTAACAAACATTCATCCATATGTTCTCGTGGGAATATCGGGATAAAAAGTATCCTATGTGTTAATCCAGGTTATAAACTATCTGTATGCCGAATTTCATCCGAATCCATTCAGTAGTTTTTACGTGAAAGAGTAACAAATATCCATACATACAAACTTTCGCGTTTATAATATTAGTAGGATGTATTTTTAGATTGTTGAAAATGAAACCGCCCTTGCAGGTGATGTTCTGGTCGCGCTGCGAGTCGTGCGGCGCCACCGGGCGCGCGCGCCGCCTGTCGCCCTTAGCCATGGGGCTGTCGCTGGGCGCGTACGTGCGCGCGCGCGTGCTGGGCGGCCGCTGCGTGCGCGCGCGCACGTGCCCGCACCCGCTGCACGCGCACGCGCACGCCTTCGCGCGCAAGCTCACCACTGCGTGCGTAAGGTGAGTCGGTTACTAAAGCTTAAGTCACACAGGAGCCCATTGGAAACCAGCGTCAGGCTCCATTGGACCTGACAAAATGCTGAATTGGCTACCTGTTTAGATGCGGCCGTGAGACAATAATGTGTTATTGCTATTACTTAGAATAAGTGGCGAATTCAGCTCCCGGCGACTCTACTTTCAGCGAATAATAACCTGTCACAACAGCGACTACGACAGCGGACTAGATTTGTGATAAATATTTTGAAAAATTTAATTAAATTTTATAGAAATTGGTGAGCCCCTATTAATAATAACATAGAAAACCAAGATTTGTATCTAAATAGGATGTTTGAGAAAATGTAAACAATTTGTATAGGTGTTCACACGAACGATGGCGCGGATTGACCGCTAGCTAGTTTACAAATAAAAATATATATCAAAAGCTTGTTGTTGTCTTAAGTTAGAATAGAATTTCTGTCATTGATTGCAGGTATACAAAATGTATAGGGACATCCAACTTCACACATTGACTAAAGCATTGTTGTTAACATATCGTGTTTGTTGACAGGTATAGCAAAATATCAACTTACGATATCCAGCTACCGCCCCGAGTGATATCTACCAATTACGACACGAAGAAAATGCGCGAAACCCTGATACAACAACTCAACGACCTAATGCTCAAAGGTATCTCATATTTCGATGTTGTATTTTGTTGTATATTGGGAGGAAGTCTCCCCGTGACCACCGACCATGCAAAGAGTTCCAAACGTCAGGATTAGATAAATAATGTAGTATATCCATATGAAGTGTATTATTTCAATCAAATAAGATGTTGAAATTAACACGAGATAATCTAAATAAACTTTTTCGTTTTTAATGTGCAACATTTTGTTGTTTGTCCAAAATGAAATTTTCATGTCGCTGAACACTAAGTACTTAGTCAAAACGACTTAAAAATGTTACAATCGCTTCTTAATAGTAGTCAAGTTATCATGACAAGTAAAGTTTTCAGCGGCTTTAGTTCTTTCTAATCAATGCTGCCAAACTCAAGCGACAAATTTCAACACCAGGGCCTCACTCTCTAAGCGCATCTGAAACTTTCTAGGCTCGTAAGTCGTCGGACAATATGCGAGCGCTGCTGTTTTTGTCATTAGCGATCGACACAGTACGATCAAGGAACTTCCCGGTCAACCACTTTTCGGCGCTAATCGCCTGCTGCGCTCCATTTTGACCGCGCTTACGTACAGTAGCGTGCGCGTAGATCGTGTGTGCAAGCGAATATTGTCGAAAGGTGGTCGACCGAGAACAAAACAAGCTAATATCGTCGAAAGTTGGTCGACCGAGAACAAAACAAGCGAATATCGTCGAAAGTTGGTCGACCGGGAACAAAATTCCTCGATTGTAGAAACACAGCAGTAGTAGAAACACGCTTAGACCGCTAGCACACAGCGTATTTTAAACGCGCAGTCGACGTGCAGATCACGCGCGTATCTTCAAACGAAATACGAACACAACCTTGTAACCAAAACACACGGGGTGATCGTAAAACGCGCGTCTACGCGCAGATACAGCGATACAGAGGCGCTGTAGTCGCTCGTAGCTTCTGCGTTTTGATCAGATCAGTTGTACAATGGTGTCGGTTGAGACTACACTACGCTGGATTTAGTACTGCTTTTAAAAAGAAAAAAACGTAAAAATGAGCCCCTTTGTACGCGCTTCCAACGAGTTTCCAACGAGTTTCACATAAGTTTGTTTCGCGTTTTACGCGTGTTTAAATCTATACTAACGCAAAAACCGGCATCTACGGCGCAGACGACGCGACCGCGTTCCTGAAACGTTCGGGGAGGCCTTTTTCCAACAGTTGACGTCTTTCGGCTGATGATGATGACGATAATGATTTGAATAATACTTTTTTAATACAGTTGCTCAAAAAGTGGCGTATTGCAGGGACGTATAGCGTTCGGGATGTGGGCTATTACATACTCGAGCTTTTTCTTTACCTTTTCCCAACTCGTGCGTTCTCTTTCCCAACTGTCAAAATAATGTCTATCAAAAAGAAAAAACCAACCACGAAGTTTTTACTAAAAAAAATTCATAGAAGTTTTTATGATTCATGCAAATATTTCTAAAAAGGAGCTACTAATTTGTTTCAATATCAGATTTAATTCAAAGGTTAGGTTTCATTTCATTTCATCTCATTAAATATCATTTTCATTTCATATCAATAAAAAAAATCTACTGAAGACTTGGCTGTATGGGCATAGTTCCCTTTGCCTACCCAATTCCATCAACTAGCAAACGCCATTGTATAACACTTTTGACAAATATACATGAACAATCATACGAAATTAATAATAGTTTGTCTCAAACAGTAAATATGCAACCTAAAACTTCCCCAGTTAGTATAAAAAACTGTACCAATTTCAATGTATATGTGAATTATAACTTTTATAAGAAATAAATGATTAGTTAGTTGAGTTTATTGCTTCGTTTTTTCGCAACTGTATTAATTCAGTACACGTGCGGAACCGTCATTGCAACTTGTTCCGACTGTCAACCATCACCTTCGGCTGCGCCTCGGCTAGGGTAGACATT
The DNA here is from genome assembly GCA_963921215.1 of Scoparia ambigualis. Classification (NCBI taxonomy): domain Eukaryota; kingdom Metazoa; phylum Arthropoda; class Insecta; order Lepidoptera; family Crambidae; genus Scoparia; species Scoparia ambigualis. The sequence continues at coordinate 4,628,923 of OY992517.1, forward strand.
TGTTGGATCTCTTTACAATGACAGGCTTTCCGCACTCGTAATGAAATAGTACATTATGATATAAGTGCGGTAAGTTGAAAATTACAGCAGAGGCGATATTGCTAGCCCGAGCCGTAGGCGAGGGCTTCAAGAAAGCAGAGGCTGTAATTATCAAAGCGCACGTATGTCATACGACGTTTTATAACATATTTGCGAGGAAAACACATTTTCTGAAAATGACTGCGTGTTTTTGTTGCTTTTCTAGTGTATAAATTTTTGGTAGGCCAACATGTATTTTTCTTTGGACTTAGATGGTAATACGAGTAGGCTGACAATAACATTTTCTGCTTCACTTATTATTTCCGGTGGTGTAGACTGTAAGTTTAGTTCTTCATTACTAAAACTAGACATATTTATTTTAAGACTTTCAAAGTAATTATTGAACAAGAAGCCGCTGTTTGAATCGACAAAATATACGAGTACGTATGTGAAAGGTAGGAAGTCTTCCCATCCAGTCCCTTGGGTGTCGTAAATGGCGACTAACGGACTAAAGACTGCACATACATTCAACAGCATAGAGCGGCGATGGGCTCATCAAAATAACACTACCAACCCCTTTCTTCCCTTGGGTGCTGTAAAAGGCGACTAACGGACTAAAGACTGAACATACATTCAACAGCATAGAGCGGCGATGGGCTCATCAAAATTATACTACTAACCCCTCTCGTCCCTTCGGTGTCGTAAAAGGCGACTAACGGACTAATGACTGCACATTCATTCAACAGCATAGAACTGCGATGGGCTCATCAAAATAATACTACCAACCCCTTTCTTCCCTTCGGTGTCGTAAAAGGCGACTAACGGACTAAAGACTGCACATACATTCAACAGCATAGAACAACGATGGGCTCATCAAAATAATACTACCAACCCCTCTCTTCTCTTCGGTGTCGTAAAAGGCGACTAACGGACTAAATACTGCACATACATTTAACAGCATAGAGCGGCGATGGGCTCATCAAAATAATACTACCAACCCCTCTTTTCCCTTCGGTGTCGTAAAAGGCGACTAACGGACTAAAGACTACACATTCATTCAACTGCATAGAACGGCGATGGGCTCATCAAAATATTACTACCAACCCCTTTCTTCCCTTCGGTGTTGTAAAAGGCGACTAACGGACTAAAGACTGCACATACGTTCAACAGCATAGAGCAGTGATGGGCTCTTCAAAATAATAATAGGTACCAACCTTTCTCTTTTCTTGAGTGTCGTAAAAGCGACTAACGGGCTAAAGTCTCTCCATCTAAGCACTTGTGCAGACTGTGCAGTTGTTTTTTTCTAAAGCGTGGACTGTGTGGGCGTGGTCTGTGTTGTTAATAGATTCAAATTATTACTAATTTTACGTTACCGCACTAGTGTGTTATTACTAATTTTACATTACCGCACTAGTGTGTAATAAGCTACATTACGATGCTGAAATCGGTGTAATAAGAGCCACTTTACGAGCAAATGTGTTATAATATACTTTTACTTAACTGTAGTCTACGTTGTTACTCACAGGAATAGATTAGGCCGCTATCAGTGTGATATTTTCCCACAGGGCACGAGACGTTCAGCGGGCTGACTGACAGCGAGGCGGAAAAGGAGCACCTAAGCTTCAAGCAGCACACCGACAGCATCCTGGTGGCCCTTACATCCAACAACCTGCAGCAGCAGACATCACTCGCTGGTAGCTATACAATTATGTAGGGAAACAGTATGGTAGGGATGGTGGCCACCTTGTAGGAGGAAGGCCAAAGCGAAAATCTTCCTCCAAACCAAACGGGGTGGTATAGCTCGGGGACAAATAAATAAATATAGAACACACGCACTTATCACGCCTAGCATATATAAATTATAATTATATAAATAAATAAATTTCACAACTATTACACCAATCATTCAGCGTCAAATGGTGACTGAATAACGGATAAACATACATAAATACTAATAAACATCCATAACTCGGTCACCAGTCCAACGGATGTTAGTTGGAGGTGCTATATATGGCGGAGGTGGTGAAACTTCGCTACCGCGATGCAGGCTTCCCATACTATTTTACTGTCATAGTATGGTGATGTCGTTGGGTTGGCTTTTGTGGCGCCATCTGTTGACACGGTTGAGAAGGTGTTTGCTTCGTGTTGAACTATGTTTTTTTTTATTTTTTATACTAAGCCCGGCAAATGACCCCACTCCACCTGATGTTAAGTGGAAATGAGGTCCAGGCGCGAGGACAACTGGTGCAGCGTAAGAGACGTAGCATCAGTCATCCTCACTCTGCCGGCCCACAAAGTGCTTCTTCACGCCTCGTTTGAAGGACCCTATGTCATAGGTAGGAGGGAATACGTGTGCTGGTAGACTATTCCATCTTTTGGAAGTGCGGCAAAGAAACGAGTCACCAAATTTCTTTGTGCGAGATGGAATGTTAGAGACTGTAAATTGGTGACTCCGGAGAGCAGCACGCGTACTCCTATGGAGGAAGGGAGAAGGAGGGATGAGGTCAAAGAGTTCTTCAGAGCACTCGCCATGGTATAAACGGTAAAAGACGCTGAGTGACGCAATATCTCTACGCAATTGCAAAGGCTCGAGAGTTTTAGTGACCTCTGCATTGCCGATAATGCGCACAGCGCGGCGCTGCAATCTGTCCAAGGCATCGAGAAGGTACTTTGCGGAGCCGTCCCAAAGGTGAGAGCAATACTCCACGCAAGACCGCACCTGTGTCTTGTATAATAGACACAACTGATCAGGCGTGAAGAATCGCCGCACCTTGTTCAGGACACCGAGTTTACGTGAGGCATTTTTAATCACGTTTTGGTTCAGATCGCAGCGGATATCCATACCGAGCATGTTAATACTGCTCTGCAGGCCTAGAGATGTACCCTGAAGAGAAGGAAGGGGAAGGAATGGCGACTTTTTCGCTGTGAACGCGCACACCTGTGTTTTCTTGGCATTGAACTCCACCAGATTATCGGAGCCCTATTTAGAAATGAGGTCCAACACCCGATCGAGCTCAATGACAAGATTTGCTCGCTTCATTTCGGTGTCTACCCGCCCAGCCGTTGGGTGCCCGTTATATCCCCCATGCACTGTGCTATCATCTGCATAGCAATGAATGTTTCCAAGAGGAAGCATGTCATTGATATGCAGAAGGAACAGCGTGGGGGATAGAACGGAGCCTTGAGGAACACCAGCGTTCACTGACATGAACCGCGAAGCGCATCCATCCAAAAGGACACGGATTCTACGCTCATGCAGGAAGCTGGCAATCCAGGTACAGAACTGAGCGGGCAAACCGTATGCCGGGAGCTTGGAGAGAAGAGCTTTGTGCCAGACCCGATCAAAAGCCTTGGCTATGTCAAGGCTAACTGCCAGTGACTCGCCACGCTTGTCAATAGCCTCACCCCAGAGATGTGTGACGTACGCTAGAAGATCACCCGTTGACCGTTTTGGCCGAAACCCATATTGACGATCGTGAATTAGGGAGTGATCTTCTAGGTATCGAATAAGCTGTTTGTTCAATATTCGTTCTAGGATCTTACACAACACTGAAGTTACGGCTATAGGGCGGTAATAAGTCGGATCTGACCGATCTCCTTTTTTAGGGATCGGTTGCACATTAGCTTCTCTCCAAGATTCCGGCACACAACCCGAAGAGAGCGAGAGACGGTACAGACGCGTTAACACAGGGGACAACTCCGCTGCGCACATTTTCAGGACTATTGCTGGGATGCCATCAGGACCGTTAGCTTTCCGGACATCGATTGACTGCATTTCCGCACGGACATCACACTGCCTGATTTTAATATCAGACATTGTGTGGCCACAGTGAGGAATTGAGGGTGGCTGTGCATCACAGTCATCGATCCGGGAGTTAGCCGCAAAGAGTTTGGCCAGGAGATCGACCTTTTCCTGCGGCTTGTGAGCTAAAGTTCCGTCAAGACATCTCAGTGGTGGCAGCGAGGGTTGGCAGAAGTTGGATTGCACGGCTTTTGCCAGACGCCAGTAGCTACGGCTGCCCGTAGGATGCGTCAGGAGTTCTTGGCCTACTCGTGCAACGCGCTGGGCATCCGCTCTAATGTAGGCCCTCTTACACGACTTGGTGGCATTATTATAGGCTGCTTTTAGCGAGCGAGTTTCGGGAGCCCCATGAGCTTTACCTCTAATCCAAGCGCGGTATGCCGTCTGTTTGCTCTCAACAGCGCTGGCACACTCGCGATTGAACCAGCGGTTGCGTCTGCCTTTGCTGATAACATAGGAGAGTGAATATAGTATTCAATTTCTAATACTATCTCATCAGCAACGGCAGTGGCGCTAGCGGTCGGGTCCTTCCCACTAAAGCAGCGCTGCCTCCAAGGGACGGATGCAAAATACTCCCGCATCCCGTCCCAGTCTGCCGACGCGTAGTGCCAAATCTGGCGTTTCGAAACCGCTGTTGGCGGGCGCGATGCCAAGGGCACTGTGCTGGATATCAAGCAGTGATCCGAGGAACCTAAAGGAGCTCGAATCTCCACCCGGTATCCAGCTGGGCGACTCGTCAGCAGAAGGTCGAGTAAGGAGGGCGCATGGCTAACTATGTCTGGGATCCTGGTGGGCTGGTTCACCAGTTGCGTCAGGTCATGCGTGACAGCGAATGCGTGGGCAGTTCTACCAGCATGGTCTGTTTTGGAGGAACCTAACCACAACTCATGGTGGGCGTTGAAGTCCCCCAAAAACACCAGTTCCGCCGATGGAAACCGCTCCTGCGCATCATCTGCTACCCGACTAAGATGTTCAATTAGTCGAGTTGTCTCCATGTCGCCGTTATGGGATCGGTAGACGCAGACGTAGACACGGCAATGAGAGCCTAAGTCGACGTGTACCACTAGGAGGGAGAAGGAAGGGTCCTCCAGACAGCGCAGACGGCGACAGCAAACATCCGCCCGAACGAATAAGCAAACTCCGGCTTTGGCTTTGAAGGACTCTTCAAGCACAAAGCCGGGATAGTTCAGGTTGGTGGTGTCAGCTGGGCGAATTATTTGCGTCTCCGTCAGGAACAACATTGCTGGCCGTGCCGTCTCAAGATGGTGGTGGACGGCATTGAGGTTTGCATGGAGTCCGCGGATGTTAGCGAACTCCACCTCAAACGGTAAGGCGTGAATCGAGAAAATGATGCCGCGATGCGAATGGTCAAAGTGTGGTGGCCTGTTTCCCCAGGAATTTGCCCACAGACGAGTATTATTAACCTGCCGAACGGAAGGGCCCCCGAACCCCCCCGGGAATGGCCGCCGGGCCCCTGTACTGTGCCACGGGCGGCCAGCGGGACAACCGTTTCTACGGGTCTGCCTGGTCGGCAGGTTAACGAAGTCCTCCTGGCACTGGTTTGACGGAAGCCTCCACAGACCAAATACATCGCAGCATCATCCTCTCGAGCTCTGGTTATACGCTGGCTGATCCCGAAACGCGACCGACAAGCAGTCACTTGACGGGTTTTACACCATGCGAACGGTGGTCACCAACCAGACGGGTCAAGCCCTACCACCAGTGGAGCAGATCATCGCTCGAAAGAGTCCGTTAGTCGCTTCTTACGACACCCACCGGACGGAGAGAGGGGCGGCGATTGGTATTCTTTCTCCGTCACCGCACGGAGAAAAATGTGCGGCGTCATGCAGGTAGGTGATGGCGCCACACATACATACATACATTCAAGACCCTACGTACTTGCCTTGGACGGGCCCAGTATCAATGTAGGAAGAAGGTGGGCGGGGGGTGCTAGCCAAAAAATTCAAATCGGTACACTTGTCTGCCTTTATATTAAATTATTTATAGCTGATTTCAGTATTTCTACAATCTTCTGCCTCTCTATAGACAATATTGACAAGTCTGTTAGCTGTTTCTGTCTCATGGCAGTCTTTAGATATTTTTACCACAGCCTACGCCCACATTTCCTGAAACCAAATAACATGCGTGCTTAGCGTGATTAGTATTGGAGCCCATCGCCAATTTATGCTGATGGATGGATGTGCATTTTTCAGTTCGGTAGACGCCTTTTACGACACCCAAGAGATGAGATGGGTTGGTGTAGTATTCTTTTGATAATAAGCCGCCACCACACAGCTGGTAGATATCACACATCATAAGCCTGTAAATGTCCTACTGCTTGGCACACTTCCCGTATGAACTATTAGAGGTTGGCAGGAAGTGATCAATGACATGGTTTTAATATTATTGGATTGTAATTTAGAATATAAGGAATATAATAACATAACTAGCCTGTCAATCGAACATAACTTTGAGGTGTGTTGTGTTGAAATTCCTGTGTTAAATATTATAATTGTAAATATGTATTGGCCCATGAGAAATAGAAATTCTACACTCTCAATATTGATATTTTATGCAAATCCCAACACCAACTGAATCTCTTAAACATAATGGCCTCATATAACTTCACCCAACATATTAAGGAACCAACTAGGGTTACCACTAACAGCTCCACATGCTTGGATTTATTATTTACTAATTTTAACTTAAATAATTTGAACATTAATATAAAAGTACATGATTACGGACTGTCGGATCATAAAGGTATTATTTTAAATATTAAAAACATGTCGAGAGATTCAAAAACAGTCAGGTATATGCACAAAAGATTATACAAAGACAGCCAAATAAATGTATTTAAAGAACATCTAAAAGAAATTAATTGGAGTGCTATATTTAAAAATAACGCAATAAACGAAAACTATAATTTATTTTTACAAAAAATTTGTAAACTCCAAAATAAATATATACCTAAAATAAAAATAACCTTAAAAAATACAAAAAAGAAAATATGGTTAACGAGAGGTATAAAAAAATCATGTAAACATAAACGACTATTAAAACTCATGATATCTCAATGTAAAAATCCTATCCTAGAGAAACATTACAAACAATATACAAAAATTTTAAAAGATACAGTATCACGATCAAAAAAATTAAACTATATAAAAAGGATGAGAAAATCAACAAATATAAATAAAACTATGTGGTCAATAGTAAAGGAAAAAAACAACAAACAAACTAAAAGCCGTATAAAGAAATTGTCACTTAATATTAACAAAACCCTGATAGATGACCCTAAGTCAATAGCCAATAGTTTTAATGAGTACTTTATATCAGTAGGTACGACCGAAGGCAGTGCACTGCCACCGACTGGAAGGCCGGCAACCCCTTGCGTTCAAAACTCCTTTTATTTAAAACCAGTAGATACTAAAGAAATAATACGTATCATACAAAATCTGAAAAATAAATTAAGCTATGGTTTTGATGAAATACCCCCTATGCTTTTAAAGAAATGCGTGCAAGAACTAGCAGAGCCGCTTGCCTTTCTCATAAATCAGTCGTCAATGAGGGCGCAGTACCGGATAAATTAAAAATATCAATAGTTAGACCAATACTCAAGTCAGGAGACTCTACCTTAATGAATAACTACCGACCTATAGCACTTTTACCATCCTTTTCTAAAATCTTCGAATCTGCCATGACAAACCGGTTGTATTCCTTCTGCGAGAAATTTAAAATAATTGAAGATAGCCAAAATGGATTTAGGAAAAATAGGTCTACTACAACAGCTGTTTTTAAATATACACAAAAAATTTTAGATATTATAAATAATAAAAACTATGCAGTGGGGATCTTATTGGACATGAGTAAGGCCTATGATCGCGTACTGCCAAATATTCTACTTCAAAAATTATACGGCGCAGGCATCCGGGGGGTCGCTCATAACTGGATTACCTCTTATTTTAAAAATCGAATGCAATTTGTAGAAGTACAGTATACAAACTTAAATACCATAACAAATGTCAGATCAGAGAGAGCAATGGTGACAAAGTCTATCCCCCAGGGTAGTGTTATCGGATGCTTTCTCTTCCTAATGTACATAAACGATTTGCCTAAAAATATAAATGAACAATGCATATTATTCGCAGATGATATGTCAGTTATATTGTCCACTAAAAATGAAATAGAAATAAATAAAAAACTACAAACTACTATAGATGAGATCACCTCTTGGCTTAATGATCATAATTTAATATTAAACTGCAATAAAACTAAATTAATGATTTTCAAACCATACCAAAAAAAAGCATTAAATATAAATTTTTCTATAAACAACATTAAACTTGAATGTGTCGATAGCTTTTCACTGCTAGGCATAAAAATAGATAGTAATTTAAACTGGAAAAGCCACATAGAATATATACAAGGCAGATTGTCTAGATTTACATACGCCCTAAACGAAATAAAAAGATGCACAGACACGAGCACAGCCAAAGCGGCGTACCACGCATACGCGCACGCGTGGCTGCGCTACGGCATCCCACTGTGGGGCAACAGCACCAATCTACAACAGCTATTCGTTGTCCAAAAGAGATGCATTCGCATATTAGCAAATATAGACACATTAGTTAGCTGCAAACCGTATTTTAAACTTTATAAAATTTTAACTGTAACTTCATTATATATATTAGAATCATGCAAATTAGTGAGGAAAAATATTGACTTGTTTCTGAGAGCTGAAAATAAAAGCGTAAGACTCAGACAGAAAAATAAGCTACTTCTACCTAAAACTAATGTATCTATAGTGAGATCAGGACCTTATTCCATGGCAGTAAAATTATACAATTCATTACCAAACACAATAAGAGAAATAGAAGATAATAAAAAATTTATAACATCCTTAAATAATTATTTAATAGATAAATGCTTTTATAAACTTAATGAATATTATACTAACGTGTCATAAGTAACACCTATTAATAAATTTTGTTTTTTCTTTGTTTAACTATATATAAATTATATCTAAGTTGTTATACCCTTGCAGGGTTCATGTGTTGATCTTCACCTGTTTTTAACACCTCTTATGTACCACATGTGTAAGCAATAAAGAATTATCAATTATCAATTATCAAAAGGTCCAGATTGTTTCCATGACAACACAACTGATTGCCTTTTTATACTGTATGAAAATGTGATAAAAGTGAAAAAAATTAGTTTATTGCTGAAGCTGTGTTTCATGAGCTCTGCTGCTCACTAGAGAACCCAATTCCTTACCATATGAACAACAGTACCATGAGGAAATTGGCTACTTGACAGTTTTCGAAAAAGTAGTTCAAAAATTACAAACGCTTATTTTATATCCCGTACAATATTTTTTTTCCTCGAAAAGCTATATTTCATAGACAAAAAACATATTTTACTTCATTCATTTAAAATTTCATGCTAAAACGGTTGGTCACGTGACATTTAAGAGCGTTTTAACATTTTTCGTACGTAAATCGAGAACTTGGGAGTTTTTGAAGTGATTTTGGTCATATAATTTATTGCTTTAGAGTGAGTTTATCTTAATAAAAAAACTATTAGATAATTATCATTAAATTGTAAACTACCATATCCGACATATTTCATGTTTATTGTTACAACTGTCAAATAGCCAATTAGGCTATAATCGACCATCCTGGCCCAATGTGGGATTGTGGGTTCTTACAACTGCCATCTTACGACAATGACCAGGACCAACGGCATTATTTCCTCACTTTGCTCACTCATCCAGTGACCCGGCATTGTAAAATTTCTTAACTGATAAAATCGCAAACTGAACGTCTTCGCTTCTGCGCCATCGAGCACCACAATGATTATTTTAAAAATATTATATATGGGCCTCGCGTACCTATGTTATAATGACTGCAGCATGAACGCCATTCAGGGGCCTTATTCTCAACTCTTAGTGAGCAGTATTACTTTAATATTAGCATTATCCCATACGAATTACAGGTCTAGTAAATAGATGCGAGTGTCGCACGACCGGGCCAAGTAGAGAGGTCATGAAGAGACCTATACCCAACATTGAGTCCAAATAGGTTGAGTAGGAAAAAGAAAGAAAAATACAGCTCTAAAAGGAGACAGGCTCCAGGTGTTCGATTACATAGCATTGCTCGCGTGTTTAATGTGGTGGCGTGCTGCCCGCAGGCGTGGTGCGCAGCCTGTGGGCGGCGGGCGACCGCATCATCAGCGGCGAGCAGATGCTGCGCGACGCGCACGAGCGGTGGGCCGAGACGCGCCACGCCAGGCACGACGCCAACGGTAACACACGCGCGACTCACATGACACACTATATACACCAACACACGCGCACGAGCGGTGGGCCGAGACGCGCCACGCCAGGCACGACGCCAACGGTAACACACGCGCGACTCACATGACACACTATATACACCAACACACGCGCACGAGCGGTGGGCCGAGACGCGCCACGTGAGGCACGACGCCAACGGTAACACACGCGCGACTCACATGACACACTATATACACCAACACACGCGCACGAGCGGTGGGCCGAGACGCGCCACGCCAGGCACGACGCCAACGGTAACACACGCGCGACTCACATGACACACTATATACACCAACACACGCGCACGAGCGGTGGGCTGAGACGCGCCACGTGAGGCACGACGCCAACGGTAACACACACGCGACTCACATGACACACTATATACACCAACACACGCGCACGAGCGGTGGGCCGAGACGCGCCACGTGAGGCACGACGCCAACGGTAACACACGCGCGACTCACATGACACACTATATACACCAACACACGCGCACGAGCGGTGGGCTGAGACGCGCCACGTGAGGCACGACGCCAACGGTAACACACACGCGACTCACATGACACACTATATACACCAACACACGCGCACGAGCGGTGGGCCGAGACGCGCCACGCCAGGCACGACGCCAACGGTAACACACGCGCGACTCACATGACACACTATATACACCAACACACGCGCACGAGCGGTGGGCCGAGACGCGCCACGTGAGGCACGACGCCAACGGTAACACACGCGCGACTCACATGACACACTATATACACCAACACACGCGCACGAGCGGTGGGCCGAGACGCGCCACGCCAGGCACGACGCCAACGGTAACACACGCGCGACTCACATGACACACTATATACACCAACACACGCGCACGAGCGGTGGGCCGAGACGCGCCACGCTATGCACGACGCCAACGGTAACACACGCGCGACTCACATGACACACTATATACACCAACACACGCGCACGAGCGGTGGGCCGAGACGCGCCACGCGATGCACGACGCCAACATTAACACACGCGCGACTCACGTGACACACTGATACACCAACACATGCACACGAGCAGTGGGCCGAGACGCGACAACCACCTTTGTGGTATAGTGCTTCGATCCGTGTTTGGACTTCTTGCGGAGTGGATATTTTATTTTGTCTGCTTGGTAGCAAGGCTTATTCCGCCTGGTTACCTATCACTGTCTTATCTCAGTCTACCGCAATAACAGCACTATTGTATTTATTGAGCTACGAATAAGATTGCCAATTTCTCAGTAGTCCAAGATTCCGGTTAGTGTTCTACCTACCATCAGGTTAGATGAAGGCCAAGCGCTAGCCCGTAGTGAGTATAAACTACATACACTACCTACTGTTATCCCTTAAGGGTTAGTCAGAGACTAGGCAATGAGGACCGCAAGATCAGTCGTCTGCCATAGTCCACGTTGCGCCAAATAACAACTGCACATGTGCTCAGTATGACAGGTGGTGAGCCCATCCCTGCTTTATGCTGTTGGATGTATATGCAGTCTTTAGTCCGTTAGTCGCCTTTTACGACTTCCGATGGACCAGATGGTTTGTTAGTGTTCTTTTTTTTTGAGCCGCCACTATTAAACATCCCAAGCTTTAAATTAAAGTTTAACCTTTTATTTTACAGTGGAAGAGAAATCTGATATAGAAGACTCAACAGGCGATAGCGTCAACAACGACAGTTCAGGTACTAACACTATATTATCAACCCCCTCCCTCGTTTATAATATCAAATGACTAGCCAATGGACTAGTGTTTAGGCCACGGGTCTTACAACCAGAGGTCTCCGGGTTCGGTTTCCAGCATAACGGTTGTTCGAACTCCGCCTTAGCACTGCTACAAGACGTTAGTAGGAGTTTATCGTCATAACAACAATATTATTATCAGCTACTACTTACTAGTACTACTACTATGTTTATTTAGTACCTATTTATTTAACTAGTACTACTACGAGTACTACTATTTTTTCTATTTAAGTATTACTTATTATGAAGATCGGAATAGGTAAAGTTTTTCATGTACACAGGCCTGCAGATCAACCTATCCTAAACTGTCATGTTACTCCAATCGATATTGATCCTTATAGCCTAGTAACAAAGTTCAAAATGTATTGAATAAATTCAAAGCATTCAGTTCAAAATGTATTGAAGAAATTCAAGATATGAAGTTCAAAATGTATTTAAGAAATTTAAAGCATAAAGTTCAAAATGTATTGAAGAAATTCAAAGCATAAAATTCAAAATGTATTGAAGAAATTCAAAGCATAAATTTCAAAATGTATTGAAGAAATAAGCAATATTTAAATTATTTCCGAAATCCGAATAAATTTATTTGTATTTTTTTAACCTAGAACTCGCGAAATAAAGAGTGATCAATATGAATGTCTCTCTTTTGATTTTATCCGGTTTTCCATACTTTTGATATAATTATACACTTTTCATATCATAATATATCTGGCATAGTTATCACAGAAAAAACCGTACCTATTCCCGATATGCGCTTATTATTTATATCCTAAACTGATGTGTTTACGTTATTTAGGGACGACATATGTTTTTGCTTCAGATAACGCCAGTAAGGATAATGCAGGTGTGTAATATGTATATGTGCTATGTTATATGCACATTTGACTGTTAAGCACTCTCTGTCTCTTTCTTACTCTTTAAAACTGTTTATGATAACATTTCCTTTTAATATTTCATTGTAACTTTTGTTAAGGTTTTTAATTACATAATAATTTTCAAAGGAGGTTTAATAAAAAATAATAATAAAATATTAGTTATTTATACATCTAAATGCACTCGTGTATTCTTAATATATACAATAAAGTAATAGCATGTCATTGTTCATTAAACTCTGTGTGCCCATTTTAGACTTGGTTAAAATTTGTTTCAATCTTTTATTTTTCAACCTTATAATATGGCGTAACTAAGTTTCTTCTTTCTATGTTTAATGAAAGAAAGAGTAAACTAGCTATGTATGTTGGGAAACTAAAAAATCACAGATAATTGTTATAACTTATAATAAAGAGAAAACAGTCTTACAGCTTATAAAGCTTTAATAAGCGATTAACGTGTCAATGATTTTATTATTGTAACTATAAAGGAAAGGAAAACAGCCTTACAGCTTCTAAAGCTTTAATAAGCGATTATTGTGTCAATGATTTTACTGTTATATCTTAAAAGAATGACAAAACAGCTTCATAGCTTATAAAGCTTTAATAAGCGATTAACTTGTCTTTATTGTTAGTAAAACCTAATTGAAAGAGAAATAAGCCTTACAGCTAATAAAGCTTTAATAAGCGATTAACGTGTCCATGCTTTTAATGTAGTAACTTAATAAAAAATAATAATAAGAAAACAGCCATAAAGCTCATAAATAAAGCTCTATTAAGCGATTGACGTGTCAATTATTATAAATGTGATTCTATTAAATTTAGGTACCGAAGAGGATGAAGAGAAAGGCGACAAAAAGACGGTGAGGCAAATCCTGTCGCAGCTGCTGTCAAACAACCAACCCTCCAACCAGGTTCGTACACAACGTCTCACGTCACGGGACACCCGTTATAGGTTAAAATGTCTACGCCACTTTAAAAAAATACTACAATTTTAACTGGGACTTCGGACCACCAGCCAGGTCAGCGCTTTACAACTCAGCCACCGACGCTTTTAAAAAACTTGGCTATATTCGATTTTCTTAAAAGATAATTTATATTAATAAAAATCAATTGCCGAAATTATGTACGCGCATCATTTCAGAACGGCTGCACCTATTTGGCTAATTCTTTATTTGGTGTGTTCGTAATTGTTAGATTAAGGTTTGTGTAAAAGAAAATGTTAAAAAAAATATCAGGGAAAAGTGTAAAAATTTGGATTAAAAATCTCCATATAAAGTGATTGAAAACGGCAGAGAGGATTATATGATATTTAAGTAATGAAAAAAGTTGGGAGATATTAAAAAAAATATTGACAGAATGGACCACAGAATTGACAGCTTGACGTTATTGTTCAGATTCGTAACCTAATTTAATTTGAACTAAAACACTACATTAATTGAATGTACGTTTTACGAAGTTCGCCGGAACAGCTCGCGATCTCAGAATAATAACTAAAGCATAGAAGGAGTGCTATGACATTTGAGTGAGCACTCCGTTTTGTCACCATTCTAATTACATTTGTTTAGGTCACTTTTGAATTTTGTGTCATAAACGGTGACCGGCTTTTTTTCGCTAAACATTTGACGTTTTTGGAAATTTATTTTGTCTCTTTTCTTTCAATGTTTATGACCCATTTGAAAAAATAGGACAACTATACGAGTCTCATTTGGACTCCTTCTATGCTTTAGTTATTATTCTATGCTCGTGATAAATAAAAAAAGTTACGTAGTAGCACAGAATAACTAATAGTACTACGTACAGAAGGTTCACTCTCTAACGACTTTCACGCGAAATTGAAACTTATCGTGTGACCCGAGCGTTCATATTCCGTTAAGCAACGCTAACTCGATATCGATTTGACGTCATGACATCACAGAGCGTAGGGTTTACGCGCGCGCGCAGGGATTACGAGTTAAGCCACGACGCGCTCGGTGTTCGGTGCGTCGCACAATGCAACGTCTAGAACAAGCTAGGTGGACAAAAGTGATGTCAAAGAATAGCTTAATTGATATTTACATGTCATTAGCAACACCCCAAAAGTCACTATCCCAAATCATAATTGTGACAAACATTCCACAGTGATGAGTCTCACGCGGGTGATTTCACCATCTCCTTTCTATCTCCGGGGAACGAGACGCGGACTGAGATCTCACCCTTACACTGTCAACATACCTACCACCTATATAGGCACAAAGCGCTTTGCGTCATCATTTTTAATGCGGACAGCTAAGGAGTGGAATTCTCTTCCTCGGATCTGTTTCCTGACACGTACAACCTGGACATTTTCAAGGCAAGGGTGAACAGGCATTATCTAGGCAAGTATGCTACATCCTAGACCGCATCGTCACTTACTATCAGCTGAGATCGCGGTCAAATACTTGCCTATAAATAATTTTAATAAAAAACCTTTACTGCCATACGCCTAGGCGGCCTGCCTGGGAGGCGCGCCAAACGAACCTACCTAAAACTGCGGAGTGACACCCCCCTGGTTGCAATGATTAGCGTTTGCCTCTGCCCGCCGCAGCTGGGCATGATCGTGTCGTCGGGCGTGCTGCCCGTGGTGGTGCGCGCGGGCGACATCGGCTCCGTGATCGCCGCCACGCTGGCCTCCGTCACCTACCAGCGCACGCTGCGGCACAGGTAATAAACACACGCTTTATTTATTTATTTATTCAAACTATAACACAACATTAAAGTAAGACACCAATACGCTATGTTATACATGAAACAGAAAATTATAACAGGTAACTACTAATATAAAACAACAGCAAAGATAAAAAGCTAAACGTAAAGAAAACAATTTGAACATAGTTATATAAAATTTACTATATAAATCTATGATCTATCTAGAAAATGCTACTATTTTTCACACTATCAATAATCTCATAATACATTATACATTCTCCGCACACTTTCCTGCATCTGTCAGCAAACAGATCACACAGTGGTGAAGATAACAGTAGCTGATTCAATAAATTTAAAGCTCGAATGAGAGGCGAGTTCGAGTGCGCAACAGTGCGCGTACGAGGCACAGCTAGTAAGGCGTGACTACGGGGTCTTAGTGAGTATTTGGGTACTTTGGGTACTTTAGGAACGAATAGTCTTACCACTTGAACCACCAATTTCGGGCATATACGAGGGCCACACCGAAATGATCGGGAATAGAAAAAACTACAAAGATAACACAATAATATTTACTTTCATTGTTTTTCGAAGTATTCTCCGTGACAATCAATGCACTTTTGCATTCGTTCAAACCAATTATTGTAACAGTAATTCCAGTCTGAAGTAGACATAGTCGAAACGGCCGATTTATAAGCTTGGACTGCCTCTTCTGGACCTGGAAACCGTTGACCACGTAGCAAATCTTTAGTTCTTGGGAATGTAAAGTAATCGTTGGGGCTCAGGTCAGGGCTGTATGGAGGATGGTCCATCAACTCCACGTTTTCCTGATTTAAAAACGCGATCGTTTGCCGAGCGGTGTGGGAAACTGCATTATCGTGGTGAAGGATTATGCGACGGTTCGGATTACTTTTACGAAGTTCTCTTATGACTTCCGGCAAACAAACTGTTGTGTACCATTTAGCAGTAACCGTTTTCCGTTCCTGTAAAGGAATTGTAGCCACATGTCCGGTTTTCGATACAAACGAAGCGACCATTTTTTTCGACACGCTACGAGAGCGCACAACTTTTGTTGGTTTGACCTCACCTTCGTAGACCCAAACAGCCGATTGGTGTTTTCTTTCGGGCTCATATGAATAAATCCACGATTCATCACCCGAGACGATATTGTAAACAGCATTTGAGCTCCCTCTATCGAACCGTTGCAGAGAAGACCGACACCAATTAACACGAGCCGACTTTTGTTCTTCGGTCAAGCGATGGGGCACCCAGCGGGAAACTAACTTCCTGACACCCAGTTCATCATGCAATATTATTTGAATGGCTGTCATACCAATGCTGAGGGAAGCCCGTATCTGCTCGTATGTCACATGTCTATCTTCTTGTATTAATTGGCGTACAGCATCGATGTTTTCTTGTGTTACCGCTGTTTTTGGCCGACCAGTAGAAGGAACTGTGGTAAGAGATAAACGTCCTCGACGGAACTCAGAATACCAGCGATATATAGTCGTTTTACTAGGTGCTTCAAGTTCATAAATAGAAACAAGCTCGGCAAGACATTGTTCTTGAGATAAACCTCGGCGAAAGTTGTGAAAAATTATCGCACGGAAATGTTCCCGCGTAAGCTCCATTTTCTCACTGACTTCTTAATTTGAAATAGCTACCACTCTTCTTTTATTGAAAATTTTTATTTTTCAAAAATGGAATTAAGTTCGTAATAATACTAAATTTCAAATACCAAAAAGATTTTAAGTCTAATTTATTCAAAAGTATTCCATTCCCGATCTTTTCGGTGTGGCCCTCGTATAATTAAAAGCGCAAAATTTAATACCTCGGTCATGTACTTAGGCATGATGGATACATGCTGCTTCAATTGGTCATCATGGGCAAAATCGAGGGAAGAGGCGCGCTGGACGTATAAAAAATCATGGCTGCGGAATATAAGAGAGTGGACTGGGATAAGGTCTGTCGAAAAACTATTTCGCCTCGCAATGGGCAGGCAAGAGTTTGGGAAGCTAGCGGCCAATCAACATGAGTGAAGAGGCACAAGAAGAAGAAGAAGAAGTCACATTGTTTTTATATCATTCAGTAACGTTAAATAGACATCATTTACATTATTTTAATTATTTGTTATTCATTCTTTATTTAATTTGTCCGACACAATAAAAAATTACTCTTGGATACCGTTCAAACGAAAGGTCACGTGTAACGTAAAGGTAACATAACCTAGGTATCCTGTGGTATCGTAATGTGTCAGAGTTCAATTGCGCGGTCCCGGTCGATTTACCATGGTTAAAGTATTTTTGTGGATAAGTTTGATCAATTTTAGTTTCTTTATTTTTCACTTAAAAATAATTAAATTAAATCTGTAGCTCTGGATTAAGTTACTCTATAATTTAAAAAATATGTGCATAAAAAAAATCCGCTATAAAAACTAGATACACAATCAACGCTTTTGAAACGTCTAAACGAAAAGAGTACCTATAGAGATGTTTATCTTGATGTTAGGTCGTGTGCGAGCTATGTGTCAACATGACTAAGCGCTCTTTAATACGTCAAATGTGTACGTACACACGGCGTCAGATCAACCTACTCAAAACTGTCATATTTCTACAATCAATTTTGAACTTTATTGTTTGGTTCTAAGGATCAATATTGATTGGAGAAATTTGACAGTTTAGAGTAGGTTGATCTGACGCCGTGTGTACGTCGAAGCTGCCATTATTCCTCTACGATTTAGTATGGAATTGTGTATCAGTTTTTATATTATGTAATCGAAGGAAATTGGCGATTTTCTTTCCGCAAATTTAGAATGTCTTCCGTAATAAATAACCGAGGAATTTTTAGTACTCAAACAGAGCCGGATGAGTGCGAGAGCGGTTCCAGTAAAGACAAGACCGACGGCGACAAGTCCAAGGCCAAATGCAACGACCACATCGAAGTGCTGCTCAAGGTAAGATGAGTTACATGCAGTCTTCGATGTATAAAAACTAGATGCACAATAAACACTCCCTAAGTGTGCTTTCAATTTAAGCGTTTAGAGCAGGACTATGATTTCTCATATCGCGAGTTTTTTTTGTTCCCGGATACCGAGACTTCTCGAGCACCATTTCCCGGGAATCCCCGAGAAGTCAGAATTTGACTAATCTCAATAAAAATGTATGAAAAAGGTTTTAAAATAAAATACACATTTTCGTAATCAACAATATGTTCATTTTATCAGCACCATTTCCCGGGAATTCCCGAGAAGCCAGGAATTTGATTAACCTCAATAAAAATGTATGAAAATGTCCTCTCCCCCCCGGACCGCTGAGGTGTTCAGACGTATCTAATACTAAACTATTTTTATTTTATTTTTAAATTATTTTTCCAAATTCTGCCGCTATAATTGAAACGTAAAAATAGGAGTGCATAAACGTGAGGAGTTAAATTATTGCTGCCTGCTCCTGGTGTACGCCTGGTGCTCGACTGCGACCGCGCCGAGTCTCCGCCTCTGTGTCACCGCCCGGCGCCGCCTGCTGCCAGCCACGGGAGGCGTAACTACGTACGCCCGACCAATATCTTGCGCTTGTGCTGCGCTGCGCGGACGACTGTGGGAGGTACGTGACTGTATTCGCCGGCTGCGCGCCTGGTACCTCGTGTGAGCCATCGTCTCGCGTTGCTGTTATCCTGGTACCGCTAGTGTCAAAATGAAGTACGCTTGCTGCAAATCTACTTCCGATGGTGCTACGGGTTCGCTTGTATGTACCAGATGCAAAAATAGCTTTCATTTGGCTTGTTTATATACGTCAGATAAAAAGAAAGTAATATGTGCCGAATTGAAACAAAATTGGTTGTGCCCCGACTGTTCGTTGAATCAACCTAGACCTGCAAAAAGTGACAATACACCTGTTAGAACGAATCAGGGAGGGTCACGATCTCTACAGACGGGTACGGAAAACGTAAATACTCGCAGGGGCGGCTCTTGTACTGGCTCTTCGCCGCTGTCTGTATCGGTAGAAAGCGAAACTACTATGCCAACGACATTAGAAACCGTAAAAAGCTTTATAGCTTCCGAAATGGCTGCTATGAGATCCGTTTTGCGTGAAACTATATCTGAGGCGATTGCTAAGGAACTGAAGCCAATAAGGGAAGAGATTGCTTGCATAAGGGAGTCTATGAATTTCATTAACAACCAACATGAATTAATTACAAGGAGAGTCGATGATCTGGAAAGGAATTTAAAATCGGTCGTGAATGTGAGATCTGATATTGGTTCGATTAAGGAATCCATTGCCGGTAGTGCGACCGATAGCAACAAGCGAGAGCAGTGGGCTAGGCGGTCAAATGTGGAGATTTTTGGCATTCCTGAAAGAAAAGGAGAGAACCTAATGAAGATACTGAAGGATATCGCTGACTACGCTCAGCTTCCATTCCCGCTTGATCCCTCTAAAGATGTTGATTTTATCACTCGCGTTGCACCAAAAAATAGTGAGAATAAAAGAATTAAACCGGTGGTTGTCCGTTTCCTGTCACGTTGGAAGAAGGACGAGTTCTTGGCGATAACTAAGAAGCTAAGACTAAAATGCTCTGACATAAAGATTTCAGGTGATTCGTTTATTCACTCTTTGGGGGTTAAGTTGCTCGCGTCCGTAGGTTTACCCTTGAGACCCTACACGTGACCCCTGGGTGGTGCTAAATGAGTGACACCAACTGAGTGGTAGAGCCACGCTGCGTTGCGGCACGCATTGGGTCGGCTCGCCCGGCGTAATACCACCCCCTCACGAATTTTCGGCGTGAAACAGTGGCACTCTGTGCTGTTGTGTTTCGTCCGGCGAGTGAGGGTTCCGGAGACCCCTCCCCCCCCCCTCACAATTGGTATGGCAGCGAACTGTAATCTAGATTTACCCCAGGGGGGTACCGACACATCCAGTGTCGGAGAATCCCCCCCTGAGCGTTCTCGCTCAGGCTGCCCTACGTATTCTGGGGAGGGCAAAAGTTCGCCCGTGCCAAGGCATGCTGCAGGCAGGAGAAAGGCGGGACAATTGGCACCCCCTCCTACGCTTCGCGTGGACTTCTGCAATATCAGGGGAATCCACTCTAATTTGAGCGCCGTCCATTACCACCTCGAGACGGCGAAACCGGCCTTGCTCTTCCTCACCGAGACGCAGATATCCCCCCCTCCTGACATCTCGTACTTGCGCTACCCGGGATACAACCTGGAACATGCATTTGTGCCACGAGCCGGTGTTTGTGCCTATGCCAGGGAGGATATGTGCGTTCGTCGCCTTGGCAATCTTGAAGATAGGGACCTCTCCATCTTATGGCTGCACGTCGACTGCGGACGTCATCCTCGCGTCTACGCGTGCCTGTATAGGTCCCACAGCGGTAACATCGGAACTGACCAACTCATCGAGACCGTCCAAACAGCGACAGACTCCCTTCTCCAACGGATCCCCTCGGCCGAGATTGTGGTATTGGGAGACTTCAATGCCCACCACGTCGAATGGCTTGGTTCACGCACAACTGACCACGCGGGTAGAGCCGTTCATGACTTCGCTTTGGCCTACAGTCTGTCCCAATTGGTAACCGAGCCAACACGGGTTCCAGATGTGGAGGGCCATGCACCTTCTTTATTGGACCTTCTGCTGACCTCGCACCCAGACGGCTATCAAGTTTCTGTTGATGCACCACTAGGCTCATCAGACCACTGTCTGATTCGCAGCACTGTGCCTCTCACAGAAACTTCAAAACCGCAACCAGCGGCTAGCCGTCGAGTCTGGCATTATAGGTCGGCGGACTGGGATGGGATGCGAAGCTTCCTTTGCGTCCTACCCGTGGTGGCGAGTTTGCTTCTCGCTGGATGATCCTGATGTCGCCGCTGACTCTGTCGTTGATGTGATACTGCAGGGAATGGAACTTTTTATTCCAAACTCTGTGGTTCCCATTGGCGGCAAGTCCCAACCATGGTTTGGTCGTTGCTGCAAAATGGCGTCTCGCCTAAAGCGACAGCATTACCAAGCCTGGGCTAATGCGGTGTCATCAAAGGATCCAAACACCAGTGCGCTCAGAAAGAAGTACAACTTTGCCGCCAGATCCTTTAAGAAGGACATCGCCAAGGCGAAGTCATCATTCATAGGTAGAATTGGCGAGAGGCTAGTGCGTCTTCCTTCGGGGACGCGTGCGTTCTGGTCTCTCGCCAAAGCTATCTTAGGGAATTTTTGTCAGCCGTCCCTACCACGCTTGCACAAGACTGATGACTGCCTGGCCTATACTGCAAAGGAGAAAGCCGATCTCTTGGGCTCTCTTTTCGCATCAAACTCGACCTTGGACGATGGGGAAAACTCTCCACCAACCATACCGCATTGCGCTTGTACAATGCCAAACGTTCAGTTCCTGCAAAGGTCAGTTCGTAAGGCTCTTTTTTCCCTTGATATCCATAAGGCGAGTGGGCCAGATGCAGTTCCACCCATTGTGCTTCGGACGTGTGCTCCTGAATTGGCACCAGTTCTAACGCGCCTTTTCCAGCTCTCTTACACCACTGGCGTCGTCCCGAGCTCTTGGAAGACAGCCCTTGTGCACCCGATTCCAAGATCGCTCAGATCCGTCTAACTACAGGCCAATAGCTATTACCTCTTTACTCTCCAAAGTAATGGAGTCCATTATAAACCGCCAGCTCTTAAGGTACCTAGAAGAGAACCAGCTACTAAGTGATCGCCAGTATGGTTTTCGTCGCGGTCGATCGGCTGGTGATCTTTTAGTGTACCTTACTCACCGATGGGCGGAGGCAGTCGAGAGTAAAGGGGAGGCACTGGCAGTTAGCTTGGACGTAGCGAAAGCTTTTGACAGGGTATGGCACAGGGCTCTTTTCTCTAAACTTCCATCATACGGGCTTCCTGAGAAATTGTGTGCATGGGTTGCCAGCTTTCTTACTGGGCGTAGCATCAGAGTCGCAGTCGACGGTTCGTGCTCCGACATGAAGCCCGTTAATGCTGGAGTCCCGCAGGGGTGTGTGTTGTCCCCTACTTTGTTTCTTCTGCATATCAATGACATGCTGCATAGCAACAGCATTCATTGCTATGCGGATGACAGTACTGGGGATACGCTCTACACCGGGCGAGCTAATATTTCTCTGGAAAGCGTCATCGAGAGCCGGAATAAACTTGTGACTGACACCGAGAACATGTTAAGTCATGTCTCGGATTGGGGCCGACATAACCTAGTCCGCTTTAACCCCTCCAAAACACAAGTTTGCGCATTTACCGCGAAAAAACATCCCTTCGTCGTACCTCTGAACTTTGAGGGAGCTCCCCTTGATACCAATCCGATTATTGGAATCCTTGGCGTCGATATTTCGAGTGACGTTCAGTTTCGTTTTCATTTGGAAGGTAAAGCTAAATTAGCTTCGAAAAAGCTGGGTGTGCTTAATAGAGCGGGTCAGTATTTCACGCCGGCCCACCGTTTACAACTGTATAAAGCACAGGTCAGGCCGCATATGGAATACTGCTCCCATCTCTGGGCTGGAGCACCCCAATACCAACTCCTTCCATTTGACCGCATTCAACGCAGAGCTGCTCGAATTGTCGGCGACGTGGTTATTTCAGGTCGGCTCGATCCACTGGCTCATCGGAGAGACGTTGCGTCTCTCTGTATATTGTACCGTATATATCATGGGGAGTGTTCTGAGGAATTGTTCGGCTTGATCCCTGCCGCTAATTTCCTTCACCGCACTACACGCAATCGACTGTCATTCCATCCACATCGCCTTGATGGATGGCGGTCTACTACTGTGCGTTTTTCAAGAAATTTCTTGCCTCGAACTACAGTGTTGTGGAACCAGCTCTCGGCGGCGGTATTTCCGGACCGTTACGACTTAGGGATCTTCAAGAAACGAGCCTATTCCTTCCTTAAAGGCCGGCAACGCGCCTGCGATTCCTCTGGTTTTGCGGGTGTCCATGGGCGGCGGTGATTACTTTCCATCAGGTGACCCGCTTGCTCGTTTGCCTCCTTCTGCTATTAAAAAAAAAAAAAAAAAAATCACTTTAACGATCATTTAACTAGTGCTAACAAGGCCTTGTTGCAACGAGTCAAGTCAGTTTGTAAGGATAAGTCATATATGTATGTATGGGTAAAAAACTGTGCAATAAAAGTGCGACGCTCCGACACATCCCCGGTAATACATACGAGTATATCGAATGAAGCAGATTTAAACAAGATCAAATAGGTTTCTTTTTATGTTTTAATTTGTATTTTTGTTTTATAGTTTTTAATTGTGCCGTTGTTACTTTAATTTTATGTATGAATGAATTATTGCTTGTACTATTTATTTTATTGTATCTTGTGGAGTGCGACTTGTTTGAGTATAATCGAATTATTGGGACTGATCTCATTTTTGACGACTTCTGTTTATTATTGTTGCATTACATTGACGCCATGTTGTTTTTTATTTTTGTGGGCCTCTTGTTGACTTTTTTATGCTCATATTACTACTTTATAAGGATGAATTTACCAATGAACTATAATTTTCCATTTATTTAATTTAAAAATGGCTGCTAGTAATTATTTATCAGTGTATTATCAGAATGTTCGCGGTTTACGCACAAAGACCAATACTTTCTACCGAAATATGATGCAGGCCGAGTATGATATTGTTTGTCTGAGCGAGACCTGGCTTTTGCCAGGAATTTATGACATGGAGCTTTTTGACACGCGCTATAATGTTTATAAACATGATCGCGATTATTTATCTCGCGGGGACAGTCTCGGTGGCGGGGTGCTTATAGCAGCACGCCGAAATCTATCTGTGCGTTCATTTCGCGTTATCTCGATGCCTGGTGCTGCCGCGGAGGTTATTGAGGTGTCATTTGAATTTGAATCCTCATCCAAACCTAAACGATTCCGTGTTTTCTGTGGCTATTTTCCACATTGCAATCTTCAATTTGACTGTCTGTGTAATTTTTTTGAAGATGTATCTGACTTTGTTGTTAACAATCCGGACGATCATTGTCTTGTTTTGGGTGACTTTAATGTATCTTCAGCTCAATGGACTCGCATTGGTTGTGATTCAAATATGAGTATCTCGTTAAACAACTGTGATAAACTAACACAAGTGTTGCGAAGTTTTCTGAGTTTATTTAATTTAAAACAATACAATGGTATTCTCAACGCTTGCAATAGAGTTCTGGATCTTGTAATTTGTAGTGTGGACTGTGTAGTTGCTCAGTGTAAGGAGCCATTGACATATGAGGACTCTCACCATCCTGCCTTGGTAGTGCATGTAAAGTCCTTGTCTCAGTATATGCTTCGGTCTGTGCCACGTACTGTACGTCTGTTTGCAAAAGCTGAATACGAAAAAATAAACAGTGAATTGATGTGTATTAATTGGCAGGTTTTAAATGAGTGTAAGGATATCGATGTAGCCGTGGCTAAGTTTTATGAGATCTTAAATGATGTTATCTTAAAGCATGTTCCTATCAGAACATTTCGATGCGATAATCGTTACCCGCCATGGTTTTCGTCCGCTCTTATTAAGATTATTAAGGAGAAACTGAAGTTTCACAAGAAATGGAAAGTTTATGGTCGACAGGGTGACTTTAATGCATTTTGTCTTTTGCGTGAGCGGCAGAAGCGGGTGCAACGGGAGTGTTATAATAGGTTTATTTGGACAGCAGAACAAAAAATAAACATTAATTGTAAATATTTTTGGACCTTTGTTAAATCGAAAAAGTCTTCTTCCAATTTACCGGATACAATGTTCCTCAATGACAGTGTTTCAGGGGATGGGGGAGCTATCTGCAATATGTTTAATTATTACTTTCACTCTGTTTTTGAACCTTCTGTTCCTGACTCTCCGTATACATCGCAGACAGGTGTTTCTAACCCGTTGACTTCAATTAGCTCTATTAACATTTCAACGGATTTAGTGAAAAAATATGTGAAGACCCTTGATATAACAAAAGGATGCGGGCCTGATGGGATTCCGCCAATATTCCTGAAAATATGTCGCGATTCTCTGGCTCTCCCCTTATCCTTATTATTCAATTTCTCTTTGTTGAGCGGAAAAATGCCAGATTTATGGAAACAGTGTCATGTCATTCCTATTTACAAGTCTGGTGATAGACACAATATCCAGAATTACAGGCCAATAACTAAATTAAGTACTATCCCAAAACTTTTCGAAAAAATTGTTTACGATACAATATTCCCAATTTTACGGCCCATAATTGTTGATCAGCAGCATGGCTTTATCAACAAGAGATCCACTGAAACCAATCTCTGTGAATTTGTTCATCGGGTGACAGTAGCAATGGATCAGGGTTGTCAGGTGGATGCCGTGTACACAGATTACTCCAAGGCATTTGACAAAATTTCGCACTCTATTCTCATACATAAGATTTGTGAGGTAGGTATACACGGTGATCTTCTTCGATGGTTTGAATCTTATTTAAGGCAACGCAGTCAGGCAGTTACCGTCAGTGGTTTTTGTTCAACGTTTGTACCGGTATCGTCAGGGGTGCCTCAGGGCTCTCATCTCGGTCCCCTTCTGTTCAATATATTTGTTAATGACGCAGTTTCTATTATTAAACATTCTGACATACTTATTTATGCTGACGACATGAAATTTTTTTAAAATATTAAATCTTCTAGTGACTGTCTCTTATTACAAAATGACCTTGATGAACTTTGTGCCTATTGTGTAAATAATCATTTGACTCTTAACCCTAATAAATGTAGTACGATTACGTTTTCCCGGAAATCGAAACCTATTAAATACAATTACCATTTAAATAATGAATGTCTCAATAGAGTCTCTGTGATAAAGGATTTGGGTATTCAATTGGACTGCAAATTGACATTTAGCAATCATGTTGAACATATAACTGCCAAGGCATACCGAATGCTTGGATTCGTGTTTAGAACTGGCAAAGACTTCAAACATTGTTCCACTCTTTTGCTGCTATACAGTTCATATGTCCGTTCTGTATTAGAATACGCGTCCACCGTCTGGAACCCACAATATGTGGTTTATATTGGCGCGATTGAAAGGATTAATAAGAAGATGCAAAAGCACTTAAATTTTAGGGCTTCTAGAAATGGTGAAGTGTCTCCTATTGTGCCATCTCTTTTGGACCGTCGTTATGAGAGAGATCAAGTCTTTCTCTACAAAATTCTGAGAAATCATATAGATTCATCTTTTTTGCTAAGCAATATTAAATTAAGATGTCCTCGTGCAGGTTCGCGTTCCACAAAACTTTTTTCAGTTCCTCTTACTAGGACCAATTACGCAAGTAATAATTTTATATTCAGATCATGCAAATACTATGACACTAAATTAAACTCAATTGATATCTTTAATTTAAATTTACAGTCCTATAAAAAACTTGTGCGAGAGTTGACTTGCAATGTATGACCATTTATTCCACTTTCAATTGTAACTGTTGCGTTATTTTGACATTTTCTATTCTTAATTTTAATTTGTTTATTATTTTAATCTAATCTTAAATTTAATTATAATTTTTGTTTTTATATTAAGTATTTGAATTTTGTGTCATTTTGTTATAATTTTACATGTAATTCAATTCAATTTAATTCCATTTAATGTATGTAATCACTTTTAATTTTTTATTCTTTGGTTTTGTAACAATTAACTTATTTAATTTTATTGATATGTCTGTTTTGTATAATGGTGGAAACTTTACTGATTTATGTGTTTTGTTATGTGTCTTTTGTATGTATTATTAAAATTGTCTGTTTCCCTAATAGTAATAAATAAATAAATAAATAAATAAAAAAGGTTTTAAAATAAAATACACATTTTCGTAATCAACAATATGCTCATTTTAATCAGCCTTCGTCAATTAACTAAAAAATATGCCTTCTTAATTTCCTTTATAACCACAGAGTTTTAAAGCTAGAGTAAAATATAATTAAAATCCTTAAAATTAACAAAGTATAAAGTTTTTTTTTTAATTTGCATTTTTTTTAAATTAAAGGACAGCAAATATAACATGATCCATTCCGGTGCCCCAACGTCCTGCTAAATTGAATGCGCTCTAAAAGACCGCACAAAAAGTAGCGAGTTAAGGGACGCATTTTGTTTGGTAGTGTTCGAGCTAAGTGTCACGTGCACATGACGTGGTGGTCCTTCAAAATGACTATTCTGAAAAAGCACAATACGTCAAATGTATATTATTATGTCAAAGCTATCCGCTTGGGTTTAATATGGGATGTGTATCTAGTTTTTATATTTATATTTATAACATTATTAAGAAGAAGGAGAAAAAGAATATGCCTACTGAGTTTCTTGCCAGTTCTTCTCAAAAAAATACGTTTTTAATTTGAATAGGACGGCCTCCTCTGCCGCGTGTACTACGCGCCGCAGTTCCAGAAGCTCCGCCACATGCTGCTGGGGAGGATCTCCCCGACCCCCCACAGCCCGGACGAGGAACCCCCTGCCCCCCCAGCCGACAAGTGCTGCGCGGACAAGGACAAGGACGGTGAGTACTTACTTAACTTTTTATTTTATTCTTATTTTTTTTATAAACCGAACAGCGTTTTATAACTATACAAGCGGCCGCTCGCGGTTTCACCCGCGGGGTTCCCGTTCCCGTGGGAATATAGAAATAAAAAGTATCCTATGTGTCAGTGACGAAGGTTCCATACAACTCGATTCCCACCGGCTTCCCTTCAGAAGTTTAGAACACAACCACTCTCTACTTGAATTGAGAAATGGCACAATCAGTAATTATAAAAGTAAATATATAAAAGAAACATTACAAAACGCCTACACTATGGACATTAAATCAACAAAATTTGCTTTTCAACAACATATTGCTATAAAATAAGCCGCAGGCGCGATCGGCTTTTTGGCAATTAAAATTCTGTACAAAATTTACGTCATGACGTCACATAAAGGTCAATAAACCCACCCGCGTATTAGTAGCCGGTAAGCCGTCTTTATCCGAGTTACTTGATAGAGAAAGTAATACGATACGAGCAGGATGGAAGAATATCGTTTTCGGTTTGTGTTCTGTTGACAGATAATTTGACGTAATTGCAATTCATCATTAAATGCATGACTGTGTTTTATTAGTATTTGAATTTATTAGTTAGTTTCACCTATTAAAATGATTAGTATTGTAGTTGGACTTTGTTTATTTGTGTTGTGTGTAGTGATGAAAGTAGTTACGAAGACGTACGTTGGAATTAGGTATTTGCGGTAAGTAGATATTGTAATAAGTTGAAATTACGTATTTAGAGTAAGTAGATTTGCAAAGTAATCGGTAGAATTGTAAGATGTCGGCATTAATAGCTTTAGATTCTTCCCGGCTTTTATAATAATGTCTTAGCGCACTTTGTAACAAAAAATAGACGAAGAGCTTTAGAGTATAAGTAGTATTATTAGTACTTAGTCGATTAAGTTTTGTTTAATTTACATCATAATTATCATCATTTCACCACAAACGGCTTTTATCAAAGCCACTTCTATTATGCTTGCAAGACACTGTTTAAATATCTCAGTGCTTACACGTATAGTAAAAGTGGACTGAAGATACATCTGCCTATACAAGACTGAAGCCAGGATGCCAATCACAGATTTTCGGTAAGGACTCAAAACTGCGTGCCCGCGCAGGAATAGGTAAGCATTTTTTTTTTGCTCCGGCTTACCTCTCTCAATATTTCACGCTCCACTGCTATGTGTTAATCCAGGTTATAAACTATCTGTATGCCGAATTTCATCCAAATCCATTCAGTAGTTTTTACGTGAAAGAGTAACAAACATCCATCCATACGTTCCCGTGGGAATATCGGGATAAAAAGTATCCTTATGTGTTAATGCAGGTTATAAACTATCTGTATGCCGAATTTCATCCAAATCCATTCAGTAGTTTTAACGTGAAAGAGTAACAAACATCCATCCATACGTTCCCGTGGGAATATCGGGATAAAAAGTATCCTATGTGTTAATCCAGGTTATAAAATGTTAGTAGGATTTACGAGTATCAATAAAAGCTTATCTTGGGCTAGACAATTGGTGTGAGCGTAAACAAATTTAATTCTTCTGTTTTATTTATATGTGATCTAAAGCTGTACCGTTTCCCCCAGGCAAGAGTCTGTGCGAGATCGAGGAGGGCTTCATCCGCTCGCTGGCGCACTGCGTGCCGTGGGCGGCGCGCGGCGGCAAGTCCGGCTCCACGTTCTGCAAGACCAAAGGTCAGGCGCCGGGCTGGACTCACACACACATATTTGCACGACTAAGGGTTAGTCAGAGGCCAGATGATAACTGCACATGTGCTCAGCGTGACAGGTGGAGAGCCCATCGCTGCTCTAAGCTGATAGATGTATGTGCAGCTTTTGGTCCGTTAGTAGACTTTGCAACACGTGTTATATTATATTAATGAGGACGTTTTATATTAATGAACTCAGCTCAGCTTTTAGAGCTCTTGCGCGCGTTTGGGATTTAACATTAAAACTAATTAAAAGATTCTTGTGTTTATTCAAAGTATAATTTTTTTTCATTTTTTTTTAATTTTCTACTTAATATTTGCAGTTGTTGCACAACGATATTTTAATGACCATTTATAAACTGTTCCGTTCTCACAGACGACAGATACGTGTTGAAGGAGATGACGAAGCCGGAGTGGCAGCAGTTCCTGGAGTTCGCGCCGCACTACTTCAACTATGTCATCAATTGCCACCAGAGCAATTTGCCCAGCTTGCTCGGTAAGTCAAAGTTAAATAATTTATTCAATATAAAAGCCTTTACAGGCGTCTGTCTTTGTGTGCACACATTGTTAACGTTTTATCGAGTTTACTTTCCGAGTGTTGTTGTTATAATCGATTTTTTTTTCATTAAGTAATTTTATTTAGGAAATAAACAAGTCTAGTACATAAATATTGAAATAAGCAGAATATCTAACTCTTATAAACCTTATAATTCCATAAAGCTTAATCAAGACCAAATCGAGATAAATCTATCAAGACTATGTACGAGTAAAACAAGAGCTCGTACAGCTATTATCTATGTGGGATGTGCCTAGGGTTGCCACCAATAAAGTATTTTTAAAGCATTTTGTTAGAACAAAAATGAAGTACATAGCATAAAAAAGGGTATTTATTTATTTGTCCTTAAAAACGTATTTTTATTGCCCTTCGCGACATTTAACAAATATTTGTTTATTACGTAAATAGTTTCACGTAAATAGAGTATTTTAGCGCACTTTATTGGTGTCGTAGATTGTAAAGTACGCCTACATGAAAATCTTTTAAGTAAATAGTTATAGAGTATTTTAGCGCACTTTATTGGTGTCGTAGATTGTAAAATACGCCGAAAAAGAGGACAATACTCTATTTTAGGGTACGGGTGGCAACCCTAGCGGTGCCCAGCAGTGTTCCGTTGTATATTCCGTCCGTAATGGCGATTGCGTTGTGTGCAGCGCGCATCGTGGGCGTGTACAGCGTGGGCGGCGCGGGCAACGGCATCCTCGTCATCGAGAACGTGTGGTACGGCTGCGGGCCCCGCGCCGCGCGCTACGACCTCAAGGGCTCCTCGCGCCACCGCCTCGCGCCGCGCGGGGACGCCGCCGTGCTCATGGACGAGAACCTGCTCAACCGTACGATACGCGCACGCACGCACGCACGCACGCACGCACACACACACAAACACACCTCAAGGGCTCCTCGCGCTGCGCGGCGATGAGGTGTGCTCATGTACGGTCGGGGTCACCGTCGCTTTACCACTTTGCAGAAATTTTCCTATGAAGCGCACCGCCCGCCCGGGTGCGTGCCCGTACCAAATAGACGACGCGGTGTGCAAGGGATTTTGGCGTTTAGACTGGTAAAGCGACAGAGTCCGCGATAGTACTACAACTTACTTAACCGGACGTTAAAATCAAAATAAAATAGTTATATTCAATGAGACTTAACTGATGAGCGCTTTTGAATCATCATCAGCCAGAGGACGTCCACTGCTGGACAAAGGCCTCCCCCAAGGAACTCCACCACTCGCGGCCTTGTGTTCCTTCCAGCGGCTAACCGCGACCTTCAGCAGATCGTCGGACCACCTTGTTGGAGGCCTGCCCACACCACATGAGTAAAGAAACGGAGCAGAGACAAAGCTTCATACAACGCGCCCCGTCACGAGTCTCTCCGTTTGTCCACTGGCCGAGCGAGCGTAAATACTGTGGTAACCGGTTTTATCCAGTGGCGGTGCATACACGACGCGGCGGCTAGTGGACACGCACACATGCTCCGCCCCGTATGCTTGTAGTAGTTGACTCGCGACGGCGCGGTTGTATGAAGCTTTTGTCTCTGTTCCGTTTCTTTACTCATGTGCTCGCACTGCGTCTTCCGGTGCGCGGTCGCCACTCGAGAACCGTTCTGCCCCAACGGCCATCGGTTCTACGGGCGATGTGCCCTGCCCATTGCCACTTGAGCTTGGCGACTCTTTGGACTATGTCGGTTACCTTAATTCTTCTACGCATCTCCTCATTTCCAATTCGATCACGTAGAGAAACCCCGAGCTTTTGAATTGTCCAAAATATGTTTCTTAATATTTTCTTTCAATTAAGATAATATATTCAAAATAAGTATTTTCTTTTGCTTTGAATCGTCCAAATTTTTTTTTTGTCTATCTTCAGGATGTTTTATGTTACATACACACGTAATCACACACACGCGCGCGCGCTTTCGGCCCCAAGATCACCTCGCGTCACCGCTTCGCATCCCACGGGCCCGAGCGCGGCGTGTTTGCGAGCTCATAGACAAAGCTCCTCCTCAACATGGCTATAGCTATATAGACACCTATATACTCGTACACGCACACACACACACATACACACTTGTCCCTCATTATCTTCGATCAACGATACAACTAGATGTCAGGTCGGCGCTAAAAATATGTCTCCATAAATAACAGCCCACTTAAGAAGTGAGCTCTTATTGTCTCGCAAGGCAATAACAGGAAAAAGTACTTTATTTGTTGCCCCTTAAGGTTGATTTCACCACTAAATGTTATTGAAGTCTTTTCATTTTTAAGTGACAGGAGTAATCATTTATTTGCTCGTTGTTTGTGACGAATGATCGTAAGTATAACACTTAGAAGATTTGTGACTTTATGCCATGACTGGGTGCCATGGTTGTAATTAGGTTGAACTTAAAACTGTTTCACAACTTTTGTCTCAGTTCGTTAGTAGTAAAGTAAGTCTCGTGGACAGAATTTAGCTTTGATTTTGTACGTGCCGCGTTATCTAGTTGTAGTAGAGGATCCGAGTATACAACGACCTTCACCGAGCGGTTAATGGATGAAAAGTATTTTATATCAAATTTAATGTGTTGTAAAATATATTGCGAGTGGGTTGGCTGAAAAATTTCAGTCCAGTATATGATTAAATAAATATTTAAAAATATTTTTTTTTAAATATTGCACTTGTTTCGATAATAGATAAATTACATAGGTACCAATCGAAAGTATGAAGCCTATAGAATATGCAAACGTTAGGTTGACTATTTTTTTCCTATATGCAAACGTTAGGTTGACTATTTTTTTCCTGTCATTACATTGGGTAGGCAGGTGTAAACAGGCAAGTCAATATTAGTAATTTGCAACCGTCTGGTTAAATAAATAAAATTTATGTTTATATAAAGATAAGCTCATTACAAACACACACACACCAAACCAGTGCAATGTAAAAAAAAAAAAAATATTTAATATTAAATTAATCATTAATGGTACTGGACTGAAATTTTTCAGCCAACCCACTCGCTATATATTTTTAGCACATTAAATTTGATATAAAATACTTTTCATCCATTAACCTTCTCGGTGAAGGTCGTTCTATACTCGGATCTTAGACTATTGGTATTGTTGACCGAAGCTCCTTATAGTAAATGAGTTTATTGTGTTTGTTGTGCAGTCCGCTGGGAGAGCCCGCTGCACATAATGTCGCACACGGGCGTGGTGCTGTGGGCGTGCGTGGAGCGCGACACGCGCTTCCTGGCGGCGCACGCCGTCATGGACTACTCGCTGCTGCTCGGCATCGACGGGCCCGCGCTCGTGCTGGGGCTCATAGGCAAGCGTGCTCACTACTCACTCGAACGTCACAGTGCCGGGCCATGTAACATTTTAAGAGGGTTTTTTACGTACTTCGGTTTCCCATACAAACTTCAAAGTTGAAATTTTTAAAAACCAATGAACCAACTTTAATGAAACTTGGCTTAAACTTAAAGTAAAACACAGGGATCTAAATAGTTTGTTTTGAAAAGTTTATTTGAGTTATTACGTTTTTATTGCGTGTCACCTTTTATAGTAGACTTTATATCACAATAACTCAGCTAAATAAACGTTTTTTAAAAATGTTTTCAACAAACTATTTAGATCCCTGTGTATAGCATGCAAAGTTTCATTAAAAATAATGGTTTTTAAAAATTTTGACTTTGAAGTTTGTATGGGAA
Organism: Scoparia ambigualis; assembly: GCA_963921215.1. Classification (NCBI taxonomy): domain Eukaryota; kingdom Metazoa; phylum Arthropoda; class Insecta; order Lepidoptera; family Crambidae; genus Scoparia; species Scoparia ambigualis. The sequence continues at coordinate 4,662,813 of OY992517.1, forward strand.
ACCGAAAGCGTAAACCCTCGGAGAGTTAGGCGGTGGGAACGGAAAAATTTACTGTTTTCTATTAACTGTTACTTAAAATATTTTAAATATTTCGCACTGTTCAATAAGTATTTCAGAACGCATGTGTGATGGGGATAACTGTTTCCAAAACACGATTGGAAACATTTTGCTCGATAAAAAAAAATCCTGAAGTCACCTCTAAAATTTCATATAAAATGAATATTACGACCGTGTTTTACAATAATAATTCCTATAAAATCAGAAACACATAGGTATTTACCTTTTCGATTTCTTGACTGATTTGGATTTCCAAAAAACTAAACATTTTTCCTTTTTGATAAAAATGTGAATGGCGCTTACGAATTACCGCGGACCCCGCACCGCGCAACACCCGCGAGGGCCCGGAATAACGGCGGAATTTTCGCTGACCGCCTAACCCTCCTTAGATGCAGAGTAAAAAATCTTTATTTGCAGATTTTTTCATATTGATCAGCTCAACTAATTAAATAACCGTTACGAGTTACAACTCGTGACGTGACTATAGGTAATGTCAGTTATTTCACATTATATCATCGCTAACTGCTACACAAATCCTGTCGTTAAATATACATCAAACCGATGACATCCATAAAGTAAAGTTAAGACTAGTAATTTAGTCGAGTAGCAATATTTTAAAATACGTTATTAATACACAAATAAAGGAGGCCTATAACCAGTAAGTGATTGTCGATGGGCCGAGACGATGACGAGTACACAAAGTAGCGAAACGATGTACCTACTCTACTAAATTGCTATGACAGGTGAGTATTAGGTTTTTTTTATAGCATAATATAACACAGTTTAAACGCTACTGGTTTCCCCAGACTACATCCGCACGTTCACATGGGACAAGAAGCTGGAGCACCTGGTGAAGAAGAACCTTGGCTCGGGCCAGCCCACGGTGGTGTCCCCGGACGAGTACAAGCGCCGCTTCTGCGCCGCCGCGCGCAAGTACTTCCTGCACTGCCCCGCGCACTGGGACCATCTGCTACACCCCACGGACGCATGAACACATTAACTCGTGTCCTCAAACGAGGTTAGGCAAGCAAGTACTTTAACCTGCGCTTACCAACTGATGTCCTCAAACGAGGTCAGGCAAGCAAATACTTTTAGCAGCGCTCTAGTATAAACATTACTACACCCGTGGACACATGTTCCCGAACGAGTACAGACAAGCACGTTCTAACTGCAGTACCACGTAATGGGTCGATCTCTGCCACCCTACGCCTACGTGTGAAAACATCTGTGGTGTCCTCAAAAGCAGACAAGCTAGTACTTCCTGCAGTGACTTGCTTGCATTCCTAAAAAATCTTGAAAAATGTTGCGTTGTTCAAATAACTAATTTTAGCCAATGGCAATAGGTTTGAAAAGTTCAAACCTATTGCCATTGGCTGGCCAGACCTATAGAAAACAAAAAGTTTTATAAAAGTAGCTGCAGATAAAAAGGCAACCTTGAAATATTTGATGGATATAGATTAAAATTATTGTCGTGTTGTAAATAACAATGCGTAATATGAATTAAATCGATTATGATTCTCAAGGAATCCAAAGACATATTTTTTTAGTAGAATTGCTTATTTTAGGTAGCATTTATTTGATTACACGTAACGGTGTATTAAATAAGAATAGTTAGATTATTTACTATTATTAGCATTATTCAAGATCTTATTATTTATGTAAATTATAAAAAATATTCCTTATTTTATAGCATTCCTTTAAACCTATGTACTTACTTGATATTTTGTAAGTTTAAATACAGGTTGCACATGTGTTTTCTTTTTTTTTTATTGAAAAAGATTTTATTTATAGTTAATCTATAAAATATAAAAAAACATTTTGTGTATATATGTATAAAAATATAAATAAATGTATAAAAACTGGTTACTCCTACTTATTTCTCGTTTTTATTGAAACACAGATTTTAAAATCAATCATTTATTTGATCAGGCTCTCATAAGTTACAATTTAGTTTCAATATACAAGAAGATATACCTCTGTCGTTATAAATAACTGACGTCTCTACTGACTCCCGATGATTCATTGTTTCTACATATTTCTGTTTCAATTACTATAGAATTCAATAATAATTATACTTTCCCACTTCATTTCACATTGAGAGTTAGGGGCCTTTGTAATAGACGCCCTAATCTTTTTTAAAATATATAATACGTTCCGCTGTTTTACTTTACTTAAAGAATAATGAGGATTGTTGCTAATTAGAAATGTTAAAAATGGCGTGACACACACCGCATCATTGAAGTACTTTGATCGCTGACATTCTTGGACATTATAATGTGAACACAGAACATTTGCAAAACAAGACAGATTGTTTACAATAAAATCTTTGCCACACCGAAAGCAGAGCAGAAATGGAGCGCGTGTTGTAAATGTTGTGACACAAATTAGCAAAGAAAGTCATTCAACATTTTAGTACTATAAGGTAATAATTTCACTATATTATGTTGAAAGTGCTTGTTACATCCTTTAGTTGATTCGACAAAGCACGTAAGTGTCCATCAACTTTCGATTGACTGTACAAAGAGCATGTACAGTCAGCATCAAAAGTAGCTGTTGTAAAATGCCAATGAATTATAATAAACTGGCAACCCTATAATTTACTTATTAAGTATGTTTTGTTGTTGGCAACTTCCGTTCTGTTCAATGTCCGGTCTGTCTGAGCGTGTCATGTCTATTGTGAAGAAATAAAAAGAAATTGCTAATAATCGGCATCTTTTATTTAAATCCTAACAGTAGCTTAGCATATGAAATTATCAAATGATTGTTACGGTTGAAATGACCAGGGGCCCAAGTCTGCTAATTTACGAATGGCATAATTGTTTGTTTTTGTTTGACACATTTGGTATTCTCTTACTCATTTAAGAATACCAAATGTGTCAAACAATTACAATGCGATACAATTGCGATTCAATTATGCCATTCGTAAATTAGCAGACTTGGGCCCCTGAATTGTCTGACATAGCTGTTGAGTCAAAAGTACATGACCGTCACTATAGGTAATTACAGAGATGTTATAATTATAAACACAAAAAATGTTATGTAATTCTGAAATTAATGTTAAATGATGAGTATGTAAAGACACTTAAGTGCACGTGACTATTACTTTTGCCACCTGGTTTTTGTTCAGTTACATTTGATGCTGACTGTACGATCGAGAAGGAGCGCAAGTGAATATCGCCGAAAAATGGTCGACCAGAAATTTTCTCGATTGTATGTAGGACACCAAACTGCTAACGACTGCTCTGCGTTCGGTGCGACGGATGCTTAACATTGCAACAAACCTTCAGTACAGATTCAGTGAATTTAAGAGAAGACACGCCACTATTGTAAATATTTTAACTACCACATACATTTAAATTGTTCAGTGACAGTAGCACATGAATTTATTTATTTATGAATACATGTTGACACTGTCGACCAGTAAATACATTATATCATAATGATAAATAGCCTCCGCGGCTTTTGAATCGAACAAAAATAAAGGTAATCCATCCCAAACTTCGATTTAGGTGTAACAATGAAAGACATCGAATTATATTTCATGAGGTACCTTCAAATACAAAATTTTTGGCTCCTTTTATGAATGCGGTCTATGAAGAAATTTTCTTTGAGACAAAACTAAATATTTCCCGAAAGAGCTTTTATCTTTTGTGTGATGTATAACTTACTCCAAAATGAAGGCCTATTATTATAAAACACGAGATTCTTAATGTATTAATTATTTCGTAGACATAGTTTTTTTATACAGTTGTTAATTTTTATTATCTCGTTCGCTTTTCCAGAGAAAGCTATCATAGATATATTTATAATTATTTGACACTAAAACCGCATGTGGTAACCCTAGGTAACAACACATGATCTAACAAAATGATTTCTTATTTATTGTTGTCAGTATTACTAACATTTTAAAATAGCGATACTTCCTTAATAGTAGAGGATCCGAGTATAGAACAACCTCACCGGGCCGGTTAATGGATGAAAAGTATTTGATATCAAAGGAGAACGGGCACTTTTGCCTAGGAACCAATAACAACATGCTATATATCAATGGAAAGGTTTTTTTATGTACTTTAACTTTTGTTTTGGTGGGATGTCCCAAATCTCTGTGTGGAAAAGTTGCACAATAAAGCCAGACATGAGCGAAAAATATTTTTTCGGCAATTCTGCATAAAATTATACAACAAGCAATACGTAATAAGTCTGTACCGACAAAAATATCAGTGAGCGTCAAGTTGGCAGGCACACCACGGAATTAGATGGTTTTGACTATGTCAAAAAATTGTGTATAAATAGTGATAAATAGTGACGTATAGCATATAAATAGTGATACTATGGTTCAAAAGATATTTGAGTATCTTGGTGTGCCTGCTAACTTGACGTCAAGTTAGCAGGCACATTAAGAAATACAGTTCGTATCAATGTGATTTATATGTCAAAAAACTGTGCATAAATAGTGAATCGAATACGCAAAATTTCAACAATTGTACTTCAATACAAACCGAGACATTACGGTCTCTAAGTGGGCTGCCAACTTGAAGATTCTTGCGATGGCGATTCCAGAGAAACGGGTTGAAGTTTTAAACAAATAAATACATGAAAAAATTGTGTGTGAAATTGTGAATCTTTCAATATCAATAAAAAAAGAATTCTTCTTTGCTATTTTCCAAAAATCTAATGTAAACTTCTACCATACACATTCGATTTTAAGTACAATCGTGCACAATTTTATTTATTGACTTATGATACTGACATAAAGTCTAATTATTTTTAATTCAAGTCATAAAATTACACTTAAATCTATCGTTGTAATGTCAGTTTCACGTTATTTCTATGGAAACTTATGTCAAGCAATTTGTAATTCTAATGACTCGAATTAAAAGTCTCGAGATAGTGGTGGACGAGCGAGTGTCGCGAACGACCGAGAGATGGCGTGATTTTGTTTACGTGCGGTGAGCCGGTGATACGAGAATGGTGCGCGAAAAGTTTTATTTGTTTGTGTTGAAATTGATAAGCAGTGAGTACATTTGCATCAGAAGTGAAAGGTTTAAATCGTTTAATAACAACCTACATTTTTATAGGTACGCAGCTTATTTTCTATTATGGTATTTACAAAAAAGATATACCTAGGTACGGTCGGGGTCGCCGTCGCTTTACTTTGCAGCTTTTTTCGTGTGAAGCGCACCGACCGCCCGGATACCTACGTGCCCGTACCAAATAGACGACGTGGTGTGCAAGGGATTTTGACCTTTAGACTGGTAAAGCGACGGAGTCCGCCATTGTACCTAATGTGAGGTAGATATTTTCTCAGTCATTCAAAACTTTTCATATTTACTACTCGACCACCGACAAGTTACCTGCCTAGTCTTTTATGACTAATAAAGAAAGAATGAGCTACCTACGAATAGTTATTCCGTGTTTTGTCTCTTTTACTCTAATTAAAAATTACGTTTAAATGACAGGAACAAAACACGGAATAACTATTCCTAGCTTATTCTTTGTTTATTAGTCATAAAAGACTAGGCAGGTAACTTTAACATTTAATGCACTAGGAATATACTTGACCCTAGTTAACTTTACGAAAGATTAGCTTGGTAAGTACCTACTATGAAGTAATACGTATTAGTCGACCAACATAATTAGGCGCATGTCAGCTAGACGTTTATCACAGTTGTTCAATAATTTACAAACTAAACGTATCTTCTTCGATATTCCATTTTAAAATCTGATCACTCAGCATGTGCAAACTAATTGAAGTGCAATATATTTAGATTGTTAATCATTGAACAATTATGATAAACGTCTAGCTTTAATGCTATTAATTATGTTGGTCGAGTAGTAAATATGAAAAGTTTTGAAAGACTGAGAAAATATCTACCTCACATTAGGTACAATGGCGGACTCCGTCGCTTTACCAGTCTAAAGGTCAAAATCCCTTGCACACCACGTCGTCTATTTGGTACGGGCACGTAGGTACCCGGGCGGTCGGTGCGCTTCACACTAAAATCGCTGTAAAGTGGTAAAGCGACGGCGACCCCGACCGTACCTAGGTATATCTTTTTTGTAAATACCATAATAGAAAATAAGCTGCGTACCTATAAAAATGTAGGTTGTTATTAAACGATTTAAACACTTTCACTTCTGATGCAAATGTACTCACTGCTTATCAATTTCAACACAAACAAATAAAACTTTTCGCGCACCATTCTCGTATCACCGGCTCACCGCACGTAAACAAAATCACGCCATCTCTCGGTCGTTCGCGAAACTCGCTCGTCCGCCACTATCCCGAGACTTTCAATTCGAGTCACTAAAATTACAAATTGCTTGACATAAGTTTCCATAGAAATAACGTGAAACTGACATTACAACGATAGATTAAGTGTAATTTCATGACTTGAATTAAAAATAATTAGACTTTATGTCAGTATCTTAAGTCAATAAATAAAATTGTGCACGATTGTACTTAAAATCGAATGTATGGTAGAAGTTTACATTAGATTTTTGGAAAATAGCAAAGAAGAATTCTTTTTTTATTGATATTGAAAGATTCACAATTTCACACACAATTTTTTCATGTATTTATTTGTTTAAAACTTCAACCCGTTTCTCTGGAATCGCCATCGCAAGAATCGTCAAGTTGGCAGCCCACTTAGAGACCGTAATATCTCGGTTTGTATTGAAGTACAATTGTTGAAATTTTGCGTATTCGATTCACTATTTATGCACAGTTTTTTGACATATAAATCACATTTATACGAACTGTATTTCTTAATGTGCCTGCTATCTTGACGTCAAGTTAGCAGGCACACCAAGATACTCAAATATCTTTTGAACCATAGTATCACTATTTATATGCTATACGTCACTATTTATCACTATTTATACACAATTTTTTGACATAGTCAAAACCATCTAATTCCATGGTGTGCCTGCCAACTTGACGCTCACAAATATCAACCTATGTTAATACGCGGGCGCATACAAAATGTATATTAATAGGTCAATGATCATAAGACCGCCGGCGGTCGCGAAACAATTGATTTTTAATTGTGTCTGGTCCCCAGTCCTTACTTATTTTGTCAGATATAAAATGTGTGGGATAAAGGAGTGTGTGTGTGTATATGGTGCTGCGAGTCTAATCATACCAGCAGCGCCTGTAGCATGAGATAAGTGAGAGCGAGATGTCACATCTAAACGTCAAATCCATACAATTTTTATCAATTGATCAAAATATACGTTGGTCTTTACCTATATATAGATATACAATTATTTTACATAGGACATATCTGGTATGATAATTTTTTTATAGATTTAACAATTAGATTTGTCATATCCCGCTCTCACTGATCTTATACTACTAGTGCTGCTAGCTTCAGCCTACACCTATACGTACAGAACCCTTAGTGTGCGAGTGCAACTTACACTTAACAGTTATTTTACAGTATTACACATAAAAATATTAGTATTACACAAAAAATGTTAATATTGATGATAAACATAAAAATAAACACTTATTTTTTGTGAATGAAATCTGACTTTATTTAGTCATAAGTTTTTTCACACAGTGATTTGGGACTTCCTGCCATAATGATATTTAAAGTACTTAAAAAAACCTTTCTAATGACATATCGCATGTTTTATTGGTTCCTAGGTTGGCTTCCATACATTTTTGCCCGTCCTCCTTTAATATGTTAAAATAGTAGATTGTTATACAAGGGGCTAAAATGACCCATTATATACGAGGTAGTTTTACTCCCGAGCTTTAGCGAGGGAGTAAATAGAAACCGAGTTTTAATGGGTTTTTAGCGCCGAGTGTCACACTCTGCTTTTCACTACGAATGCGAGAAAATAAAACAATCCAATGCAATATGAATTGGTTTATTTTATTTAAAATTAACCCGTTAGTTGCTTTAACGACACCAGAGGGAAGAGAATGGTTGGTAGTATTATTTTGATGAGCCCATCGCCGCTCTATGCTGTTGGATAGTAGATATGTGCAGTCTTTCCATCTCTTCCCTTGGGTGTCGTCAAAGGCGACTAACGGACTAAAGACTGCACAAACATCCAACAGCATAGAGCGGCGATGGGCTCATCAAAATAATATTACCAACCCTTCACTTTTCTTCGATTTGGTAAAAGGGGACTAACGGACTAAAGACTGCACATACATCCAACAGCATAGAGCGGCGATGGGCTTATCAAAATAATATTACCAACCCTTCACTTTTCTTCGATTTGGTAAAAGGGGACTTACGGACTAAAGACTGCACATACATCCGACAGCACAGAGCGACGATGGGCTCATGAAAATAATACTACCAACCCCTCTTTTCCCTTGGGTGTCGTAAAAGCGACTAACGGGCTAAAGGCTCATTACCTAAGCACATGTGCAGACTGTGCAGTTTTTTCTTGCTGAAGCGTGGTCTGTGTTATCTCAAAAAAGTTGTTGATGTAAACAGTAATAAGTCGAGTCTTTATTCATGATTCTACATAAGACTAAATACTTTTTCGTTTTTGTAGGCTCATTGTCATGTGACAGACAAAAATTTAAAAAAAAAATACTTTTTCCCCTAGGGCGAGACAAGCTATTTTAGCCCCGCTCTAGAACACTACAATGACGGTCTTTTTGAGCAAGAGGAGTGAAAAGAAATTTTCAGTATTCGCGCCTCTTTTGTTGTGTTCTATTTTTCTTTTATTTTCTACTCGTGGTGGCCAGTTCGATTTCCGAACAATTTGGTGAATGATATAAGTCTTTTTGAGCAAGAGAAGTGAAAAATATATTGCGAGCGGGTTGGCTGAAAAATTTCAGTCCAGATGATTAATTAAATATTTAAAAAATATATTTTTTAAACATTGCACTGGTTTGGATAATAGATAAATTACATAGGTACCCATCGAAAGTATGAAGCCTATATAATATGCAAACGTTAGGTTGACTATTTATTCCCGTCATAACTATTAGGTAACTAGGCAGGTTTAAACAGGTAAGTCAATATTAGTAATTTGCAACTGGGCTGGTTGATAAATAAAATTTATGTATATATAAAGATAATCTCATTACAAACACACACACAACAAACCAGCGCAATGTTAAAAAAAAAATTAATCACTCGCCATATATTTTTTAACATATTAAATTTGATATAAAATACTTTTCATCCAGCCCAGTGAAGGTTGTTGTATACTCGGATCTTAGACTATAACAGTTAGAGGTATTCAAGTGATCCGTGATATCGTATCTCATCCACACTCGCAAGCCTGGCGACCAATCAGCAAGCTAGCTTATCTAATAGGTCATTATCTTTACACATATCCCGGTCTTTACCACACATTCTTTTCTAACAATATTCAACAGGACCATACTATTTCAAATTCAAAGAACTACAATTCCCCATGACCATAGGAATTAATTAACGACATATAAACATAATTATGTAAGAGATTTCGATATTATTCTTTTACGTATATATGTAATAGAATTTTAAACGATACATTTATACTGACATTCGTGAAATTATAATTATTTTATAGTTATTTTCTACGGTACACTGCAGTAGTGTGGTTGCTCCATAAATAACATTATGTACACGGAACTCGCAGCAATACAAATTTTTTTGTACAGTTAAATACATAACACTATGTATAGTATACTAAGTTTTTAGCCAAAATAGTTTTGAGGGGAAGTTTTACAAAGTAAATAATAAAGAAAATACATTATTTTAATTAATGCCAACCCAGTTCATTTCATAGTTACGTTTAAAATATAGAGGCTTGTTACATTTATTATCTGTCACAGTAATTTTGTTTTCTTCTTACCCTGTAAAACAGTGTACTTTCAACGTTATTTTGTATTTTTGTTATATTTTTCTTTGTTTAATCTAAATTGTGATAATGATTATGTCAACTTAAACCGCTTCACAATAAAACAATACAAAATAGTGTCATCAATTTGCGGATTAACAAAAAAATACATTTCAATAGCATTAAAACAGCAAAGACTTCTGTGTATGTCTGTACGTCGTCGACATAATGTTTTTTTTTATTAAGAACATACGGCTGGTTTCAAGCAAAACTTAAATACCACAGAATAATTATCGACCATACAATAAATGTAGAATATAGATAGTGAACTTACGACTTACACAAAATGAAAACTAAATCAGCATTTAAGCCTTTGTTCTTTACATCTACATTATATTGGCGCTTGCACACCGTAAAAATAAAGTCTCTGTGGGTATTATTAATAATACATATTATTATTATATAGATACTCGTAAAATACATATTTTCCAATATACTATTACTATGAAAAGTTTATAGTTGATTAATGATTATGTTGAATGATTGGCTTACACAGTCAACTCTGTACGCAAGACTGATAACCTCGTACAGACGCCAGCTCAGGTCAAACTACCGCAAAATGTCAAAATTCATGAATAAATTCAAAACTTTATCATTTTAAGTTTAAAGATCAATATTGTTTGGGGAATTTGACAGTTTTGGGAAGGTTGGCTAGCTGGCGTGTGTACAAGAAACCGAAATATTAAAAACTATTTACATTTTACACAATGACAATAAAACTTAAGATGGCAGTTGCGTACCGAAGATGCCACACACTCTTTATGATTATCAACATTATAGATAAAACCAATATTAGATCTTGAAACAAATAATGTGAGCGAGTTGATCAATTCAAATTGTTTCTTTATTTTATGAACGCAGTTATCAAAAATTGGGAACTGACAAATTAAAAGTGGATTATTTTAGCAATAATTTTAATGGTATTTAACGCTATAGAGAAAAATTGGGGCTACGTTTCTACCAAAAATTGAACCCTATTCACACGGAATAAGATTTAAAATTAATGAAAATAAGATAAAATTTATTGACAAACCATAGATAACTCACTTAGCGAGTCGACATTTACACATAGCCACATGTCTACTATTCCGTGTTTTAAACAAATCTATACTGTAGCCAACAACCGTTGATTAAATTATATGAAATGGTCAACCATCTTGACATTGTAATAAGGACGTAAGCTTTAAACCTCTTTATGTTGGACACCAAAATTTTGGTAGTGTTATTAAAAAACATACACCCATCACATGACAATGAGGATTCTTGAATGCAAATATTTTACATACTTAATTTGTATCAATCAACTTTCTGATTGTCAGCGTCAAGTTAATCTTTGCAACATGCTCAACAATATCTTGGCCTTTGAGAAAAACATATTAATGCTAAAACCGTACGTATTCGGTTAACACTATAAAAATGTTGTTCAATCAAAACAGAATTAAAATTAATGCATTAAAACTCGATTTACTTAATCAATTCGCTGTAAACACAATTGCATTTAAACAGTTCAAAATCATACCACTGCCATCTAGAAATAGAAAGTTGCCGTTAGCTTCGGGTAAATTGAGATAGTTAACTGTCATGTAATAAGTAATAAGACTAATTACACGAGTGGTGTTGAGATAGTTACTGTAATGTAATAAGACTAATTACACGAGTGGTGGGGGCGCGCGCTATCATGTCGGGCTTAGGGTCGTCGTTAGACTCCGCAGTTGTTCCAAGCCGGCGAGCAACTCTCTGTAACAAGCGGAATTTTAATATTTAGAACATACATACATACATAATATAATCATATAGATTAATGTTTTATATTTTAGCGTTTTATTAACGCTTAAATATACTCAGAGGTGAAAACTTCTAAGATTTGATTCCCGCCTGAGGTTGTCGTCTTTTTTCAGTGTTTAAAATTTTATAATCATATAATCACGACTTGACAATGAGGACCGCAAAAGCAGTCCACTGCCAAAGTCCACGTTTCACCTTCCTTCGGGGGTAATAGTCGCCCAACTAGCATAATGAAGTCCTATAGAAGTTGAGACAACGTTTTACATGCAACTCTGATCCGATTAGGTTAGTCGTATAAACGTACGGTAAACGGTTATAAAAGGCGAAAGTGGCGCATTTTATAAGACCAATAGGTAGCGTAATAGTTAAATAAAGGTTAACATGGCGTCAGAACATGTTAAGTAAAAGTAGTATAACGGTTAAAGTATGACCAAATGTTGTATAAAAAGCACAAGGAAAACATTTACGTGACAAAAAAATTGGGTAAAGGTGTGAAAACTGACTATTATGTTTTATAAAAGGTATAACGTAACTTTTAAACACGGTTTACTAGACTTTAAAGGAGAGCATAAATGTTTTAAAATTTTATTTATAAAACGATTTGCCTTTAATCCTTTCGGTTCACAAAATTTTTGTTTCCTTGTGGTGTTTGTGAAATAAAACAAGTTAAGAAATGGTAGATATAATAATGAAATAAATATTGTGCAGTTGCTAAATTCAAGATGACGTCTAGATTTCTATGGGAATGCCACTTTATTGATATTGTATGTGATGATATTTAGTTTTTTACTGTAGCTCTCTAAAAATATCCGATATTTCGTTAATTTACAATTATTTTTTTAAATGTTTTATACGTTTAAGGTCAGCCATTGTTGTACATGTCATCAGTAGACTGTTATTGGATTGTAATATAACTTTTACTCAAGTAGACGTTTTTGAAACGACTGCAAACGAGCGCCATTGCTATTTGTTTTAGGGTTGACACGAACATGGTGGTGATGTTAGATGTAGACCAGTTCCATTTCACCTGAAAGTTCCACTTCGTTTATATCGTTTCCAGTTATTAATATCCATTTTTTGTCGTTTTTATTTAAACTTAACAAGATTCTATTAAAACGACATAACGTCTAATTTTGTTTTATTAAAATCTTAATTGACCGTCTTTAAATAATAAGGTATATAACAGGTTAACAGAAAACTGTATGTTTTGTCAAAGTTTTTGTTTTACGTTAACAAAACTAACTGTAATAAAAGGTATATAATAGTTACACTAATACCTTTATGTAATATTGAAGTTAACCATAATTCCACTATATAATCGTCATATTAATGTTTTTTAAAAACGTTTTTAGACCTACAATGTGTTAAGATGTTATTTATAATAACGACTCTATTTCGACGACACTGTCTTTAAAAAAACCTTTTTACGACTGAAACGTTCTTAAATAAACGTTTTAGTTAAGACCATTATATTATTGTTGTATAGTATATACAGTCGTGGTCAACTAATTAGGGACATTCAAGATAGTGAAGAGCAATAACCGGTTATGTACATATAAATATAAAACCCTATTGATTTTTCAGCACCTATTATTTGCATAATTTGGTCCGATTACTATACTATAAATGGCTGTAAATAAGAGAATAATTAAATAGAAAAAAGTATTTAATATCAAAGGTTGAACATGTATTAAATTTTAAGGTATAATTATGTAGCTGGACATTTAATTAAGGACAGTAAAGTATAATGATGAATAGAGTTAAACAAAACGAATAATCTCCAGTATTATAATATTTTTAAAAGCTCCATTTTATTACGTGTAAAATCAGTACCCAGTAGCAAAACCTTTGTTAGTAATTACCGCTTGACACCAATGTGGCATAGACATTATCAGTTTCTGACATGTTTCGATAGGAATGTTTGCCCATGCCTCACAAAAAGCTTGACTAAGTTGATCTAAAGTTGTGGTACGATAAGTTGAAACTTTTTTCTTGATTTCGTGCCAAAGGTGCTCAATTGGGTTGAGGTCCGGGCTATTTGCTGGCCAATCTAGCACCGATACTGACTGACTGGTAAGAAACGACTTGACTGAACGGGCGGTATGTTTCGGGTCGTTATCATGCTGAAACGTCCATATAATAGGGAGATGCTCCTCAGCATAGGGAAGCATAGTTTCCTCCAATATTGTTTTGTATTGATGTTGGTCTAAGTTACCCTGAACTTTTCTCACAGGTCCCACTCCACGTCCAGAAAATGAACCCCAAATTTTAATGTTTCCACCGCCATGTTTCACCTGCTTTTTTGTGAATCTTGGATTCATTTCCGCTTTTACAGGACGCCGTACGTATTGCCTTCCATCTGAAGAAATTAAATTAATCTTGGTCTCGTCAGAGAATAATACATGTTGCCATTGGGCGTAGGTCCAATGTCCATATTTACGTGCAAACGCCAAACGAGCATTTCTATGTTCTTTCTTCAACAACGGTACTTTGCGAGCCACTCTTCCGAACAACCCTGCTTCTACCAGACGTCGTCGAACGGTCCTCGCTGATACACCGGCTCTTTCGTCTGCCCCAAACACTTCGTGTTTAATTAAAATAGAGCCTAGAAACGGATCTTTCTTAGCTAACCTGGTTATCATTCTATCTTCTTGCGGAGTTGTTTTTCTCGATCTTTTTGTCCTGGGCACATTTAAAGCTGTGTTATTGCGCCTGAAATGTTGCACTGCATTGCATACCATAGTTTTTGAACAATTTAAATGTTCTGCTATCCCTCGGTATGACCAACCACGCTCGACAAACTTCATGATAATTGTTCGTAGTGTTGGATCGCAACTTTTATTTTTGCCCATATTTCTTCAAAATAATTCTCAAAACTTAAAATTAAAAATCTGGATTGCCGCCAAAACTACCACAAAACAATAAAAGAAGAAATAAAAAAGTATTGAGATTCAAATTTTGAAAATAGAACGCAATATCTCAGTGTCCCTAATTAAATGGCCAGCCAGCATGCTTTGAACAAATAGCACACTGAAAATCTATCAGCTATACTATAGAGGTTTAATGTTTAAGAAGTTGTTATTGTTTGTATAATCGGGCACATCAATGACTAATTATACTTACGTGTAAAAGATATGGAATATTGTTAAGACTCGTTGGAAAATAAAAAATAAATTCACAATTTGGCTTAACTAGAGATTGTCCCTAATTAGTTGACCACGACTGTATATAAATGAAAAAACGTTTATTCGAGGTTGTAATTAGACTATTTAGTTAGACGACTTAATTGTCAGATGTACTACGTCTATACGATAACAGAGTTAGTTAATAACCAATATAAAACTCCTATATGATATAAAAGTCGTATAACCCTTTATTTATACGACTTGTTTGCTGGTTTGGCGTGATTATATGTATATATCTACAAGGTTTCAACTTAAGAGGGTTTACGCATTTCGGTTTCCCATACAAAGGACCATGGGCACTTTTGTATTGTAATGGCGTTGGGACGGAGACCCGAAATGAAACAATGTCTTGCGTTGAATCAATTCCCTTTATCCTCTAGTGTATCATCTTAAATACTAATTAACATCACATCTATACGTGACTAGAGGAAGGACGCCTTGTCAATCAGGAAGACCTTAATTATCACGTACTATTGAGTACGTGCTGATAGTGTAATTCACTATATCACACCTCCCCTGAAAAGGCTAGGCATCCCTTCCCTGAAAAGTAAACTCTTATTTTCTAAATATCTTAGTCCTATTCTTATGAACTATATATTCTTTATTATTCTTTAATATTTTTACATTAGTACCTAGCTCTTCTAAAACTTCAAATGGACCTAAATACAAGTCATTCAATTTATTATAATTTTCATTCTTATACAAGAGTAGATCACCTTTTTTGTAGTGTACTTCCTTACAATCTAAATCATAATTAGTTTTTCTACTTTGTTTTGATATTAATAAGTTGTTCCTGGCATCATTATGAGCTTTTTGCAATCTAAATTTTAACTCCGATGGATAATTGTCGTATACATATAAGGGATCAACTTTACTAACTAAATTACTAGGTACGTTACATGTTTTCCCAAAAACTAGTTCATAAGGGGAGTATTTGGTACTAGTATTTACAGAATTATTATAAGCAAAGCACCAATATGGTATCCAGGTACTCCAATTTGCCGACTGATTCTGTGTTTGTATTCTCAAGTAACATCCGAGATGTTTGTGCCAGTTTTCTAGCGAACCTATACTCTCATGATGATAGGGTGTTGAATTTAACTTATCAATATTTAGCAATTTACATACTGTTTCTAACGTGGAATTAATAAATTCCGTTCCACAGTCAGTCGCAATAACCCTGGGAGTACCATATCGTAAAATAAAATTTTCAGTAAAAACCCTAGCAACAGTTTCAGCTGACTTATCAAGTATTGGGTAAGCTTCTACAAACTTTGTCAATTCGCATTGTATTGTTAATATGTATTTATTACCCAAATTATCGACCTCCAACGGCCCCACAATATCTAAATATAATTTTTCAAAAGAAGTAGATCAACGGGTCTCCGTCCCAACGGCCAAGGGAGTTGATGCTGCCGCCGATTGAGTTGGTGATTGACTGACAATAATATTGTCTTTAGATTGTGGGTTTCCCATAGTTAAACAATTTTGGCTTACAGTTTTTCTTCTTATTTCCTTCGTCCTTCTTGTAGGCCCGTGTAGCACTATTTTCCTGATATTTTGTAGACTTCAACTAGCGATTTCGCGGCGCGGACTTGTGACGTCCTGTCACGGTCGCCATGTAATGGCGTTGGGACGGAGACCCGAAATGAAACAATGTCTTGCGTTGAATCAATTCCCTTTATCCTCTAGTGTATCATCTTAAATACTAATTAACATCACATCTATACGTGACTAGAGGAAGGACGCCTTGTCAATCAGGAAGACCTTAATTATCACGTACTATTGAGTACGTGCTGATAGTGTAATTCACTATATCACAGTATGAACACTGGACCCACCACCTTCCAAAATTGTGCAACAGTGATGAAACGTAACGTACGACGTGTACTTTATTTCATTCTATAGCAGCCAAGTTCGAATCCTGCGCGAAAATGGCGTTTTGATACACTCAAAAATTATTGTAAATGTAAAATTCCAAGGAAATCATTAGGATATCATATTTCTTAATGTGGCAGATTAGCTTCCATCCTTATGAACGCTACCCTTTGCCTGTTTAGGTTTTTCAGTGTAACATAATTAAACAAAAGATTCGGCAAGTTGATTTTTTCTATAGTGAGTAGAGTATAGTGAGTTATAGTCCTAGCTACTGACTGATAGCTAATCATAATTTAATATCAAAATAAAACATTTTTTTCAAAAACGCACCAAAACACCGTTTTCGCGCTGGATTTGAATTTAGTTGCCATATAATAAAATAAAGTACACGCTAAGAGCTTTCATATGACATTTAATTCATCACTGTTGAATAAAGCTGAAAAGTGGGTCCAAAATGACGCATGGTCCTTTCCAAGTTGAAATTTTTAAAAACCAGTAAGCCAATTTTATGAAACTCGGCATGCTCAAGTGAAATATAAAGATCTAAATAGTTTGTTGACAAATTTCTAAAAAACTTTTATTTAACTAAGTCATTGCGATTTTAAACTTTCTATAGTAGACTTTTAAATCACAATAACTCATCCAAATAAACCTTTTTTAAAAATGTTTTCAACAAACTATTTAGATCCCTGTATTTTACTAGCATGCAAAGTTTCATCAAAATTGACTTATTGGTCTTTAAAAATTTCGACTTGGAAAATTGTATGGGAAACCGAAATGCGTAAACCCTCTTAAACCCTTTATAGGCATACATATTTCGTTTGATGAAACGCGACCCCCGCAGTCCTTAAAGAGTGGACGTTTATGACTTGTGACACCAAAAGGGTATTACGCACGCTTAACGTCGCTTAAACTTTAGTTCATAAGCCTTCACTGGATCTTATTATATACAATATATTCGCGACTATTATCCAAAGGAAAGTAGCCTGGACAGTAAAACAATCCTGACCGTGTGTGTAGGGAGCCTTTAGCACGTTATCCGATTTGGACCGAAGACCATAATAGTGATCCTCCCCGAGAAACCGAAAACATTCTTTAAGGTAGGAAGGTGTACGAGGATCACACAGCATGTTAAAAACACGAGTGTGGATATGTTCCTCACGGCGCAACCTAATCGGTAGCCATTCAAGCCTTTGCCTGAATTCAGACACAATGGTCGCAACCCGTAGATAAATCTGATGAATAGATTCTGCAGACGTTGCAGCTTATTAACCCTTTAACAGTAACTGGTACAGTATTCAATAGTCAATAGTCAACATATATTTATTCAATAAACTCAATTAATAAGTACTTTGAAACGTCCAAATATTTTTTAACCTACCACCCATTCAGGACGTCATTTTTTAACTGCAAAGAACGGGCGCAAGAAACCACAGCGCTTAGAAGCAACGACATTTACAAAAAAATATATATATTATATGTCGTTACCAGGTCACAAAATACAAAATATGTATTTGAATGTAAATAGTTTAATTAAATATGGTGCTCTATATAAATTAATTATAGACAATTAGAAATAGCTGTTGGAGTACTTGGAGCATTTCAGACCCAAGCTGTTTTGTCTTCTGTATAATCTGACATTATAATAAGCTTTTTTATAAAGTTTTTCTTTGATTTTCATTTTAAATTTATCAAGATCTGATTTCTGAATATCATTTGGTACTTTGTTGTATAATCGTACACACAGACCCTTAAAAGAATTATTTTTTTTATGGAGCCTAGTATAAGGTACTGCTAATTTGTTTTTACTTCTAGTGTTTAATTTGTGAATATCACTGTTTTTTGAAAACATTTCAATATTTTTATGAACATTCGTCAGATTTTCATAAATGTATTGTGATGCAACTGTCATATTATACTTATATCCTTAAATCTCTCTCTGAGAGAGTCACCAGCCTGTAGGTTATATATTGCTCGAATAGCCCTCTTCTGCAGCACAAAGATAGTTTGAATGTCGGCAGCATTTCCCCACAATAAAATGCCGTACGACATTACACTATGAAAGTAACTGAAATAAACTAATCTAGCTGTATCAACGTCAGTTAACTGACGGATCTTCATTACTGCATAAGCCGCAGAGCTAAGTCTATTAGACAATTTAGCTATATGCGGGCCCCACTGAAGCTTGGCATCCAACGTGATGCCTAGAAACACAGTGGTGTCCACAGGATTCACATTCTTATCTTTAATTTGTACACTAGTTATTACCTGCTTAACATTAGGCAATACAAATCTTACACATTTGGTTTTTCCCTCGTTTAATAGCAAGTTATTAACACTAAACCAGTGAACAATCTTTGAGACCGCATTATTCACATCGTCGTAATTTGGGTGTCGTCGTTTCACTTTGAATAAAAGTGAAGTATCATCAGCAAACAATACTATCTCATGACAGTCTTTTACAAAATAAGATAAGTCATTAATATAAACCAAAAACAAGAATGGACCAAGTATTGAACCCTGCGGAACTTCCATTTTAACCACTGATCCCGGAGATCTTTTCCCGTAATGTCGACCTTTTGAATCCTGTTACTCAAGTATGAGATTAGAAGGCTCAAAGAAGCATCCCTAATTCCATAGTGGTTAAGCTTCCTGACCAAAGTTTCATGTAAAACACAATCAAAAGCCTTGGATAAATCACAAAATACCCCTAGGGCATCCTGTGATTCCTCCCAGGTATCAAATATTTGGATTAAAAGCTCAACACCGGCGTCAGTTGTTGAGCGACCCCTAGTAAAACCATACTGTTTACAACGTAAAAGTTTATTTCTATAAAAATGAATTTGCATTTGGTCTTGCATCAACTTTTCAAAAATTTTACTAAAAGCATAAAATTAGAGGGGTCAGAAGTGCTACCTGATTTAAATAATGGAATTATTTTACTATATTTCATGAGGTCAGGAAAAACACCACAGTCAATGCATTCATTAATATGCAAGCTAAAACTGGAGCTATTGTCATAATTACAGATTTAGCGACGTCCACGGAATTACCCCACAGATCAGCAGTTTTCTTTTTATTGAGTGTTAAATGTTTTTATTATATCTATAAGACAATTTTTTTTTTAAATAAAGTACTTTCACAATCTTTAACATTCTCCTTTAAAACAGATTCAGCTACAGTGGGGGAGGAAATCAAGGCTTTTGTAGTTGAAACTGGAATGTCAGTAAAACCTCTCAAATGCTGCAGCAACATCAGCATCAGAAGTCAAGGTTTTATTATCACAATTTAAATTGTACTCATTATTACGACTTTTGACCTTTCCTGTTTCACTATTTATAATATTCCATGTCATTTTTATTTTGTCATTACTATTCTTAATCTTAGAACTCAGATAGTTTGCCTTGGCTAATCGGCATACTCTTTTGAATAACTTTGAATAATTTTTAACATATAATTTGAAGTCATCGCTGGTATTATAGTTGCGTTCACCATAAAGTTCATAAAGGCGTTTTCTACTTTTGTGAATACCAATTATATTTCGACGCTTCATTCTTCAGATATAAAGTCACAAATGTAGTACCTTTAACCTACAAGGCAACTTCGCACATGTTAAAAGAAAAAGAAATTATCAATTTCTGAACGAACCAAAAACAAAACCCCCACTACTTCCGGCCGGCGCCTGCGCTGCGCGGCGGCCATTCGCCTCATTCTTTTTCCGTGCGAGGCAACGAACACGTCACAGTGACTTCACTTCGCGTTACTTCACCCGCCATTTTTTTTATATAACCGTCATTTTCAATAAAAATGCTGAAACGGAGCTCGATAGAAAAAATCGAGCACTTACAAGCAAAAATCAAGAGATTGCAAGAAAAAGAACAAGGAAATGAACGACGACGCCGCCGCCGTGTCGTTCTTTTTTCCGATTCCTCGCAATCTGAAGACAACTCAGGTTAGTGAATTTTTCGTTTCGTCTTTTATAAAAGTGAAATAAAGTGAAAAAAAAAATAAGTGGTCGTGAAAGTTAATCCTGGGGATTGGCCGTGAGTCAATACGAAGGAAATTTAAGCCCAGGGGTTGGCCGTGAGTCAACACGAGGGCAAAATCGATCCGGGGGTCGGCCGTAAGTCGACACGAGGATTTTTATATATCAATCGTTAATGATTAATTTTATAATACCCCCAACTTATTTAATGCACAAACGTTGCAATAGTGAAAATTCATTTTGAATTTTGGTTGTTCCAGATCATGACGATCAGATAAACGATACAAACAACGCGTCGCCAGGCGAGGCTTTGTTGGAGACACAACTCGAAGAGGCGGCGCCCTCGAGCCCACCTAATGCGGCGTCCGAGGACCCGCCTGATATGGCCTCGGGGCATCGGCTACCGAGCCTTGAAGCGCCGGCTACCGGATTCGACCCGGCACCCGCCGAGGAGGCCGTGCCCGAGTTGGACGCCGAGTACCTGTCGGCTGTCGGCGACACTGTAGCCGACGCGCCCACGTATGGCGAAAAGATCCACCAAGATCTAGCTCAGAGATGGCTACCTATTTTACGGCGAGGCCTTCAAAAGGAGACTAAGGAGACCCTGCTAAAGGAGTACGCGATTCCAGATAATTGCAGGTTGCTCAGGGCTCCCTCCCTTAACCCCGAGATTTCTGCAGCGGTCACGGATAGCACAAAACTACGTGACAAAAAACTAGAGGCGATACAACAGCAGCTGGGACCCGGCATTACGGCCGTAAATAAGGCAATGTCTTTTCTCCTTACCGGGGACGACAAACAAAATAAAATACAGGCAATAAAAAGGCTATCTGATGGATGCCGGATTTTAACCGACCTTCATTTCATGGAGACGCAGGCGAGAATAAGGTTGATAACACCGAGTCTAGATAAGACATTCCTTTCCGTCGTTCAGAACGTCGAGAGAGATGAATCGCTTTTTGGAAGCAAATTATCAGACAGTATAAAAGCTTCCAAGACAATAGAGAAGCAAGGCCTACAAATCAAAAAAGGTGTCGCAGCCGCGAAAGCGCCAGCACCATCATATCAGCCAGCTACTAGACCTCATCACCAGGGAAACTGGACGGCCTCTCCTCGTTACCAACAGCCGTCGAACAGGGGGGGGGGGGGAGAGGAGGGGCACACAAGACTCCAACGGTGACCAGCAACCGCAAGGCCGCTCCCCCGACGACGTCGACGTTCCCGAAGGCGTCGAACACTGCGAAGCATCGTGCTCCAATGCGTCAGTGAATACGGTAATTACTCACGCTGGCAGATTGCGTAACTTTTATGAATGTTGGCTTAATATTACATGTATAATCCTGTAGTATTAAATTGGATCAGGCATGGGGTCACTATACCTTTCATCAAACCTGTTAAGCAGGGTCAGCCTCCGTCGTATAAATTTTCACCTACGGAAAGGCGTGAAATAAGTGGCGCTGTAATTAGTTTACTGAACTTAGGCGCCATACGTGAATGTGAAGCATGCGATGATCAATTTATATCAAAAATTTTCTTGGCTCCGAAACCTAATGGTAGTAAAAGATTTATATTAAATCTCAAACCCTTAAATAAATTTATAACTTAATCCCATTTTAAAATGGAGGACTACAGAACGGCCGCCAAA
Organism: Scoparia ambigualis; assembly: GCA_963921215.1. Taxonomy (NCBI): domain Eukaryota; kingdom Metazoa; phylum Arthropoda; class Insecta; order Lepidoptera; family Crambidae; genus Scoparia; species Scoparia ambigualis. The sequence goes on from OY992517.1 coordinate 4,685,209, forward strand.
CTTATACCGAGAAACGACTTCAACAACTTCTGTACTATATTTAGATGGTATTTTATGCATTGGTGAATGCTATAAAGATTGCCTAAATAACGTAACAGAAACGCTTCGTTTACTAAAATGTTTGGGATTTATAATAAACTTCGACAAAAGTTCTATAAAACCTAAACAGTCTTGTCGTTCCTTAGGCTTTATTTACAACTCCATAGATATGTCTATGTCTCTGCCCCTTGATAAACGCAATCATATTGCATTTTTGGTACATAAATTTCAATTGTTACCAATATGTTCTATTCGAGATTTTGCTCACCTAATAGGTACTTTGTTAACTGCCTGTCCAGCAGCATGTTACGGCTGGTTATATACAAAATTGTTAGAAAGACATAAATTCGTAGAACTCAATAAACATGGTACTTACGACGCCAAGTTCAAGCCATCTAATGACATATTACAAGATCTGGATTTGTGGTATCGTAATATTCATTCGACCTACAATTCCATCGGTAGTTTGAATTTCAACTTAGAGATCTATACAGATGCTTCCAGAATTGGCTGGGGGGTGGGGAACTTTTTCTAATAATAACCGTGTAAATGGAGGCTGGATAGAGCGAGAACAAGGGAAACTTTGCTTACTAAAAAGTCATTTACTGCCATACAATCTCGATTACAAAATATAACACAAGGTTATCGTTCAGTAGCTCATTATGGAGTCGAAATTGAAAAACTATTTTCAGACTTAACAATATCACAGGCAGACGGTGATACCGAGAAATACGGAATATTAAAACCCTTAAACGAAAAACTGGCTGTAAAAAGATTTTCAGACGGTCTTCGTGATTCTCGGCTTAGCACAATTATCGCTGCGAGGAACTATGAGCACCTGAAGGATGCTATACAAGCGGCGAAAGATGAGGAGTTGTATGGAGCATCGACATCGAGAGATGAAGGTGTCATGCAATTTTCACACAGAGGAAGAGGTAAGTCATTTTATAACAATTATTCTAGAGGACAACATAACAGTCGTGCCAGAGGTGACCAGTACAATCGGCGGCGGTATGTTAATAATACGCCAAGAGGTAAATATTATGGTAGTGGTAATAGATCGCGCCCAGTTCGTTACCCAAATCGCGGAATAAACAGACAGAGTGATAACCGTTCGAGTTATCATAACACTCGTGGTAGTGGAAACTTTAGGCAGCGAGTATTTTATTCGCAACCAACTAGCCACAATACGGAAACTACAGTTTCAAACACGGAAGAAAACGGGTTTCAGTTTTTTCGATCTTAAGGATTATATCTTTACATTAAATGGTCAAACTAAATTTGTTTCTTTTTTTGTAGGGAATAAAAAGTACTTTTTCTTAGTTGATACAGGAGCATCTTTGTCGATCATAAGAAGTGATTCATTACCGAGAAATATCGCTATACATAGAGATGACACAATAATCAACGGTATAGGTGGTCAGATTAAATCACCGGGCTATGTTTATATGAATTTGATACATCGTGACCTAAGTGACCAGTTATTGAGAGCTGACTTTAATCATAACTTTTATGTTTTTAATAACGTTCCTTTAAAGGCGGATGGAATTCTAGGACTTGACTTCTTGAGTAAGTACGGATCTAATATCAATCTCGACACAAATGTCATCACACTTTACAAAGAAGGAATGGAATATTGTTTATCGCTTTGTAATGAAATTAATTACTCGTGTAATACTTTGTTTATTCCAGCACGAAGTGAATCTATTCATTATTTATTTACTGATTCAGAATTAAAGGATGATAGCGTTATCTTGGCAAAACAATTAACGGAGGAAGTTTTTTTGGCAGATTCTATTGTAAAAATAAAAAATAATAGAATCCCAGTAAAAATTTTAAATACTAGTCAACAAGATGTAGTGTTACCAGCTTTTCAACCAATGTTGCATTCACTACAACAGTACGATATTTGTGAATTTACGCAATGTACAAAAAATGTAGAGAGAGTAAATAAATTATTAAATACTATAGATTTAAAAAATCTTAATACTGAGGAACAAAGTTCTATTCGGCAGATATGTTCTAAATACGCTGATGTATTCTTTTTGACAGGAGATAAATTGACAACTACAAATATTTATGAACAGACTATAACTTTAAAAGCCCTGTCTACGTAAAACAATATAGATTACCACAATCTTTAAAGAAGGAAGTAGACAAACAAATTAAAAAGTTGATTGATAGTGACATTATAGAAGAAGCAAAGAGTGAGTGGTCAAGCCCGATCTTATTGATACCTAAGAAAAGTTTTAATCAAGATAATAAATGGCGATTGGTAGTTGATTATAGGAAATTAAATAATTGTATCGTGGATGATAAGTTCCCATTGCCAAATATAACAGAAATTTTGGACTCACTCTCTGGTGCTATCTATTTCTCACATTTAGACTTATATCAAGGATACTATCAGGTAGGTTTAAATGAGCATAGTAGAGAGAGTACAGCCTTCACTACAAGCTCAGGCCAGTACCAGATGAAAAGATTACCGATGGGACTTAAGACCAGTCCAAGTGCTTTTAGTCGCGTGATGTCTGTAGCTATGTCTGGATTAACTTTCGAGCAGTGTTTCGTGTACTTAGATGACCTTATTGTGTTTGGGAGAAGTTTGGATATTCACAGTAAACACCTAATTAACGTAATGGAAAGACTAAGAAAAGTTAATTTAAAATTAAACCCTGAAAAATGTAAATTTTTGCAAAAGGAAATATTATATTTAGGACATCTTGTAACAGCAGAAGGACTATTGCCCGATAATTCAAAAATAGAAGTCTTACAAAAATATCCTGAACCTAAAAATGCAGAGGAAGTAAAAAGATTTGTTGCTTTTTGTAACTATTATAGGAAGTTCGTTCACAATTTTGCGGAAACTACAGCTCCATTGAATCAATTAACTAGAAAAAATGTACCATTTATATGGTCTACAGATTGTAATAATGAATTTATAATTCAAACAGACGCTTCAGGTTTAGCTGTCGGAGCAATGTTGTGTAACAATAACATGAAAGCCATAAAAGACTGCGTGTAGATAACACTACGGCTATTAGTTACATTAATAGAATGGGTGGAATACAATTCCCCCACCTAAATAATTTGGCTAGAACAATTTGGCAATGGTGTGAGATCAATATATGGATTTTCGCATCTTATATCAATACAAGGGAAAAAAAGACGAAAAATAAAGCTAACGAAGAGTCTCGTAAGACTAACCCGGATATAGAATGGGTATTATCCGACACCGCTTACCATAACATTGTCCAGTGTTTGGGTAAACCGGAAATCGATCTCTTCGCTTCCTGCATCAATGCCAAATGCCCTTTTTATGTTTCCTGGAAACAATGCTCTTGATGTCGATGCCTTTAATTGGAAATCGTGGTATTTCTACGCATTTTGAAATGTCTTCAAAAGATCATTAACGATAAAGCAGAAGGTATATTAGTGTTGCCTTTTTGGCCGTCACAACCTTGGTTTCCCCTTCTAAAGAGCCTATTAGTATCAGATATCATATATTTGAATTTACCTAACGCTCTCTCTAATTCCACTTACAGAGCTCGTCCGCAGTTCTTCACACGGAATACCCTGGCTGCAGCAAAGCTATCCGGACGGCGCTCGCTAGAAGAGGAACCCCGGAATACGCCTTGAATCTAATGTTGGCTTCTCTATCAAGGAACACAATGATTCAGTATAACGTTACCTATAAACTTTGGTGGTCTTTTTGCAAAGCAAACAACCTCGATTGTTATGATCTTTCGATTTCATCTGTCTTATTGTTTTTAACAGGACAACATGATAGGGGTTCTGCTTACGGATCGCTAAATAGCCACCGCTCAGCACTGTCCTTATTGTTAGGTGAAAAAATAGGTGAAGATCAAAAAATAAGAAGGCTTCTTAAAGGCAATTACAAACTAAGGCCTGCTGTTCCAAAATATACCGGAACATGGGACCCATTATATAAGTACTTGGTACCCCAATAGAGATTTATCTATAGAAAAAATTACCAAGAAATTAGTAGTTTTACTAGCCTTGTGCACTAGCCAAAGAGTTCAAACACTGTCCTTAATCAAAACCAATAATATTATGTTTAACTCTAGTGGAGTAAGAATAGCCATATCCGATATAATCAAAACTTCAGCTCCAGGGCGTGCGCAACCACTGCTATTTTTACCTTTTTTCGAGGAAAATAAGAACATTTGTCCAGCCACCACTCTTATTGACTATTTAGCTGTCACAAGGGACTTAAGACCGGCAGAATCTGAATATCTCTTGTTAACAATTAAACGACCCCATAAAGTGGCTGCAACCCAATCTATCAGTCGCTGGGTTAAAGCAAGACTGCTGGCTGGACAAGAACGTCAGAAACTTTTGCAAAATTCTACCATCGCCCTGTTTTCGATGAAGGGCAGTTTGCAAAAGCTGTCTGCTTAAGTTAAGTCGTGATTCCTTACCATAATTTGTCAAATTATAATTATCAAAATATAAAGAAGCTTATACAAATTATTGTAATAAAATATTGATTTGATTGATATTGATAAATAAAAGACTGAAACAACACTATTTGTTTTTGTTATCAATTGATTTATTTCATATTTATATAACACAAAACTTTCTGCTCTCAACATCTACATTTGTGACTTTATATCTGAAGAATGAAGCGTCGAAATATAATAGATGATCAACCGAACTTACAAAGTGAAGTTCGATCATTATTATATGAGTACGCTTCATTCGAAGATATAAAGTCCCACCCAACCCCAACCCAGGGGAAAGTTTTGTTATACCTCTAAAGAATGAGGCGAATGGCCGCCGCGCAGCGCAGGCGCCGGCCGGAAGTAGTGGGGGTTTTGTTTTTGGTTCGTTCAGAAATTGATAATTTCTTTTTCTTTTAACATGTGCGAAGTTGCCTTGTAGGTTAAAGGTACTACATTTGTGACTTTATATCTGAAGAATGAAGCGTACTCATATAATAATGATCGAACTTCACTTTGTAAGTTCGGTTGATCATCTATTGTAGCCCATTCATTAAAAGTTACAGTACCACTAACCGAGATCTTTTTTGGAATTAAATTCTGAACAATATATGTTTAAAAAAATCACGTTATTTCAATTCAATATTTTTTATCGGTTTTCCATCCTATTACAACTGAATAAGGTTCAAAGTATGGTGGCATTTATATTGCCATTACCAGCTAAGTTTAACACATTGGCGAATTTTTTTTTTTTTTATAAAAGAGGGAGGCAAACGAGCAGGCGGGTCACCTGATGGAGAGTAATCACCGCCGCCCATGGACACCCGCAAAACCAGAGGAATCGCAGACGCGTTGCCGGCCTTTAAGGGAGGAATAGGTTTAAGGAAGGAATAGGAATTGGGAGAAGTGGGGGGGGGGGGAAAGGGCCTCCGGAACCCTCACTGGTCGGACGAAACACAACAGCACCAAGTGCCATTATTTCACGCCGAATATTAGTGAGAGGGTGGTATTACGCCGGGCGAGCCGGCCCAATGTGTGCTGCAACGCAGCGTGGCTCTACCACTGAGTTGGTGTCACTCATTTAGCACCACCCAGGGATCACGTGTAGGGTCTCAAGGGTAAACCTACGGACGCGAGCAACTTTGACCCCCAAATAGTATCCAGACACAATAAAAGTTTTATTGTTATGACTGCTATTTATCAGCCTAGTGTCCGCCAAAGTGTTAAGCAGGTCTTCATTCAAATCCACTAGGCAGACATCGGCATAATCTAAGATCGGTAGAAGGAGTGATTGCGCAAGCTCCACCTTAGTCTTCACAGGGAGCAAGTTTCTCCACCTCCCTGAGGCAGCGAACACTTTTCGACTCATCTCAGACACTTGAAAAGACCAGGAAAGAGTGCAGTCGAAGAGGACACCAAGATTTTTTTAAACTCAAGGGATTACATAACATGAGCAAATATAAATTTTAAGTTCTTATTATTTATCAAATACAAAATGTCAGAATAAATTGTGTCATAAAATATAGAGTGCGACAGCAAATAGACATGATATTCGCAATGACACAGAGCAACATGTATGTGTCTTGTTTAAGCTCTTGCTAGTTGTCATGCTATCTTGCTCACACTTAAAACACGGTCAAGTTAACTCGGCACATGCGGCTATATAAAATCATCGAATAGAGGTGAAAAGTTACCTCGATATACGGTCGCATTATTACATCGCATTATTTAGAGCCACCGCACACACGATATTTTTATCATCGGCGATTTCGCGACTAGCATCGCGTTTTGGCGACTCTGCGATCGATTGCAGTATAGGAATCGCGCGGTTTAGCGATTCAGCTTCTAAAAAGCGTCTAAATCGCCAATCGCCGCTGCTAAAAGTAGCATGTCTGCTGTGGCCCTAAATGCCAAACCTTTTTGTATAAACGAAATTTCGGAAAGAATGGAAACCGCTGTAAATAGCAAACGAAAATCGGCCGAAATTACGATTCGGTGTAAGAGAGAGGGCCTACCTCAGTAGCGTGCGCGAAGATCATATACAAGCGAATATCACCAAGTAGTCGACCGGGCAGTTCCTTGGCCGTATGTATAAATTGTGTTACCTGAGCGAGGTCTCCGCGATGGTGGTGGCCTGTCGCAGGTCTGAGGCGGCCAGCCCCTGGAGGCTGCGCAAAGACCGAACTTCTTCCTGCGACACCGCCAGTTCCTCCTAAACAACGGTGTACGATTATAGAGAAGTAATTAACAAAAGGAATGAGATTTGGACTAAGCGGCCACTGTTAAAAAACTAAATAAACACGGTAATAAAATATACTTAATCAGATTTTTTATTGACGATCACATAATCAAATACTGTATGTAACACAAAGTTAAAACACTTTTAAACAATATATAACTATTGTGTAATGAGTATGTTAAAGTATTATGTATTGCCAACTAAGGCTGCCCGTCCGGCTGGCCGCAGGATGCGGTTGCAATTGCGGCCAACCGGGTGGCGGCTAGCCGTAACCGCAACCGGGTGGCGGCTAGCCGTAACCGCAACCGGAACATGCGTATAGAAAGCGTCGTGGTTTGCGGATTGTTCGTTCATTTCCAGGATGGACGTCGCGGCTATTTATTATATTTACTCGCGTTTTGTAAAGAAAAAGGAACAGAAAAAGTTTGAACTTCAACTATGAACCGTTCTGCATCGAAATTCATGTCTGAGAGTTGGGAATCGTGCTCCGTCTAAGGTGGGCAACCGCAAACTGAACTGACCGCGTGGTGCGTAGCAACCGTCCGGCTGACCGCCAGTCGGCCGCCGCGCTCCGACCGGAAAGCGACCGGAGCGGTTGGGCGGTTGGGCGGTAGCCGCATCCCAGTGCGTATGAAAACTGCATTTTTGTACATAATATTTTTAATCGCGGCCGGCAGGACGGCTGTCCGTATTGCGGCTAGCCGCTCAGTGCGTATGTAGCCTATTCTAAAACAAACTCAAACCACACTCAAATCTCTGCTTGAGTACAGTTAGAAAGGGACAGTGCTATTAGTCTCATATATCGCCGTCCTTTTCTAACTGTATATAAGCAAAGATTTGAGTGTGAGTTTGGTTTTAGAATACGAGCTTAAGACCCGCCTATGCTAATGCCGCTGCGATGCTGAGAACTGACCAAAACGACGCTGGTATTCTGACAGAGCCTATGCGAGCGACGACAAGTTGTATATCACCATGTCGCACGGTACACACGCCTACGATATTGATCATTATACCCTAGTGACAAAGTACTGATGTCTGTACAAACACTATCCAATCGATAATATAAATTAATGATTTATTCCAAGCATATTTACTGTTTTATCATATTGTAAGAATTATGTCCTTATTACTTTCAATTGTTTTTTTATATATATTTTTTTTAAATTGTTATTTAACGCTCTTTTTAGACTTTGTTTGTTAAAAGTTTAAGTATTTGTTATTCTCATTTGTTAAACTACTTATTTTATGTAAACGCTGTGCGCAACAACCACCGGAATTCAGTTCTAGTGTGCGAATTAGTTTGTATTACCTGTTGTGAATGTATTGAATTGTATTCTGTAGTTGTGCCAATTAATTAATTAAATATAAAAAGTGCATACATATAATCACGACTATTATCCCCGAAGGGTAAGTCAGAGACTAGGCAATGAGGACCGCAAAAGCAATCCTCTGCCATAGTCCACTTTTCACCAAATAGCGACTGCACATGTGTTCAGTGTGAATAGGTGGTGAGCCCATCGCCGCTCTAAGCTGTTGGATGTACGTGCAGTCTTTAGTCCGTTAGCCGCCTTTACGACACCCAAGGGAAGAGAGGGGGTGGTAGTAGTCTTTCACCGCTACGCGACATGGTTAAAAGTGACACTATAATATATTAGACAATAAACTTAATACCTTAGAGGAGACTAGTATTTAAGGACGACCGGTAGCCAAACAGATTGAATTCCAGAAATAGTAGTTCTATCTCCTTAGCTCTATTAGACTATTGACATCCATACCTAACACAAGGTTTTTAGGATGGGTTGGCAAGACTGTTGTTAATGTGTAACTGGGCATTAAGAATAATCTTTTTCAATGCCCTGGCATAATTAAAATATCTTTTTATAAAAACAATATGCATGATTAAATGTAGAAATAAAAATGCATGCTAAGAGTTTTAGATTAGATATCAATATGAACTGATAAGCAGATCTAGAACTCCGTGACATAATATAAATTAATGAAAGAAAGTAAGTATTAATAGTTAAATTACCTTTAATTTCTTAATTTCCTTTTTTAACTTGGATATTGTTGAGTCCGCATCGGTCCGGCCCTGCAATCAGGATAATGACATCATATTAAGAAAAGTATAAATTCACTTATTTCTAGGTCACTGGACTTGTAATGCATATTCTCTTCTAATCTTCAATATCGCGGAAGATCAGTAAGCAACGAGTCTGCGAAATTTTAGAAATGGTTTCGAACCTGTTAGCAATCTACTTGACCTTTATCGACTGATCATATAAACTAATAAACACAGTTGCTGCTTGATAAACGGCACCACGAAACAAGGCAAAACAAATGTGCCTTGTTTTCTATCAAAGAAGAACCGGCACTTTCCATAGAAAAATGCTTAACATGTATACAATAGAATTTGGTCATAAAATAAAGCTAATATTATTTGCTATCTAAACCAAGTTTTTCTTATTTTAATCGAATCGCGGATAAGAGTTATTCAATTATTAATATTTTTAATATGGAAACACTAAGTCTTCAAAACACAGACATGTTACTTTAAAAATGTCTACGTGGCATAAACCATAATTCTTTTGCTTTTATAAAAGGGAAATGTCAATTATGCCATCACGTCATGTTTCATTTGACAGTTAGCGGCTGTCATTTGTCAACAATTGTAATTTTTTGATAGATATTGCCAGATAGATAATGAATAACAGATTAAAAAATTAAAAAGTATATCCAACTTAAGCATAAAACGCCGGGTCTCCTTTCTAATTTAGAACTCTGTTCCAACTAGCTTGAATCTAGCGAGCCTAGTTCCAAAGTGATGTAACTCCAATATTTAAAAAGAATTTGTATTTTAGTGCCTAAAGCTTAAGGTTTACTTTACAATAAATGTTTATCTATATAATTATCTCGTTTCATTTTTGATGTTGATCTATGAATATGTATGTAATTACGCGGGGACATTATTTGAGTTTGATTTTGTATAAGACCTTGCATCTATAGTTTATTATGATCGAAGTACTTGACAGTATATATATTTATCACAAAATACTCTTGTATTCCTTTCACGGGCAGCTTGTAGTTAGGGCAGTGCTAGTTGAAAATTTCCATTGCTTTTCAATCTTATTCCATGAGCATAACGTTAATTATAGTGGCAATATAACTGCAATTGACTTCGAAAGGAGTATGCTCATAATATACTATAAGTTCGTAAATGAATGTCTGGATGCATTTTTGCATCAGCAGTCAGCACCACCCGCACCTGCACGACTGCCAAGCTGATTTAGTTGATTTTATGATAACGTTTAACATTAAACCGCCTCTGTGATCCAGTAGCTTAACCACCACTTGTTTCAGAGTCTTTTTGTACTGTTTATTTAAAAGTAGGCCTTATTTGGGCAGCGCTCCAACAAGGTGTTCTGACGATCTGGTGAAGGTCGCAAGTGCTGCTGGATGCGAGCTGCACAAGACCGGTCGTGGTCGAGATCCTTGGGGGCAGGCCTTTGTCCAGCAGTGGACATCCTCTGGCTGTTGATGACGAGGCCTTACCACAGAAATAGATCTAAATAGAAGCCTCATGTTAGCTCCATTGTATGAAAACCAAGCGTGTCACTTTTTTCTGTGTCGATTCAATAACAAAATTACTTACCGAAATGAAACTTGTAGATTATCTCGGATAACTTTTGTTGTACTTGTATGATGATAATGATGAGGCTTTATTTAAGTTAGTGCCTTCGCACACGGCGTCGCAGTGTGGGATTTGGCTTGAGTTGCGGCCATGCTTTTTTATGTTTACAACAGATAGCCTGGGCCAAACAAAAGCTTCTTGTAGAACTCCCATTAATTTACTATCAGCAGATTTCGAGATATTTTGCTTTTCTGAAAACCCGTGAAAAAAACCATAGAAACGTTTTTGCGTGTTTATGTGTATGTATTAACTAAGTTAAAAGTTATATATAGGTGGGGAATGAACAAAGGCATAGTGGGAGTTCTACTAGAAGCTTTTGTTTGGCCCAGGCTATCTGTTGAACACATAAAAAAAGCATGACCGCAACTTAAGCCAAATCCCACAATGTGCGTCGTACCGTAAGCGTATCGTAATACGCGCGTAGGACGAGAGCAAAACGAGCGCGTACATGTTCAAACATTTCGCACACGAAGACGCACACGGTGCTGCAGCGAATCGTATAAAGGATATGTGTATTATGATTTACGATACGATTACGATACGACGCCGTGTGCGAAGGCACTTACCCTGGCTTGTCCCGCGTGCTGCACACTGACCTCGGGCCGGGGCCCCGGCGCGTAGTGGTGGCGCGCGGCGGCGGCGGCGTCGGCCTCGGCGCGGTGGCGGCGGCTGCGCTCGGCGAACAACTCCGACCTATGGGCCGCGAGCGACGGGCATTTAGCTATAGCCTGACCGCAACCGCTGTACCGCGCCTTAGGTATGCGCGGGTGGTGAGGGGAGTGGGAAGTAAAGAGCATGAACTCACATGAGATTCGTAGTATCAGACAGATCTTACGATATCGAAGCACAGTTTATTGAAGCTTTATATTTACGAGTATAATTACATCCAATCCGTTTTTGTCTAGTATGATTTTTAGATAAGTACAATTAAAGAACCAATATAAATGAAATAAATCTTTAATTCTTGGAAATATATAATATAAACTGTCTTTGTTTGCTTTTATTTTCTTAAAATATTCGGCCACTTTAAAAATGACAGTCTTGATTATCTCGAGATAATTCACGACCCATTTTTAGATATTTTATCTCATGTGCGTCTGACACTGACGGCAGAATTACAAAATGGAGCAACTGTTTTGCCCCCCCGCCTCGCCGCTCGCATACCCAAGGCGCGGTACAGCGGTAGCGGTCAGACTATAGTTCAGGCAATGATCTAATGCTATGCCTTCACCCCACCATACAAAATAATCTTCAAGATTGACCATCTGATGAACAACAGCCATGGCTTCAGTAATCCAGTTGGGTAATCTATCAAAGCTAAGTATGGTGTCTCAAAAATTTACATTTGTTACAAATCAACAGCACTATAAAACAAACATACATTTATAATTACAATTAACACTAAACGTCAAATAGAAATTGTAATTTGAATTCAGAGAAACTTTATTTACTCACAAAGAACATAATTCACTTAAATAAGCTAATAGTATTTAATTTAAAAAGTAAGTACAATCCAGCAATACGCACTTTAAACAATATTTTTTTATATAAACACTTTCAATTTTTAATTTGAAAACGTTTAATGAGTCGCAGTTCTGTGCGCTGTGGTTTCTTGCGCCCGTTCTTTGCCACAGTTAAAAAATGGCGTCCTGAATGGGTGGTAGGTTAAAAAGATTTGGACGATTCAAAGTACTTATTAATTGAGTTTATTGAATAAATATATTTTGAATTTTGCACTCTTTTATATCATTACAAGCAGCCGCTCGCGGTTTCACCCGCGTGGTTCCCGTTCCCGTGGAAATATCGGGATGAAAAGAATCCTATGTGTTTATCGAGGTTATAAACTATCTTATGCCGAATTTCATCCAAATCCATTCAGTAGTTTTTACGTGAAAGAGTAACAAATATCCATCCATACTTACAAACTTACGCGTTTATAATATTAGTAGGATTATTAGGTAAGTCGTTGTGTTCCCTCAAACATTACATACAATACATGTTGCATAAGTGTACATTTGTTTAATGTTTAGAAGTTTGGTTTTTTGATACAGTAACTTTGTATCCGTAAGCCGATCATATTTTTATAGCGGCTTGATCACTTTGTTTTGGGAAGTTTGAAAACTGTTCGCGCCACAGCGCGACGGATAACCGTCTCTGCGCCGGTCATTTAAGATGCATATTGGTGCAACGACTGGGCAACGAGTGATCGGCCAATCACAGCGAGTTGACAATTATACTCGACGAAGTGTCCGCCGGCGCCGCGCAACGACGCAGTGTGCTTAGAGCGTTCAAGACGAACCCACGCGTCGCCCGCGCAAGAATTCAGCCCGCGAACAACCACGACTACAGTGTTTGTGAATTAAGAGCGCTTGGTACCAGCCCAACTATTCCTAAAACGCCTCCGATCAGTGCCTAGTGGAGTGACTTGTGTTGTGTGTTGCTGCCTTCAAGCCCGCGCCCCCTGCGCCCCCGCGCCCGCCTTCAGCTCCAGCCAGCTCCAGCACGATCCAGTGACCACAGCTCGGACCCCGGTAAGTTCCTTTCCACCTCCCGCCTAACAATCTTTACTCTGCCTTCTTTACTCTGCTGTATTCGGCGGTGTCTCCTGACCCGCGAGTACATTTTGATCCTTTACGAGCCGGATACATCCCAGTAACAGTCCACTAAATTGTGTATATGGGATAACTATTTCAGCCCATTAACGATTTCATTACATGTTGGTCATTCGACCCGTTAAAATAATATTTACTCATATTTCGTAGTTATCACGTAGCTTAATTTTAATTTCTGATTTTTAAATTTTATCGCGTAACATTCCTAATTTCATTGCCTTACATGACCCTTTCTGCACGATAGACGTTGCAAAGTGCATTGCGAAATATTATTAACCTACCCACAAAAATAAATTAAGAACGTGTTCCAAGAACAGTATTCGATTCGTGTTATATTTTTACTTACTAATTGGGTTGCACATATAACTTTAGGTACGTATAATACACCCGCGTCTAGACGACGATATTGTTGTTTTTCCCGTTTTATTTTGTAATGAAATTTTTATGGTCGTGTTAATTTTATATTTTTTCTGCTTTTAATTCTTGCCTTGGCAATCGACTCAATCTCGTGCGTGCTCACCACAAGAGCATAGTACTTCTACACATGTGCACCCACACATCAGCCTGCAGCACATACACACATGCAGTCTGCTTTGTATTTGCTTTTATTGCGCCTTTGCTCTTTGCGCCAGAGTGCACATTGCGCTTTTCTGTGCCTCTGTGCCTGTATGCTATCGTGCTCAGTGCACAGCCCTTTTTGTTGTTGTTTTTGTGCCTGTATGCTATCGTGCTCAGTGCACAGCCCTTTTTGTTGTTGTTTTTGTGCCTGTATGCTATCGTGCTCAGTGCACAGCCCTTTTTGTTGTTGTTTTTGTGCCTGTATGCTATCGTGCTCAGTGCACAGCCTTTTTTTGTGCCCAGTGTACAGCCCTTTTTTTGTGCCTATATGCCATTGTGCTCAGTTCACGATTCAAGTGACTACATGATGGTATGCCCAGTGTACAGCCCTTTTTTTGTGCCCAGTGTACAGCCCTTTTTTTGTGCCTATATGCCATTGTGCTCAGTTCACGATTCAAGTGACTACATGATGGTATGCCCAGTGTACAGCCCTTTTTTTGTGCCCAGTGTACAGCCCTTTTTTTGTGCCTATATGCCATTGTGCTCAGTTCACGATTCAAGTGACTACATGATGGTAGGCCCAGTGTACAGCCCTTTTTTGTTGTTGTTTTTTGTGCCTATTTGGTGCTGTGCTCAGTGCACGATCTTACTTAGCATGCAGTCACTGCGGCCCCCCCGCGCCCCCACGCCTTTGCGTTGACTGCGGCCCCCCGGGCTTATGCCCCCCCTGCGCTTCTGCGCCCCCGCGCCCTCTGCCCCCCCGCGCCCCCACGCCTTTGCGTTGACTGCGGCCCCCCGGGCTTATGCCCCCCCTGCGCTTCTGCGCCCCCGCGCCCCCACGCCTTTGCGTTGACTGCGGCCCCCCGGGCTTATGCCCCCCCTGCGCTTCTGCGCCCCCGCGCCCCCACGCCTCTGCGTTGACTGCGGCCCTTTGCGCTTCGCGCCCCTGCCCCCCCTGTGCTTCGTGACACAGGCTTTCAGCCCTCATACAATTGTACTCATACAGTCACACACGTGCATTCCTCCCAGCTCATCATATACACACCCACTCGACATTAACTCAACACAGCACGAATCGGGGCTGTAGTTCCCCTTTAACTTCCATTCCTTCCCCCCCCCCTCCTACCCTCTGGGGCCCGGGAAGATGTTCGCGCCACAGCGCGACGGATAACCGTCTCTGCGCCGGTCAATTAAGATGCATATTGGTGCAACGACTGGGCAACGAACGATCGGCCAATCACAGCGAGTTGACAATTATACTCGACGAGCCTCCTAGACCGCGGGATGACGCGGTCGCCCAGGGAGTGTGCTTAGAGCGTTCAAGACGAACCCACGCGTCGCCCGCGCAAGAATTCAGCCCGCGAACAACCACGACTACAGTGTTTGTGAATTAAGAGCGCTTGGTACCAGCTCAACTATTCCTAAACCGCCTACGACCAGTGCCTTCAGTGAACTGTGTTTGTGTGTTGCCGCCCTCAAGCCCGCCGCCCGCGCCTAGAGCGCCAGCCACCTTCAGCTCCAGCCAGCTCCAGCCCGAACCAGGTAAGCCCCAGATTTTCCCTTATTCCTGCCTAAGCCTTATTTCGCCGCTGTTACGGCGAACCGCCTTTCGCCGTAACAAAAACTTTTTAAAGGAGATCATTCAAGCTCCATACATTTTTGGGCCTTTTCTGAAAGTGCCGGCCAACAAAAAAAAATAGTACTAGGATAAAAATAGTAGAAATTTATAGTATTTAAGTGATCGTTAACTTAAGAAGAGTTTTGTGTGTATATTTCTTTGTAATCATATTTAACAAAATTTTTGTTATCATTCGTAACTTGAGTATTTAAGAATCGATTTTTGCTGAGCCTTAACCATTTGAGGTAAGCCCTTTATGTATTTTAGACTAGATTCGCCTCCCTGCTCTCGGCGCTTTAGCTCTTTAGGTGTATTTTCTGACTTAGCGTTTGATCAACGTATAATCGCAGACCATCGTTCAATTTCTGCTTATTGCGTAGAAGAAGTTTTGGGGGTTAAAGATACTCGCGTCCGTAGGTTTACACTTGAGACCCTACACGTGACCCCTGGGTGGTGCTAAATGAGTGACACTGACTGAATGGTAGAGCCACGCTGCGTTGCAGCACGCATTGGGCCGGCTCGCCCGGGGTAATACCACCCTCTCACGAATATCCGGCGTGAAATAATGGCACTTGGTGCTGTTGTTTCGTCCGGCCAGTAAGAGTTCCGGAGCCCCCCCCCCCCCCCTCACAATTCCTACTTCTTCCTTAACTCTATTCCTTTCTTAAAGGTCGGCAACGCATCTGCGACTCCTCTGGTTTTGCTTTGGTCCATGGGCGGCGGTGATTGCCCTCCATCAGGTGACCCGCCTGCTCGTTTGCCTCCTTCTTACATAAAAAAAGAAGATATTTGACAGGATCTGCAGAATCAAAAAATATTTTCAAGTGGCGATTTTTATCGGTGCTATGTTTTTCCAGTCTTATAGCCTTTAGTGGTTTTGGACAATGTGGGTATATTGATTTAAAAGCCTTGTTTATGTCATGTTGTTGTCTTATACTAGCATCCTTGTTGGTCAGTTCGACGACACCCACAAGCAGTATGTTTCTCATGAATTGATGACGGTCTTGAAATTCACGTAAAACACCCTCATTTGTAGCTAAGGTTTCAGGGTTAGTTTGAGGCTCATTAGACTTTATCAAGCATACGTCTTTTTCTAAGTTTGCAATCTTCTGTTGTATTTCAGAGTTTTCATCTTTAATGCAAGACTTAGACACATCTTTGTATGTATTTTCATACTTCAACGATAGGTTCTCAGTGTTCGTCTTTTATTTCATTTAAATCTTGACGTATTTTGTTAATACATATCTTCTTTTTGATTTTTTGCGAAATCCTTAAAAAATTACATTATTTCAGTACGGAATGAGTTTAACTCGGCCATTATTTCAGATTCGAAATCTGGTTGTTTTCGCTTCCTCGTATTAATATATTCGTCTTCCATAATTAGAGACTGCAAGTCGGGGCTTGAGCTATTACCGCTACCACTCATGCTTAGTCCACTTTTTAGAGAGTGTTGTACGCTCATTTTGTGTTGGTACGGCACAGAACGAGTAGATCGGAAAAGATGTTTTATTAGTAATAAGACATCTTTTGCGCTCTACTCGATTCTCTTTTCTCTCTTTATTACCAAGGGAAGAAGTGATCACAGAATGAAACGGGCCTAACAGTGTTGTCGTAGTCGGTCCTAGGTCGTAGCGCGTCTTCGAGCGGAGCGTTACGGATTGGGTATTGGGTACGCACGGTGTGGTTCGGCAAAACTCGGCCGGCCAGCCGGTCACCGACGACGAGTATTCTAAGGGTACGTTAAGATGATCAGCGCTCAACGCGCGTTTTGCTACTAGCTACTGCGCGTTTGTAGAACGGTATAGAAACGCGCGTTAGCATGTGTACTCCTACAATGAAATACAGGTGGTAAACGCGCGTTGAGCGCTCATCATCTGAACATACCCTAAGACTAAACTATCGCGTTGCGTTGCATTAAAACTATTTTAACGGGACCTAACACATCATCACGCATCGCGGCCGAAACGTCAAGCAGTAAGTAGCTACTTACTTACAAAATTAATGATAGGTCCTGTTAAAATAGTTTTGACGAGTAAGTATCTTGTTTCGATTCCAGCAACGTTACGTGAGGTAGGTCAGGGACAAAATAGGTTGATCAATACACCGCTGTAGATTTTTCGTTGCACTGTTTCAATGCGGAACTTCAACGAAAACCCGTTTGTGTAACGTTTAAGTTCGTGATATTATCACCAGAGAGGTAGGTAGTAGATTCAAATAGTAAGAACACTTTAGATATTTTTTAAAGACACAAATACGGAGCTCGAGCGGAAACAGCTGTATGGTGCGCGCACGCCGGACTTATTTATTAGAATAGGTATCTATAAGTAAATATTTTTTACATTTGTAATTAGATTCATTAGTATTTAACCTTTGACATAGACTGGAATGTGCATGTACGTCACTATTTCATTTCTATTGTGTCTGGTTCTACGGCAGCTTACAGGTTAAATGCATACCTTGTTCGCTCTAATTCTGAGATTATCTGCTGTAGTTGTTCGTCTTGATGCTCCGGCTCTGGCGACGTCCGGCCAGGGTGCACCGGAAGGAAGTCTGGAAGTCGCATGGATTCAGCACCTAAATATAATTAGAATAAGTATAATTAGTATACGAATATTAACTACTCACCACACACAAGATACAAGATCTCTAAAAAATAATGAAAGTCCATTTATTGCATATCACATAATAAAAATAAACAAGTTGTTACAGTAATTTACAGACTATGTGACACCCTGCAAGTGCGCAGCAATTGGAAATAGCTCATACTAGAGTACACGCGTGGCCTACTATTACATAGACCACGGTAACATTTTTGTTGATAATTTGACAGTTTTACATGTTAATGTTTGTCTTGTTTGTCATGTTAGACTTGCGCTTGAAATAGTGCAATATCTGGGACCCACACCTATAAACAAGTCCTAAGGGAAAATCCTAAAGGGGAATATCCTCCACTTCAAGGTACTTCAGATCATCTGCTTAAAAATCTGCTAAAGTCGAATGATTGCATGATAACATAGTTTAAAAAAAAGTTGGGTTTAAACTTTTTCATATCACTATTTACTTTTTTTTCCATGAATGGAAAATTAGGTAAGTTTCAGTAAATGTTATACATGAGAAATGCCAAGCATATTATCTCCAGCTCAAAGGCCAAAGCATTAAGCAGCGATAACATTATATTATGTGCTAATTAGTTTACACTTACTTTTATCTACTGCATTAATGAATAATGCAACAAAAGGTTTCAAAATGACTTGCTTTTTAAAGAAGAATGTCACTCATATAAGCAGCATAAGTACGTAATAAATTCAGCACTGTAGAGTTAAGGTGCCGGTTGGTAGCCGACAGCAGACGACGTGTCGTCGCGACACTATATGAATGAATAAATACTAAAAGGGCACTTGTCACACTTTTACCTTCGTCTCTATCAAGAAACAACTTCGTCTCTATCAAGACGAAAAAGTACTTCGGATAAAAATGTGACAAGTGCCCTTTTAGTATTTAGGCATTCATATTTCTATGAAATTCTCGCTAGCTTCGTGTGGCTAGCTACAGAGGGAGTTTCATAGAAATCAGTAGTGTCGCCGACGACACGTCGCGCACCTTTAGTAGTTTTTAAAGAGAAATGCTTCATAGACACTGTTGAATTTAAGCAAAGCAGATCTATAACAACATACATACATATAATCATGACTATTATTCCTGAAGAGTTAGTCAGAGACTAGGCAATGAGGGCAGCAAAAGCAGTCCTTTTCCATAGTCCACTTTTCACCAAATAGCGACTGCACATGTGCTCAGCGTAACAGGTGGTGAGCCCATCGCCACTCTATGGTGTTTGATGTATGTGCAGTCTTTAATCCGTTAGTCGCCTTTTACGACACTCAAGGGAAGAGAGGGGGGTGGTAGTATTATTTCACCGCTACGCGACACACGGTTAATAATAATATTAATATAATGCTAAGTTTAATTTCAATTGTCCAATTAAAATTAAACTTTAATATTTAGATGTTGTATGATGTACAATTAGTTGTAGTAGGTAACTAATGAATAAATCTTATTTTATACAACGTCAGTTGGAAAGGGGGTACTAAGACGCGGACAACTGAAATAGCTACCATCAATTGTTATATTGCAAATATAAGCTTTGCGAAAACCATTCATATTTACTTCCATACAAAATAAAACTTTAGGTTACATAATTTAAAAAATTTACAATCCTGAATAGAATAGGGGCATGTTTGTTTGCATGCAGCATTAATGCATGTTCGGCTAAAACGTAAAAATAAATGAAATGTGCCAATTTTGGAAAGAGGTTAATGCAATATTAACAATTTTATTTTTATTTATTTTTTGTAAGTACCTACTAGTTAAGGGCCTCATACATTCTTATTGTCACTGAAAATAATGTTCTTTATGTTAATATTAAACATATTAGTTACATGCCTGTTAACTGGTTATTAATTGAACCGAGTTTTGTTACATATCTACTTAATAAAATTAAACTTACTATGTAACTGTGCAAGATGCCTTTCTCGGATTGTTATACATAGGCCTCACCTACGGACCTCAATGACAAACGACCCAGGCCCAACAGGTCGGTGGTTCATTAAATTACATTTAGTACCTAAATTTATTTAATTCAGGAAAGGGTAAGGGAATGATAAAATAATTTTAATTTACAAATGTTCGTCAAGATAGATTTCAATAATTATTCAATAATGAAATACCACCAGCTACGTTACAAATTACGTAATAATAACTTATTTGTTAAAAGTTAAAAAGTTAAGAATACACTTTTAAACTTTTGTGTTCCATTATGCACACAAATTTAAATTGCATTGGTTGTGGTCATGGGCTGACTGACCCGTGACCACAACCGATGCAACTCGGTTGAGACATCGGGTTTAAAAGGTATGCTTATGCCTTTACTAAGTAGCTTTGCATAGCGAAGATGTGACATTAGCAAGAAAGTTAGTAGGTTACATATCTATCAGGCCATACAAGTTGATGAACTTGGTAATGTTTTTTGTTACTTACTACTTTAACTGCCTCTGTGGTCTATTGATCATGGTAAGCCCGGTCTGAGAATCCAGAGATCCCGGTTTCGATTCCCAGCAGAGGGTACATTATATTCTGCTTGGTTGGTGGAAGGGCTTGTTATAAGTCCACCTAGCTAACTACCACCATCTTATCTAAGTCTGTCGCCATACAATGTTGGTAGGTCAACGAGACGCCGACGTAGAGATAGACGTAATGAAAAATTAACTAATGAATAATGATAATAAAATGAACCCTAGTTATTATGCACCTATGTATGACACACCATCAAATCGTGTCTCTCAGAGGACGGAGATTCGTAGGTAAAAAGCTGTTCTCTGAAATGTTTACAATTACTATTTACAGTTGATAAAAACGGCCATTTTGTTAAACCCGGTTAAACCCAAACACAAAAATCTGTCACTCTCGAAACAGCTGACCGCTAGGGCTACCACAGTGTCATTTCTTTTGAAATCTTAAAAAAGCTGTTTATCTAAAATTATACATTTTTAAGGAAAGTCTTTAGACAAAAGTTATTCACAATCATGTATACTTTACTCTCCTTTCGGCTTAGTACCCCCATTCCGACTGACGTTGTTTAAAGTAATGCATTTTTACTGAAGTGCACCATATTATATCTGTTAGCACTGTCAACAAGCTTTGAATCTTGGATAGTTGTTACAGGTAAAAGTCCAAGAAACATGTCTCTTGTTCATAAAAAATAATTTGTATAATAAATAAAGTAAACTTGAACTTACCTGCATTTGGTGGTAAATCTAGAGGAAATTGATTCCTTGGAGATGTGTTCCTCCTGTCTGCAGGGTTAACAGACTCAGTAAGGTCTAGACTAAGGTGCACCGGCAGGTCGAGGGGGATCGGGCCAGCTGCCTCCGCTCCTGCCGGCAGGTCCAGCGGTATGCCACGGCCCACTGAAGAACCGGCATCATTCGATGTTGAAGCAGCACCCATATACGCTTCATAGTCATAACTCCTGTTGCCACTATAATTACTATTATTTCTCCTTCCTAATGAAGACGATGATCCAGCATTGAAATTGGTATTGAAGGTAAAGTCTGGCAAATTGTCTAGATCAACTGATATTGGACCATTTGAGTTCAAATACGCCTGCTCCACCAAGATGTGATCCTGAACAAAATCTGGTAATGAGGGCATGCCTAGCGGCTCTGAAGCCAAGTTTGGCCTTTGATAGAATGGCACATCAGGATTGTCTGTGTAAAAATTATGCTTAGATTCAGAATTGTCCACTACACTAAAAGGTATCTCTACGGAACTACTTGAAGACGTGTTATCACTTATACGATGGCTGCTAGCATCGTTACTCTTTTCTTTGGTTTGATTGTCGTTTGAATGTGTTTTGTCGCGCCTAGAGTCGGCATGAACGTCTATTTTAGTTGGCGAATGTTGCACTGTGTTAGCGTAAACTTTGGGTCGGGCCCCCGTGTTTTCGTACGTCGAATTGCCCGGTAACGACAAATCACGCTTCAAGAAATGCCGGAACGAAAACGGATTTTCTTCCTTTCGCGTGGCGCCAGTAGACTCTGGAATAAAAAAGGAATGTATGTTGAAGAATGTCCCTAAATTTAGCGGATAAAAAACAACTTAGTAAAACACTCACTGGATGACGAACTTTTCGCTTCTGGCGGCGATGCCTCGCCATTTTCGTTGCTATTATACTTTGCCTCTTCGATGCCTAAGTCTGGTTTCGTCGCAATTTGTTCATTGTCTTGAGAGGGACCTGCATTTTCAGAAATTTGGGAAGTTTTCCTATTCGAAACACCATCTTCGTCTTCCGCCATGATAATGGAAAATGACATTTTGCTATCCGTCATAAAACCTGCCGTCACTTTACAGACTTCGTTCTAAAACCTACACCATAGACAAAAACCGGTCTTCTGACGATTCAATCGACAGTGGTCGAAGATTACGGATGAATGAGTGACTAAAATTCATTTAAAATTATATTCTAGTAGCACCCTTAAAGGTGATTTATCCTCAGAACAATAATGCTTTGTTATTGTTCTGAGGATTTATCTACATTTCATGGTGACAGCAGCCTGGGGGCTTACTATCAGCTTTTATAGCAGGACTTAAATTGAACTGCCTTGCTTTTTTGTACTATGACACCTTATAAACAGGCCTGTGGCAGGGCAGTTAGAATGACACTTCGAAAACCGTTCACCTTTTTTTTGTATGGACATTTCATACTACGAGCGCTTATTTATTTATGTAAAACGTCTTTTTGAGCGTCTGAAACGTCAAATAAACAATCCTGAACTAAAGGTAAGCTTACACGGGCAATGAAAATTGATCAATTATGAATGAGCAATACTGGACGATTGTGACGTGCTGTATGCGCATGCATGTTCTGCGCCAATCGCTAGAGAAACAACAATATTTGAGCAATATGGAGCAAATCCAAGAAACTAGCAATACCACGCTGTACTTTCATACACGTACAAAACTATCACTCGCCATGGAGGACGATTTTCTTGCCTAGCCTAGCCTAGCCGAGCTGGCAGGCGCCGCTCCGCGGAAACGAGACGTAGTTAAACCGACATAGTTAAATCAATATGTGCAAGCGAGACCGGAAACAAAATTGCTTTAAATTTCCAGACTCATTGGATATTCGGTAATTCGTGTCGGCAACATTCAGCAATGGGAATGTGGAGCAATTATAAGCAATATTGCCGAAAAATTACCGGATGTTTTTAATTTGCTCCTCATTGTTCCAGCTTGATCAACACGTGGTTGCCGTGGTGTTGCCAAGCAATAATTGATCAAAAAATTGCCCGTGTAAGCGCTTCTAATGCGCGCGCCGTAAAAGACTGCTTTTGCTGTCCTCATTGCCTAGTCTCTGTCTGGGGTGGGGATAGGCAGGCGCTCTTGTCTTGTCTTAAATTTCGAGGTTATTTTTTTTTATTAGACAACAGAATAAATCTAACTCCATACAAAAATATCTTTTGAATATTATGTCGTCTGAACATTATGACAAATAAAAAAATATGTTACGGTTCCCGAACCGATTGAGATACAGTGCTGCTTGTGGCCAGTCAATGGTTGTGGCACTCTATACGCTTCGTACTAGGATGCCGTCAAATTACGGCATCGTAACCGATCGTACTATGTTGCCGGTTGTGGCACTCTATTCACTGCCTACACTTTGTACTAGGATGCCGTAATTACGGCATCGTAACCGATCGTACTAGAATGCCGCTTGTGGCACTCTATCCACAGCCTAAAATATATTTGTATTCGCATTCCCAAGGATCTTTAGGGCAAGATTATCATTCGTTCATTCATACAATCACGACAATTATCCCCGAAGGGTTAGTCAGAGCCTAGGCAATGAGGACAGCAAAAGCAGTCCTCTACAATTATAGTCCTGCAGTCTCGAACCCAAACTATCCGGTTTGATTCCAGCGGGACGGGTACATTTTTACTGTTTATTTGGTGGAAGGGGTTGCTTTAAGCCCGCCTGGTCAACTTTTTACCAAATAGCGACTGCACATGTGCTCAGCATAACACGGGGGTGGTGAGCACATCGCCGCTCTATGCTATTGGAAGTATGTGCAGTCTTTAGCCCGTTAGTCGCCTTTTACGACACCCACGGGAAGAGGGGGTGGTAGTATTTTTTCCTCTTATTCCGTTACGCGACACGGTTACATTTCAGCAGATTAAATAAGAAAAATAAAAACTATAACCAGATAGAGAATTTTATTATTTAAAGGCGCCTTGACCGCTTTTTTCACATATTGATTGTACAACTTGACAGATTAGGTATTATTAGTAGGTACCTATCTAGTTTACAATACTTACAATTTTGCAAAATAATAACAGTGGATTCTAAAAAACAACATAAAATAAATTCGTTACTAGTAAATGCATTTTCAAAGTATTCTTTGAATAAGTGTTATAAAAGGTAGGTAATGAAATAATTTAAATATTGTGAGAATAGTTGCAAGGACAAGGAATCGCATCTAAGCCAATACACTGGATCAATTTTTAGTTAATTATCATGTAACGCAAAACGCAGCGAAATTCCACCCGATCTTTAAATTGTCCCTAGATAAGCATAAATTATGGTAAGTAAAAAAAATACAAAGAGTCACTGAAGGGGAGAATTTCTACCTGTTGCGCGCCGTGACTACAGACACAATTTCCGCGCGCATCATCTAATGATGCGCGGAACAATTAAAATTGTAATGTGTCACACAATGGAAATTTAATTGTTCGTCGATGGGCGAAAATTTATGAGTGAAGATATTTTTTAATTTGAACATATAGGTACCTACTCAAAGAAAGATGGTCTTTGTTGTCTAACTAGCATTAAAACTGCCAATAAAATATAGTATAGACTTATCAAAGACAAAATTATACCTACAACTTAAGTCACAGGTTGTAATATTGTAGTAGGTATTTAAGTTGTGCTTGTTCTCTAAAGGTAATTCAGTTATACCTAATTATTAAAAATATAACGGCGGCGCCAAGCGCAATTCCTAACGATTATAACAAAAACAAGTGTAATGATCTATTTGTATTACCATTAAAATATCACATTATTTAGAATGTAATTCCCACAAATTCTCATATTAAAAGGTCTTGTTAAGCGAAAGAGATAAAAAATAGTATGCCATTACTTTTATACATAACGTGCGATAGAAAATGAACTCCTAATTACTACGTAAATGGGGGCTATTTTGAGCACAGTTAGGCCAGACAAAGACGAAGATTTTTTATTTCGCTTGAAATATAATTTATGATACAGTGCTTAGCGAACTGCTGGGTGTACCTTATTTCTTAACTTCTGGGTGACAGATAAAGATGTTTAATAAGTTTTAGTTAGTCAGAATAGTTAAGATTAATTATTACAAATATATTGGTAAGATATATTGGTGAGATGAATAAACATTAGGCCAGTTTAAACTGGTACGTAGTGCGAGTGTTTTCACTGTTACATCTAAACTTAGTGACACGATGGTTGACAACTTCGTTACTAGATGGCGCTTTCTTGTTCCTAAATAAATTGTAGTTATTACTTAACTGGTTCGAATAGTGAAGGATACTTGCACTAGGCAGTTATAGAGCAAACCCTTAACTGCATGTTAACATTAAGAGAAAAGATAGTTCAGTAACATATATGCTCGTCATAGCTTGCACTAGAATTTTAAATCAATTTACTTTAACGTTTGTAATGCTTAGAACATCATTGTACTCTCACTCTGTCAGTTGCTTAGAGTTGACAGAAACAGCATTATGTTAAGCAGAATTTAGCTAAATCTTCATTTAAGATTATAGTGCATGCAACGCTAATAAACGCCAGCAGGTCAATATCCAAAACTGTCAAATTTCTTTAACCGATATTGATCCTTAGAACCAAACCATAAAGTTCAAAATGTATTAACAATATTTGTAATTTTGTGGTATGTTGACCTGTTGTCGTGTACAGTGAACGATGATCGTCGTGATCATTTTTCACATAAAATATGACGACAATATTTTAGCCCTCCTTGTAAAACAGTGAAAGACGCTCTATTCAGTATGAGAGTTAAATATTATGATGTCATATTTTGACCTAAGTTTTGCAAGGTTTGTTTAGCTTAGTGTACATCCTACCGCCTCAGTTTTTCAAGCTAATAAAAAAATAGTATAATGACAAGTCACCATAATATTAGTGTATAGTACGTCATTCATTTTTCATAATGTTGTCTCACATACAATAAACACCAAGCTTTATTGAATTAACTCATTTTGTAGTAATATAGTATATTTATAATACTTAGTTATAGTAAGTGCGAAAAGTGTTAATACGGTTCTCTATTTAGAAACAAAAAATTCAAAACAATTTGGCACCAATTGTTTGAGAGCTTGGAGTACCTAATTAAACAAAAACATACTTAAAGGAAGTTTGTATTTAATAAATGAAATAACAATAACATGTTAACCTTATGATTATTATAAAAATAATAAAAAATACATAATAATATAATATGGCACACATCGATGTATAATTTATACATTTTATAATGTTTCGATTTCAGTTACTTATCTTGTTTTTTGCCGACAAATCAATAAGTAATTTTCTTTTTTTTAAATTGGAAAGGCAACCACTAGACAAATAATAACACTACACTTATTTATTAGTCAGTTTTGTTATGATTATGACATAGAGTCCTCACAATATTAAACTACTATCTGGAGACAGAAGCTACTCTACTAGTAATGAAGGTTATACAAAAATATACACATGCATATCTGAATTTACATTATACATTTAGATATACAGGTAATTTTAATGGGTATATCATGTCGAAAGGGAAACAACCCATCAATAACAGCAACTAATGCTCTTAGTTCTATTTGTTGGTTATTTTGTGATGGAAAATGTCCATATAGGATAAAGAAAGCTTTTTCCAAAATTATTCGAACATTTAACATTTTAATTATAATTAACAAACAAAGAAAACCGTATTGATAAGTGATCAAATATGTTTTTGTTAGCTAAACAAAACAATATTACCATTTAACAATTATTACAGTCTAGGACACCACATACAAACTGAAATTCTAAGTTTCATATAATAAATAAGTACTAAACATTATTTAGTTCAAACGGCAATTAGATGCAATAACAGGTTATTGTTGAACAATTTTATGATATACAAGTGTGTTAAAATATTTTCTATTATCATATTTATCCTTGACCAAGTTTTCTAATGTATTGTAATTTAATAAAAATAAACAATCATACTATTGGTCGACCATTTATATTTGTAGGTAAGTATGCAATTTGCTTATAGCTTAATAAATAAATTTGGTCCTGTATCTGAGAAAATATTGCTGAGTTACTCTACGGGTTACATCATAATATTACTACCGAATCTACCATATAAAACATAATTGGAAAAACGAAATTTAATAAAAAAATGAGAATCAGTCTTTGGAATACAAAGGAAGAACATTTTTTTTTTATAAATTAATTAAATAAAAAAATAGCAGTTAACACTTGTTAGAGATCGTGACATTATTAAAAACACTAGATTTCACAACAATGTTAATTAATTATTGGTTATGTACATTTTTTTAAATATTTATTACATTTCGAAGCACAGTGTAATTCAAGACAAACAACAATTAACTTTTGTTGTGTTATTAAATGAGAATAAATCTGTTCAAATAACTTTAAAACGAGGAAGTATAATATTTGTTGTTTCTCACATAATTTTCCACAATAAGTAGTTACAGAAAACGATAGTTGCGGATTTAAAAAACCCTAACATAATTTTTATATTATCTTAAAAATACTTCCACTTTAGTCTCGATCTCATAAGAATAAATGCCCAATACTGTTTTAGTTACATTCAATATCAACCACTTAATTGTGTCACAGTCACTGAAACAATGATGACTTAATTTTGATCACATTTAAAGAAAACTTTACATTTAAATCATAATTCATAATTTAAAGTATATACCTATTTTTTTAACTAAGTAAGTAGTAACTAGATAACATTGTAATAATAATGTTATCAAGTTAATTTGAACAACAATTTTTTTCTCACAAACTATCGTGACTGCGACGTAATTTGGCAACCTTTATATAGATTATAATAATTATTGACTAACATAGAAAAGTACTCATATAAACCACCGAATAAGTTGTTTGAAAAAATGCGCTAAAACAACATTTAAGTAAGTAATTTGACATGAATATGCATACTATTACTTATGCTGACTATTACCAGTATTATCACACTGTAAAAGCTAAAGTGCCTTACAAATAAACAAAGAATAAGCTACGAATAGTTATTCCGTATTTTGTTCCTGTCACTTAGGCTCGGACTACATGCATCCGGAATCACACGGACCCGAAAAAACACGGCCCCGGATTCATTCCGTAGCTCAAACAAATATATGAATTTTTACTGCATCGACTACATGTGATCAGGGGCCTTCCGATCCCGATTTTCACCCGGAAGCAACCGAAACATGCTCCGGACGTCTCCGAGTAGCCGGTCCGTTATTTTTCGGCACGGGGGGCGGGGCCTATCAATATCGTATGAAGTTGTATGGAGCTGACCACACGAGAACTCGAGAAACGTCCGTTCCGGTCCGGTCCGGAGGAATCACGCGCCAGTCGATGACAGACGCTCGAAGCGGTCGGTCGCGTCGCGTGCGCAAGCAAAACTGCAAAATAGTAGTTGATTCCGAGCGCCTCATTATGGTGATAGTAGTAGTAGCACAGAATAAATAATAGTACCCTACTACTAGTACACTACTACTACTACTAGTAGTAGTAGTGTTCGTAGAATTTATCAGAAAAGAACCTTATTTTTGTATAAGACTTGTAGAATTCATATTCCGTTATGCGGTCTATGTGAAAAGGATTAACCCAATATCTTTTCACTTTCTTCTGTTTCCATTTTTATTCCAATTACATTTCGACTGCGATTTTTGCGTAAAATGGCCAATTTTGGCGTTGCGGATCTCGGAAACCAAAATACATTAACAATTTTGACTTATTGAATAATGTAGAATAGCTTTTGGAATAATGCGTAGCGGCCTCGCTTTTTGTAAATTTTGCTTAACGTATACTGCCCGGAGGTGCTTCTATATTTGCAACTTTAAAAATGGATCTTATCCATCCAGACAACATAGTCCTGGTGGCAGTCTTAACTATTCCTGTTACTGAAATAAACAGTTGGTCTATGTTTACTTCTGATCTTCTCCTTTGAGAAGCCTGTATTAATAATTGTATAAGACGCACCGGACAAATACTAGGGTCCGGGTGATTTTACAAATGCCAACCAGACTGTTGATTGTAGCTGAGTCTGTTTTAGTGGGTCTAAAACAGACTCAGCTACAATCAACAGTCTGGTGTGTTCCGGCCATAATATTATTTCCTTATCTTTTTGTAATAATTTGTCCTTTTTAATTAAAATGTTTACTAGAAAAAAACACACGCACACACTTCACAGTGACGTAATACCGCTGGCTTGCAGCACTACTAGAAAAAATCATAAAATTTAACCGCCTGTGTGGTCTAGTGGCTAAGCTACCTGTTTCAGACCTAGAGGTCCCGGGTTCGATTCCCAGCGGGGGGTACATCTTTGTGTGCTCGGTTTGGTTGGTGGTAGGGCTGTTAAGTCCGCCTGGCTATCTACCACCATCTTATCTAAGTCTGTCGCCATAACAACGATGTTTATAGCATTGTTGTGTTTCGGCAGTTTGAGATAAGATAGCCAGTTCCTCAGTGAGGATTCCAGGTGAAGCGCGCTTCCACCTTCGGCCTTATCGTCACTTACCATAAGGTGAGATGAAGACCAAGCGCTTACCCGATAAAAAAATAATAATTCAAGAGTCTTCTGGGGTTTCCGAGAGGTAGCTTAGCGGTTAGAGCAGTGGACCGGCAATCCAAAGGTCACGGGTTCGAATCCCGTTCGAGCTTTCCAGAGACTGGTTGTTTTTTTTCTAGTAAACATTTTATTCTACAACTATATAGCATTGTGAATGCAAAATTTCAATAATAAAGATTTTAATTAAACCCAAAATTGCAGAGAAAGATTTTCATAAAATGCGGGAAGGCACGTTTTTGAGCTCCTAGATTGAACTAAGTACTGTTTCTAAACAAATAAAATAAAAAAATAGAAGGTTATCACTTATATAGTCTTAAAGTGCGTAGCGGTCTCGGAATTTTTAGATATCATTGATTTTATATAGAAAAAAAATCTTATTCGAAACCAAAAAACTTCGAAAATTGCTTTAAGGTAACCGTGAATTTCTTCTATCTACAATAATATTATTGAGCAAAATTTATACCTGAATAATCATTACTTACTTCATAATGAATAAATATTTTATAATTAATTAATTATCCTATTTCGATAAAAACGAGAAATACAACTGTAAAATTACTTCAAAATGCGACGCGCCGGCCGTCCGAACTCAGTTTATCCTCGCAAAAGGACATTTGTAATATTAAGCATGAATTTATTATCCTATTTCGATAATAACGATAATTACAACTGCTAAATTACAACAAAATGCGAAAATGGGCATTTTACGCAAAAAACACAGTCGAGATGTAAGTAATAGGCCTCTTAACGGCTACAGCTAAGCATACAATTTCAACTAAAGTTAAACTTTCCTTTGTCGACTGGACGACTATCCAGCGCAAGTGCTAGAGACCGACTGAGTAAATTTCTCTCCGGATTCAAAACGGAGCGCGTGTAGTCGATTACTTGCCGAATTTGGTTTTTTCCCGGGCCGGACTGATTCCGTATGCATGTAGTCCGAGCCTTAAACATATTTTCAAATTAGAGTAAAAGAGACAAAACACGGAATAACTATTCTCCGACCTTATTATCTGTTTATTTGAAAGGCACATAGAGTATAATTTACACGGTTTTTGATGTGACTTCGCATCAAATATGTAGCGTTTTTCTATCGTTTTTTTTAAACAAATAGATGATCTTATGTTACCATTATCATCTCGAAATATCTGTAAATGTTGTAATGTCGCATATATTCGTAAATTAAATATTTTTAAAATTTAGGTAAGTAGGTTAGTAATAGTTTTGTAAAACCTCTGTTACTTGTTAATTAATTTAATTAATTTTTAAAGTGTATAAAATATTAAGTATACCATTTGTACAACTTACTGTTAGTCTCATAAAAAAAAACATAAATGCATATATTTTGTAACAGCCTATTGACAAAATTATGTTTTTGTTGTGAATACTTAATTTTTTGTTTTACATATGAAACGTCTCGGTAGCTGGAGATGGGGTTGAATGTGTGAACACGTGTTCAATCACTGAGGAGAACCCTCTCCTAGCACACAAGCTTATTTGCTTTCTGGAGAGAGGTTTAAATATAACATAATATTATTTATGAACAGAATATTGTAAATAAAAAAAATCAGATAATTTGTATACTTACTTAACAAAAATACGCGTAAGATAGTTAAAAAAAGAATATTTTATTATTTTATATATTTATGTGGCAACATCTTAAATAAATTGGTAAGTAATCACTGGTACTGATTTAACTAAACATTTTGAGACCCGCCTATGTGTTGTGGTTTAAAATATAAACTGGGTAATATTTTAATTAAATAAGGTGACATCTTACAGGAATAAAAGCGTAGTTTTATTAAAAGTGTATCCCTGGGGAATAATTCATTTCAACGACCAACTGGCTTGTTTTGCATCTGTCTGTCAAATGGCCCACGAAATGCGATTCTGGATGGGTTCCATTGCATTAAAATAAAAGAATAACAAAATGAGTACAATTAACAGTTCACTCTGCCGTGAGAGCGACGATGACATCAGCGCATTGTTTCAAGTCATTCGGTTTGTATAAGCACCACGCGGCAGACAACGTGTTCACCATAAACGCTCATTAAACCTATACATTAATTATTACCAAAGTAAGTTACGTGGAACACAAATGTGAATCGTTAGCAGTATATAACAGTCAATTAAAATGCGACACGACACAACGGCCGCGTAGACATTTCTTCTGCCACCACCGAGTCGTATCCTCTTGGAGGTAAAAAATGGCGTCTAAACTTAATATCACAGGGTTAGAGTGACCCTTTATATTCACACGTACGTTTCGTCCTGTCGGGCGACTGAGGCGACTCGGGCGGCGACGGGTCCGAAGCACCCGTCGTGGGTTAACCCCTAGCTGGACCGTTCCTCGGAGACGCTGTCGACGTCGGTGGAGGCCCGGGGCGTCGGCTAGCTGGCTGAGGAGCTGCTGCTGGTAGACAAGGACTCGGCGGCCATTATCGCGATCGTCAGCTCTTTGCGCGCTTTTTGCACCACCCACACCATGAGGGTTATGCCGATGAGGATCTGCAACGAGAATAAAGGTGATTCAAACTTCAAGATTCAATATCGTTTATTTAATTAAGGTTGAAATCATTGAGCACTTATGAATGTCGCTACGACCTTACCCGAGTAATTTACACTAGGGTTAGTGTAAATTACTCGGTCAGTCATTAATAAAAGTTAATTAAAGTTACACTTAGGATTAAATTGACGCTGTCCCTATCTGGGCCCTGATTCTGTATGTATCGCAATCTATAGATTCCACACCTAAACCTTACCGCGCACAAACGTCAAGCGCATACGTTTTTGGGAAGATATCGTAACTTTTTAAGGAATTAACGTGGTTTTGAAACAAGGAATCGTTACAGAATAAGGGCCCTGTCTTCTTTAACAAAAACGAGACAGCGTCACTTTAAACCGGGGTGTAACATTTGGCCATTTTTATTAACCCCTCAAACCCCAAGCGGTCGCATGAGACCGCACCTACAAAACACACTTGACTTTGTACCGTGTTTCCATAGACTTACAGACTAATTTAGTATGAACAAGGTCGATTATTTCGGTTTTATGGTACATTTTATGCATCGTAAGACGGTAAGGAAACGTTATTTAACATTAGCATTAACTTTTCAACTGCAGCCGCGCACTGAACAGTCAGCACAGCAATGAATAGAATACCTATTGTGTCTAGAGTCTAGGGGACCGTGTTCTAAGTACTTTTAAGTGTTAAGTACGACAATGCCTCGGTTACATAGTGGCGAAGCGCTGGGCTCGGACGGAACGGTATCCGGAGTTCTCGTCCCAGATAAAAAGGAAAAGTGATTTTTTCGATGCATAGCCCTTCCATAGAATTGTAATTGCCATCTCGCATTTGGCAAGCGTGCGTGGTTAAGCCACTTACCTACTCAATAGTAGCAAATTGCCTTAATTCTGAAACAGGCGTAGCGGCTAACTAAACAGATCACACGTTTACAAAATGTCTGACACAAGTGATGTCATGAAACTATAATTCTGTACTATTTTTACCGGAAACAAAGAAATCGTCGTAACAGAAGATACTGGGTTCATCCGTATGTTGAAAGAAACATAAATCGCAGACTGAACAAACAAATTTAAAATTTTATAATTGCTCTGCCATCTTGGAAATCGCTGCGACTTAAATAGCGATAACTTTATTTGAATGATGACAGTCTTCGCCGCGACTTTTGAGAGTATACAAGCAGGCTAGAACGTATAGGCTGGGACAGCTTACATACAGTATTAAATGGTGAAACATATCGAACGTTTTAGAAGGTATACATAATTATAACGCGCACCAACTATTATTATATTGTGGAAACTATACCTACTGTACTAGTTACCATTGCGGACTAACCGTGTATAGTATAATGTCCAAGTGATAGACGCCCCGCAATGTATTAGACCCTATAGGCGATTAGTTTCGAGGTAGCCATTTCGATTTATTGCTTTCACTCTCTTTCAAGTAAAACTGGAATCTTTATGTTGTTTTCTAAATTATTACATCATCATTAGCTACGTGCCACTGTTTACGTTAGCAGTTTTTTTTGTTTTGGACCGCAAAAAGATTAAAACATGATTTAGCATTTGGCTAATTTGGCACAAAACCAAAATAACGCTAAATAAGATATTTTTTACATATCTATATATAATAATCACGACTATTATCCCCAAAGGGTTAGGCAGAGACTAGGCAGTGAGGACCGCAGAAGCAGCCCCCTACCATAGTCCACTTTTCACCAAATAGCGACTGCACATGTGCTCAGCGTGACAGGTGGTGAGCCCACGGCCACTCTGTGCTGTTGGATGTATGTGCAGTGTAACTTTTTTTACTTTTTAAACAGTAGGTATAATATGGTTACCAGTGCACAGTGATACTAAAACAGTATTTTGGATACTTTATTTTTATTCAACAGTAAAAATTATAATGTAGTTAAAAACAGTATAAGTACATAAGTAATACTGTTTTAACAGTATAGTTGACAACTGGCAATATACAGCAAAATATTTGTTGTCATGATGACATTCGTTAAAAATATTATTAAAACGTAACGCACCCAGAATGTACCATGTACCTACTCGACATACTTGATAAGTTTGATAACGCACGACTTAGAGAATTCGGGAATTACCACAAAATTAATGCAATCAACAAGCTTCGGTGTGAAACTATGAAGATACACTCAATTATAATGTCTTCTTTGAACAGGTCGCTTCGTAATTCTTTTTAATAATCTTTTTTTACGACGAATCCTTGTTTTCCGATTTATCGGTGCATACCTTTCACTGTAGCATTATTTATGTAATGAGAATTTTACAATGAATTGACAAATTATTACGGTCAGCTAGTAGACTAGGGATGCCGATCAGATATCGATTAATCGATGAATCAATTTCACTGAACCAAAAAAAATATCGATTTTTTGAATGATAATATTATGTAGTAAGTACTGAATCGATATTTCAAATTAGAAAATTGAAAATGGTTTTTTCAGTTTTAATAAGGCTTACAGTTAGTTGAATATACTCAACACATGTAAAGAAGTAATAGTAGGTACTTATTTCACGAAATTACGAAAAAACTTACGAGATGGCTGTGTGCTTAGTTTTCTTAGCCTCTTCTTATTAAATAAAAGCAATAAAAAAGTTACGTTTGTAATCTTTGATTTATTAGTATTGTAAATTCCGTTTAGGCGATCTGTACAAACTCAAAAATACATAAATTTTTGAAAAATCTATCTTTTAGAATTCGATTTCTTTGTAACTTGCTGTTTTAGAATTCGATTCGAATCGATTTAAGTATTGATCTTTTTTTAAAAGAATCGCCATCCCTACACTAGTAGGTTAACCTAACCTAACCTACTAAGGTTCGATAAATAATAAGAGGTATACGCTTTCGTAAAGTACTATTCCAAGTAGCAAACGAATTGCACCACTGCTATCAGTCGTCAATGTAATCTGTAGGCCAATCACACCACCGCACCGTATTAGTAGCAACCAGTTGCTCCATACACAATTGATTGACAAAATATACTCGTTACTGATTGACAACGTTAAAAGACAAATGAGCAACGCATTGACCATAATTGAAAAGTCCCTTGTAAAAAAATAGCTCCCGACGAATTGAGAACCTCCTCCTTTCTTATAAGTCTGTTAAAAACAGTACGGCAGAACGACCGACATTATCAAAGAGGTTACTGTTGTTAGAATCAGAACTAAATAATTCGATTACAGTTCCAATTCTTCGAAGTTTTGTCTTATGTTCAATCTACAGTATGATTCTGGAGGTAGTCAATACGGTCTATTCGGCACTTGCCCTCTTTCTGATCTTGTCTACAAATTCTCATTTCCGTACAAATTGTAGATTTTTGCCCCCTTTTCTGATTCATATACTTTTTATTCGTAATTCGCCCACTTTCGTTGTTCGCCCCCTTTTTACAAAACATATGAATAAATTAGGTTTTGGTACAAAATTTATAATACTGATTTAATTTGTCGTTGTTTGTTCACTATTTGAATAGTCGAGTACAAAACTGTAATTATAATAGGTCCACGGAGTTTTGCATAGAATTCTGCATTAAATATATTCTCGTTAGATAACGCTGGAAGGATTCATAAAATAGATTGATGTCATTATTTGACATTGATACTTATGCGATTTATGTGTTAAAATTACGATTAATTATTACAAATTGAAATATGAGTGTGGTGTTTTTTAATGGCCGCAAAGGCAAGAAAAAAATACGGAGTGATAAAGTTGTTTTTTTTTTTAAGTCTAGAATTATTATAGAATAAAATATTAAATTTAATTGTTTTTCTCATAGCATTTTTGATTTTGATAGTACATAAGAAGGCAAATATCAACCTTATTCAACAAAACTATATGAAGGGGACATACTGAGATTATTCATTAAAAACACGAGAAAAGTGGGCGACATCCTATTAAAAAATATGGAACTCCGAAAAGGGGGCAAAAATCTACAATTTGTACGGAAATGAGAATTGTAGACAAGATCAGAAAGAGGGCAAGTGCCGAATAGACCGTCAATACCACAGCTGTCCAAATGCCTCTAACATTAAAAATGAAGTCATCGCTATCGCAGCAATGGATATTGGTTTAATCTCCACGCTTGCCACACAAATCACAAACTCGAGCTGATCGAAACATCCTGAACACACTTTGCCCGATTTGGGAATTTTAGAAAAGCCATTTTAGCAGACACTTCTAGATCTATGCCAGCAATCAATTTCACACTTAACTCTAAAGTAACTATGTTCCACGGTACGCTAGCAATGTCAATGAAACCTCTATAACGCTTGAGACATTGAGGAAAACGTTTAATACAAGATTATCCTGGCGGAAACTGGTTATTAGGCTGATCAATATCAAGAGCAGCATCGAAGTGCGTCACAAGATCAACAAGGCAGCTTCTAGCACAAACGATATTATAATACTGAAACACTTTCAGAAATCTTCCATAAACTTCTTAGCGGGAAAGCGTTTTGTATATTTTCTTAAATGTGTGTTTAGTCGAATAATAATGTGAAATAATGGTGAATTATATAACTAACTATCATTTACTTTATGCAAAGAAATTATGTGTAGTATCTCTCTTTTACTTGACACTGGCTGAATGTGCTAATCGCACTAAGACATTATTTAAACCTCAATGTTAGCGACAATATAGTGTGTCGATAGCAGAGCTAGATACTATATTAACGATCAGTTCCTAAGTAGTCAAGACATCCATCATGAAGTGAGTTTCCACCTTTGACCTTGGCGTCACCTGAGATGAAAGTCAAACGCTTCCGCGTACTATGTAGTAACATTAAAAAAAAACATAATAAATATTTGCAAATTCGGGTTATTTGTTGAATAAGTATTACTAAGTTATATGACACATTGTAAGAAAAAGAAAAATGACGACCACCTCAGGCGGGAATCGAACCACGCACCTTTCGCATTCCGGGCGGCTGCCTTAACCACTTGGTTGCCTGTGGTTGTGTGTGGTTGTTGGTGTCTTAGTGCCTTAGCCAACTAAATAACAAATAATAAGTTTTTTGTGAGTTAGCAAAAATGTCTAGTTCGGATGATTTCGCATTGATATGGTTATAAAAATTACAAATTTTAGTGAAAGGGTAATAAAGCCCGAGGTTGATCCTTCATCGAGGCAAAGTGAAGGTCTTAGAGAGAGGTGCGCGTGGGATGCAACGGGGTACAATAATAATTATACCAATAGCGTTTAACTTTAGCCGTTTAACAAGTCGGGGCACTGAATAGGATCCATAGCCAAATGTGTAAGTCGCAAAATGTGCACTAATGCAATTCGCAGAAGGTGCAGATCGCAATATGTGCAAATCGCAGAAGGTGCAAGTCGCAATAAGTGCAAATCGTTAAATGTGCAGGTCGCAATATGAGCAAATCGTAAAATGTGCACTTATTTACACTATACTCGTACACGCAGGTCCGATCCACGTAATCCGATGGGTTGAACTTAACCGTTTTCTGAAGGAAAAGTTTCTTGGCGGCTCCGTGTATTTCGGGCTGTTAGTACCACCGGTGTTAAGGACACGTCTACCTACACGTTTCCACATGTAAAGGTCTGTTCAAACCTGAGCGGTATTCGCTACCGCTATGGGTAGCGGCAGCAAAAATACCGCAGGTCGCTCTAGCCGCGGAACTTTATACTAAATACCTGAGCGAAACCCGCGCGGTATATACCTTTACCCACAGCGGCAGCGAATACCGCTCAGGTTTGAACAGGCCTTAACTCAGATACAGGGAGCTCTAATTTCTCCTAGAGCTCGCGGCTAAAGGACTGAATTCTTCTGATTCTTGCTCAGAAAACAAAAGGTCACAATAATCTTTAAAAATGAAAATAAACCCAAACAATATTAAACATTTATTATCATAAACGAACATTACAATTACTTAAACTTAACATACTTACTTGGAGACTAAGCCAAAATAACAATCGTTTACCTAAAACGAAACGAAACGCTATTGTGGGCTACCCCGTAGGCTGAATTAGCTCTATTTCAAAATCTACACATTTTGCGATCTGCTCAATATAAGATCTGCTTGCACATTTTGCGATCTGCTCAATATGAGATCGGCACATTTTGCGATCTGCTCATTGTAAGATCTGCACATTTTGCGATCTGCTCATTGTGAGATCTGCACATTTTGCGATCTGCACATTTGGCTATGTATCCATCCTTGCGTGTAAGAGTTTAAGGAGAAATAAGAGATCTAACAGGTGAGACGTTTTTTAAGAGAGTTCATCCCGAAGAATGACAATCGAGTACTGTATGGAACCTTATTGCCAGGTGACGTATAGGCCATATACCTAGTAAAAGCTCGTTGAATATTTTCGATCCTTTGTGATGCCTCCGAATATACGGGGTTCCATGCAACAGATGCGTACTCAAGTCTGCTACGAGCGAAACTATTGTAAAGAGTCATTTTTGTATGCTTAAGTAGGAAGCCCTGTGTCTCTTAATAAAGCCTAACATCTTAGTACTTTTTTAACGACGCTATCAATATGAGACTGAGCTTGCTGTCCAAGATAACACCTAGATCTCTAATTTCATCAACCCTTGACAAAATAACACCTCCCACTGTGTATACGGAGTATATCGGGTTCACTTTTTTTGTAAAGCTAATGCAGAAACATTTATCTGTATTTATATAGCGTCATACTATAATCTTCGCACCAAAGCCTAATACTATTAAGGTCATCTTATAAAAGTTCTGTAATCTGACAGAGCTTTAACAGTAGATCTCTAGATCATCAGCGAAAATAGATATGCCGCTATACCTTACGTAAGAGGTAAGTACCTAATGTCGTTGATGAATAATTTTTTTTTAGTCTGAGTGCTGTCGTTCGCAGATGACCTTTACAGCTTTACCGGTCTTGTTTGGGGGCGGCGAGAAACTTAAAGGTTCCTCAAGCCGTGATGGTCGAAATTCCCCAGAGGATTTCCAGTTAGGAACAAAATCGGACCAAGGTGGCAGCCCTGTGGCACACCAGATAACGCGTAATAGGCTTCTGATTCGTAGCTTGCCACAGACACCACCTGAGGTCTTTTTGCAAATATGATTTAAACCATATCAGAAGGGACCCATTAACACCGAATACTTTAAGTTTTGACAGTAAGATGGCATAACTCACCTTATCAAAAGCACTGCTGAGATCAGTATATACTGCGTCAACCTGATTGATGCAGGTACACCAACCTCAGCTGCAACCTTGGAAACCATTGACGCCAGGTTTGTGTCTATTGACCGGCCCCTTCTGAACCCAGGCTGTGATATTGCTAGGTTATTATCTACTAGACTGTATATGTGTGGGTCTGGCTGGGTACACAAGGGATTCAAAAATCTTTGAAAAACACAATAGAACGGAGATAGGATGGTAGTTTTTTACAAGGATTTCATCACCTTTTTTCGAATGTTTGTTGCATTGCATGTTTTACACCTGCGCCAGCACAGTGTTGGTATGGTTGCCATGGCGACTGTGAATTGTGTACCGCCAAGTTTCTACCTACATTACGCTGCAACTGCATAATAACGTTGTTTCCAAGTCATTTTTTATTTTTTAATTTGGTATCGGAATTACGATATTATACTGTTCAATTCCAGAACCATAATATCGTACAAATCTATCCGAAATTCCGGAATTCCGATATTTATGCCATGTGAAACTCACAAATATTAAGGGTGTATGTATATACGTATTAATAATATGATGACATACTTTAGTAATCCAAATCAGTATCTCCAATCGCACAGCCATGATTGGGCGGGCTGGACGGTGCAAGGCTCATCTACGTCATCGCCCGTGTCACTAATCAGACGATAACAGTGTTTGCAATTAAGCCTTATCGCGGGAGCAGGCAAATATTTCAACACTCAGACGGTACGAATAATTCGCGAATAGTCGGCAAATCTCAAGACAATGAAACTGTTTAGTATAACAAAGAGGTCACGTGCGAAAAAGTCGTTTCAGAAACGTAGCAAACGGAAAGGTTGTGTTCTCTCTCAGACTCTCTGTCTACGTACCCTGTAAAACGAGCGTGATGTATTGTAACTTATACATCGCTAAATGTATGTATGTATGTAAAAATCAGAACCAAATAACGAATAAGGAGAAGTTGGAAAATTATGAAAAAAAACCTTTCTGAAATTAGTTACGGGTTCGAATCCTGCTCGTGGAATTTTATTTTCAACATTTTCCAATTTTAAGTCACGGGATACGGAGTGTTTACGCGGACGAATCGAGGGCGGGCGCTAGTGATAAATAAAGTTGGAAAGAGAGAAAATATAAAAACAGTACATCTAGTTATAGAAGAGATGCTTTTAACCACAGTAATTAAAGCGAAGGTATGTATAGTAAAACATTGTAGTGTTTAATGAATGGACAACGCTGTGCCATTTCATTATTAAATTCATATTGTGTTAGTTTTATCATTTTA
Source organism: Scoparia ambigualis (assembly GCA_963921215.1). NCBI lineage: Eukaryota > Metazoa > Arthropoda > Insecta > Lepidoptera > Crambidae > Scoparia > Scoparia ambigualis. Next base: position 4,725,811 of record OY992517.1, read on the forward strand.
ACTGCCTCGTAATTTAATGTTATTTATTACAGCATAGCGTGACTGCTTGGCATCACTTTGGTTACAATACAAGTTTTAAATTCACGATTTCAGTGGAGTGAAAAAGCAGTCGTGATTTAAATACAATTAAGTAAGTACCTGCGTTTCTGCTGTGTTGTATTTATCACTTAGTTAGAAACATTCTCATTTCCCAGGAAAATCCGCTCAAGCATTTGAAATAAGCCATTGTTAAGTTTTCTATTTTTAAAGCAATGCTAAGTGAAAAAACGTCTTGATGAAAAGTTTTCAAGATTGAATTTTCTTTAGAGGTTTGGTTGTTACATTTGTGTTCTATTTCTGTACAAATAAACATTATTTTATTTTATAAAAAATAAGCTAAAAGTATTAACTAACTAGCATGTTTGATGTTAGTTAATGCAGTATGCGCAGTTTTATCGTTTGCATTGCACGCTATCACCATATTTAAAGTTAATAGTCGTCATTACGATACAGGACGATGAATAACCTTAAAAAAATTTCAATATGTCTCATCGATTTTCCTATGGCTCAATCTCCCCGTGTGAAATTTTATCAATTTGTATCCATTGCGTTAAGTTATATTTGTTAATACAAAACATATTTCATATCAGTCACTGTCTTCACATATTATTATAGCCAATGTGTGGCAATCCCGCGTAATGGGGGCGGCGGCGCCGACGGGCGCCCCGATACCCCGGCAGTTGACAAACAAAACAGCGAGGGACAATCTAATAAAACTCACATCGCCACCGTGATTGGCCAATCCGCCCCCCGGGACACGGTGTAAACTGCTAACACAGCGGCGGTTGCGACGACCACTTCGCTGTACATAGCTACCGCCAGTGCTGACAATGTAGCTGCGATGTATGCTAACGACGCATTGTATGACAACGGTAGCTGACGAGGTTTGTTGTCGCTAGTGTCGAGGTGAACCCCATGATAGGGTCGGTCGGGAGCCGGTGCACTTCGGATATTCACATTATGCTGATAGCTGAAGTTGATAGCGCCGTAATCATAGTACCGATAGAACATAACTGGATTTTGTTAGCTTCATCAGGAATTTAGGAGCTCGATGGCACAGCGGCTAAGGCGTAAGATTTACGATCTTGCCAGTTAAGCAATTTTCGAATTGCGGGTCACTAGACGGGTGACCAAATTAATAACATCTCGAGCTTCTCCGTGCTTCGGAAGGCACGAAAGCTGTTGGTCCCGGTTGTTGGCGTAAGATGGCAGTCGTAAAAACGCACCAACCCGCATTGGGCCAACGTACGTTATGGACCAAACATTACATGCGCTGCTGTACATGTGGAAAGACCTGTACCCGCATCGAGACGTTTATAGACTGATGATATTAACTTCATCGTCACATGTATACACAGACCACTTATCCCATAGACGTCGCTTTCAGCGAGTTTTACTAAAAGACGCAATCGTAAAAATTCAGCGGGGTGCGGGGGTGTAACTCTGGCTGTGATTGAATATTTAAAGGTCAAACTAGTGACACGTAACACACCATTTTCAAATGTATTCGAATTAGTAATGTGGTAGTAGTCGATATTGACATCGATGGACTTTTTTCGTACTTCATGATTAATATAACGGTGTTAATAAGTTAATAAAACAATTATTCTTATTTAATAGGTACTAACTTTTATATCAAAACTCAAGTTAAGATAGATATTATATTTTGTCAATCAATCTGTTTGCCATAATCAGTTTCGGAGTAGTTTAAAAAAATAAATATGTAATGGCCGGTTTTTCAAAGGTCAGGCAAAACTTATTTGGTGGTTAGAGTTAATACAACCATTTTGAAAATGTTTTGTCATAATATCATATCATTCATTGTTTTACAAGACATTTTTAGATTGGTCGCGTAATATTTTATCAGACGGATATGATTAAGATTTTTTCCAAGATACAAGATCTTGGAAAAAATCTTGTAAAAAATATTTCTAACAAATCGGTATTTGTACTTGATTGGTTAATTGCTTGATGTTTTATAGTTTTATTATTGGAGAGAGAACTATCGGAGATATGCATATCTGAAGTCGTTGGTATTTCTTGATAATTTTGAGTAAAATCCTGCAACAACAAGTATAATGAAAGTTTTAAACGTATCAAAAAAAAATAGAATTTAGATTAGATTAGATCTTTATAGGCTGGTACTTTAAGTGACAAAGAAGATATCATCGATGGTCTATGCTGTAAGGTGGTAACTGGCCTCATTGGTGAACAATATGAAGTTGTGGCTGAAGCAAATTCACCTTGTGAAAAACCCTAAAACATTAAAAAAGGTTAAAATGAATATTTATCTAGTCGCATTATATTGAAATGCATATTTAAATTGTAGGTAGTAGGTAAGTACTTCATAGTTAGTTACTTAGCTCACTCACTCACCACAGTTGGAAGCATAAGCGTGGGTTCAGCATTACTAAATAACAGTCGCCGCTTTTTCATTAGTTGATAGCTATCCGCGGCAAAATGTCGTGAGCATATAACGCTATATTTGCTTGTAGCTTCTATCCATTTTATTTTCAAGTTTGGGCATTTTGGAAACCTTTTACAACAAAAGTTAGTTATCTTTAAATAATAAATTAAAATAAAGAAGTTAAAACAAAAAGTCAGCATTGAATATTTTGATAAAAAGATAATAATAATTTTAAACCAACTAAAACTGATTATACAATGCCAATAACAACCTTTTTAGGTTTTTTTAACTTTATTTTTAGTACATATACACTAAACTTTCCGTTCGGTTACGAAAACTCGAGGTATAGAAATGATATTTTGCTAGAAATTGCTAAAGTCAACATTACATTTTACGTGAAAGCTTCTTATTGTTATTTTTGAATTTACCAAAATACACCAGTGAATTTGATTTCGTTCTCATAACCGAATAATGTCATAATGGTAAAACAAAGTACTAAACTTAATAAAAAATTATCGATATTTGTAACAAATTTATCGTCAAGTTGTAGGTTCTAACTTAGGCAACACTCACCAAAACAGAGGGAGATAGTGCTTTATGCATTTACAACAGAATGAAAGGGAAGTTTTAAAAGACATCAACGCGTGCATTTTTCTTAATTTATAATTGAATTTTTACACCATTTTAAAATTTATTCTTTTACGTCATAAAATTGTACTTACCGATGAAATGAAATATTATCTTTTTGTTAGCTAGAAGTTTTGCTTCACTTTCCACACAATTTAACAGCGCAATACGGCATATTTATATTATTAATAGATTTTTGAATTTTAGCGTGCCGCGGCGCTGTCAAACTATGACTGAATCTAGGTTTGGGGGCGTGTCACTTACATATGCAATGGATTGCATATGTAGTATGCGTGACGTTACCCTCGTATGCGGAGTCTATGGGATAAGTGGTCTGTGCATGTATAGAACGAAACTTAAGAATAAGCTAGTTTTTTTTAGCTAGCCTATACTGTCCCATTGCTGGGCAAAGGGCTCCCCCAAGTCCCTCCATCCATCTCTATCCTGAGCAACCTTATGCCAGTCAGTCTGGTGTGCGTCTAGATCGTCACGCCACCTCTTTCTAAGCCGACCTCGGCGGCGCGTTGTCCATCTCGAGGGACCCATTGTGTAGTGATCTTTGCCCAGCGGTCGGGATGCATGCGGCTAACGTGACCAGCTAAATCCCATTTGAGGTTGGCAGCTTTGTAGCCTACGTCTGTTAAGCCCGTTGTATAGAGGGCAGGTCACTATTACGCACTCTATCAGTTCGTTTTACCCCCAAGATGCTGCGCTCCATTTGATTGCTCGTTACACACACACTCTTATGTTATGTTATTATGTTACTAGGCCGTGCAACAAACATACGGCCCGCCGGATGGTGCGCCGCCACCGCCGCCCATAGACGCGCGACACCACCGAGGCCGAGGGCATAGCGCGCGCGTTACCGACCCTGAAGCTACATTTCTTTCTTATGCCTCTATGCTCTGTAATTTCTCTGGTTCTAGTACCTTTCAAAACGGAACACAGCAGCAACAGTGCTGCTGCGTGTTCCGGTTAAAGCATTGTATCTTCGCGGCAGAAATAGGATTCTGGACAGAATCCTATACCGCGCCGTGATGTTTATAGGTTCCTTTGACCACTTACCAGCAGGCGCACGTGGTGCAGAGTGAGTATTTTATTCATCATACAATCACATTAACAAAAACAAGAATTCTAAGAAGTCACCTCGTCTTCATTAGTAGGAGCCCTCGAGGAAACGCAGCTTAAATCGTCTCTTAAAACTCCTTATCCTCTACAATCAGTGGGATAATTTCCACCATAATTTTAGATTTTATTCCCTTGATAAGATCATAAACCAATGAAAAAATTCTCGTTTTCGTTTTGATCGAATGGCAAATGAAACGTGCATTCAGAGAGCAGCACAGCATGTCCACATTGGCGCAACGGACGGCAAACAAGCATGCTTGTTTGCCGTCTCATTCAAATAACCTTAAATCTCATCTTGCAATGGCACTTAAGATTCGGAATAATAACGATTATTCGTTCAAATGCTAACGATCAAACGCTGATTAGACTCTAGCAATGCCGATAAAATATCCATCAATTAACAAATCACGGCTGATATGGTATGGTAAGATTGGAGCTCGGCGTTAAATCAGTTAAACTAACATAACAATTTTAACTGCGTGCCTTCTGCCAACCGAAAGTTTTTTCTGTCTTTATGGATTTAATCAGCTGCGAGGGTAGTAGCCCATGCAGTGTCAGTCGTTAATGCCAATCAAAGGCATTTTGCTAGATTGTCCTTCTAATAGGGCTGGGATACAAATGTATTACTTACCTACAACGCGAACACTTAGCCGGTGACGAGTCGTCCAGCACCTCGTGTATGGAACGCAGCGTGGAGCCTAAGAACACGTTGATGACTTCCAAGGGTAGTAGCCCATGCTGCGTCAGTAGTTATTACCTCAAAGGCATTTTGCTAGCTTTTCCTTTAATACGGAGGGTATACAAACGAACCTGGATAGATAGCCGGTGACGTGCGAGTCGTCCAACACCTCGAGCCTAGGTGCACGTCAATTAGCTGCGAGGGTGTATCCTTTGCAGCGTCATTCGTTAATGCCTCAAGGGCGTTTTGCCAGCTTGTCCTTCTAAAGGGGATATAAACGTACCTGGAACGCGAACACAATGTAGCCGGTGACGTGCGAGTCGTCCAGCACCTCGTGTATGGAGCGCAGCGTGGAGCCTAAGTACACGTTGATCAGCTGCGCGGGGAACAGCCCCAGCAGCGTCGCCAGGTGGTAGCCGCAGCCGCGCACGTCGCTCACCTGCCGATCGAATAGCATCGTTAATCTATAAACTCTGCTGTCCTAGACAAGTAAGTGGCAAACGCTCACCACCTTTCTATTCGTAATTCGTCATACAATACGCGCGCGCTGCTGTTCTTTTTCATTAGCAATTATTGGCAGAATACACAGCAGTGTACGATGAAATTTGCCAATTGTCTGGCTAGGCCTTCTGTCAATTATTTATTCTGTGCTTCTGTGCAGGACAGTACTACCGGCTTGGCATATCGTCATGTCGTTGCCACACTGAAGTGAAATCTTAGTTGACTACTAACCCGTATTGGGACAGCGTGGTGACTTATTTAATCTCATTATTATTAATTACTTATCAATCTGTGATGGTGGGTGCCCATTCTCCTGCTGTTGTCCATGTAAGTAGGGCTGTGCCCAGCAGTGGGACGTTTATAGATGATGATGATGATACTTTAGAATAATGTAATGGCAATGCCAACCCAAGTCATTGGACTGCAAGTGACTGACATTCGAGAGAGTACAAGCAGAGCGCACTCGATAAAATAGATGACGAAACATAAGGATTAAAGTAAATAAAATGATATATAAGTAAATAATAAATAATAATTAATAATTAAACGCGACTCGATTCATAAAAAGTGTTCCATTCGTGTAAAGCGTTCGCGTAAACTTTGGGAAACAATGTATGAGGTTGATTAAATCTTTCCACGGAATAACTTATTTTTATAAGACCGTGGTTAAAGGTTAAGGCCACATGCACGCTCTTTACTTAGATTGGTTGGAAAGATAAAAAAATCACTCGGGCAACGCTTTTTCTAAAGCCGTAAACAAAGCGAGTTCAAAATTCTTGATAACATTGTTGGTTTAAACAAATCTGCACTGCACACTCATAATAATTATAATGTCACATAGTTTATCTTTATACATTGACGTTTGACGTACACAACGCAATTATTAAACAGGAAAATCCCAGCTTGATATCTAGACTAAACAGAATCAGATGTTTACATCGTCAATTTTATAAATGCTCTTGTAATCACTGCACTTTACTGCGCTGCGTTAATCATCATCAGCCGAAAGACGTCAGCAAATCAATCAATATCGGCTGCTGGACAAAGGCCTCCCCAAGGATCTCCGCCGCGACCGGTCTTGTGCTTTTTGCATCCAGCAGCTACCTGCGACCTTCACCTGATCGTCGGTGCTCCTTGTTGGAGGTCTTCTCACATTGCCTCTTCAGGCACGGTCGCCACTCAAAAAAACCGTTCTGCCCCAACGGCCGTCGAGTCTACGAGCGATGTGCCTTGCCCACTGCCACTTGAGTTTAGCAATCCTATGGGCTAAGTCGGTTGCCTTAGTTCTTGTAAAGGATCGCATCATTTCTTATCCGATCTCGCAGAGAACTCCGAGCATAGCCCTCTCCATTGCTCTACGAGTGACCTTGAGCCTTCGTATAAAGCTCAAGGTCACTCGAAGGTATGTCATCATTACTGGCAACACACACTGGTCAAAGACTTTTTACGTCTTCAAAATACCGCAGTGTCGGTATTTTGGAAGAGAAGATGTTCCGTAGCTTTCCGAACGCTGCCCGGCCGAGTTGGATTCGACGATTGACCCCCTTCTTAAAGTTGGAACTGGACTGTTTGTCCCAGGTATACATATTCGACATTTCATTGTCAAATAAAAACTATTTGAAATAACCACCTCTGTGGTCTTGTGGTTACACCACCGTTCTCAGACCCAGAGGTCCCGCGTTCGATTCGACCCTCGGCTTGTAAGATGTAAATTTCAAAAGGAGCCCAAGTCAAGGTTAAACATTTCAGGTCTCTTTTACCCCGCTTACCCGTATCTTAACAAAGCGAGTTCAAAATTCTTGATAACATTGTTGGTTTAAACAAATCTGCACTGCACACTCATAATAATTATAATGTCACATAGTTTATCTTTATACATTGACGTTTGACGTACACAACGCAATTATTAAACAGGAAAATCCCAGCTTGATATCTAGACTAAACAGAATCAGATGTTTACATCGTCAATTTTATAAATGCTCTTGTAATCACTGCACTTTACTGCGCTGCGTTAATCATCATCAGCCGAAAGACGTCAGCAAATCAATCAATATCGGCTGCTGGACAAAGGCCTCCCCAAGGATCTCCGCCGCGACCGGTCTTGTGCTTTTTGCATCCAGCAGCTACCTGCGACCTTCACCTGATCGTCGGTGCTCCTTGTTGGAGGTCTTCTCACATTGCCTCTTCAGGCACGGTCGCCACTCAAAAAAACCGTTCTGCCCCAACGGCCGTCGAGTCTACGAGCGATGTGCCTTGCCCACTGCCACTTGAGTTTAGCAATCCTATGGGCTAAGTCGGTTGCCTTAGTTCTTGTAAAGGATCGCATCATTTCTTATCCGATCTCGCAGAGAACTCCGAGCATAGCCCTCTCCATTGCTCTACGAGTGACCTTGAGCCTTCGTATAAAGCTCAAGGTCACTCGAAGGTATGTCATCATTACTGGCAACACACACTGGTCAAAGACTTTTTACGTCTTCAAAATACCGCAGTGTCGGTATTTTGGAAGAGAAGATGTTCCGTAGCTTTCCGAACGCTGCCCGGCCGAGTTGGATTCGACGATTGACCCCCTTCTTAAAGTTGGAACTGGACTGTTTGTCCCAGGTATACATATTCGACATTTCATTGTCAAATAAAAACTATTTGAAATAACCACCTCTGTGGTCTTGTGGTTACACCACCGTTCTCAGACCCAGAGGTCCCGCGTTCGATTCGACCCTCGGCTTGTAAGATGTAAATTTCAAAAGGAGCCCAAGTCAAGGTTAAACATTTCAGGTCTCTTTTACCCCGCTTACCCGTATCTACAGAACAGAAAGTTCGCGTCGCGTGTCAGTTAAAAATAAAAGACCTCACTTCAAGTGGAATAATTAAGCGTAACGTAGTATCTATAAAATAAAAGCTATACCCAGCTATTTTGTTGTTATCATTGTTGATCACGCGCAATTGTTATTTGCGATGTTATTTTTACTAGGTACTTATCAGGTGGTAATGTAATTTATACCACGTATTTTTTTTATTCTACAACGGGTAAGCGCTTGGCCTTCATCTCACTGTATAAGTGACGATAAGGCCGAAGGTGGAAGCGCGCTTCAACCAGAATCCTCAACCACTGAGGAACTGGCTATCTTATCTCAAACTGTCGGAACACAACAATGCTTTAAACATCGTTGTTATGGCGACAGACTTAGATAAGATGGTGGTAGCTAGCCAGGCGGACTTAACAGCCCTCTGCCCTACCACCAACCAAACCGAGCACACAAAGATGTGCCCCCCGCTGGGAATCGAACCCGGGACCTCTGGAAACCGGTGGCTTAGCCACTAGACCACAGAGGCGATTAGACAAGACATTTTACACAAACCACAGTTTTTTTCTATAAATTGGATAACGACTGGATATGGTAGTTGACTTTAGTCAAGAGAAAGATAGCTTCTACGCTCTTTAATTATTTATGGTGTGAGTGGAAAGTTATTATTATTATTATACAAAAACGCAGTGTGTTCAGTTGCCTACCAGACACTGCAACCGCGTTTTCGTATGGTGGTGTCATGAGAGCTGAGAGTAAGTTTGTAAATGTGCAAACGTTACTATCGCGTTTGTTTTGATTTGTTTTGATTCTCGATCTTATTTACTTAGCATTAAGATCTATCTGTCAAAACTTAACTCAAACGCGATAGTAACGTTTGCACATTTACAAACTTACACTCAGCTCTCAGGTGTCCCGTGTCGGCAAAGGAAAGTGTGGAGTCTACGTTTGCGCAGCGCCATATTCAAAATTATACTTACAATCGAGATGCCTTGTGCATGCGTTTGAGAAGGCTTACTGTTGGCTCTGTTCCATACAGCCAGCTCCAGTTATCCCTATAAATCAATGGCCATTCAGGATTTACGAACCTCGGCTGGCGAGGTGCATGCACAATTGCACAGCGCCATCTTAGTTCTCCGGTTCATTTTAAACTGCAGTTTTTATAGACTAATTAAGAATATTAAAAGTGGGATCAGCAATTTATATAGAGTTTAAAAATCGGCAATGGCTCATTTTATCCATTTGTGCCCTATAATCATAAGAGTTATGTAGTTATGTTGCACGGAACATAATATAGATGTATAAGACAGTAATTATAATAGGTAGTTCCTAATACATCATTATGCCGTCACTTTGTCTGTAATTTTTTAATAAATATCTGAAATCACGAAATGCAGAGACTTAGACTTAGAGATAAAACTGTGCCGTGTCTGGAATCCAGTAATTAGTAAAAATCAGAACCAATAACAACTATGCCCTTCTCACTATAAGTGAAATGTGTCATGTACAAACAAGTGACTTTGGAAACAGTGGGTACGAGTGTCGAGCGCAAAAAAACGATAAGACGAAGGGTAGACCGTTTTGTCTGCTCATAAATACACACTGACCTCAGTACATTCGTGATAATGGGTCATTCGTGGCGTATGCAACTATGCCGGAAGATTTAACCTTAAAGACATATTCTAATATGTCTTATAGGCTCTACCTCTGTGTTCAGCATTGCGATCGTTTAATGTGTGTTGCTGTTGGTGTATGGTGTATCTATCTAAATCACACTAATCTCATCACACTTATATCACACTAATATTATAAAAGCGAAAGTTTGTGAGTGTGTATGTTTGTTACTCTTTCACGTAAAAACTACTGAATGGATTTGGATGAAATTCGGCATACAGATAGTTTATAACCTGGATTAACACATAGGGTACTTTTTATCCCGATATTCCCACGGGAACGGGACCCACGCGGGTCAAACCGTGAGCGGCCGCTAGTACATTGTAATCACGACTATTATTCCCGAAAGGTTAGTCAGAGACTAGGCAATGAGGATAGCAGCAGTCCTCTACCATATTCCACTTTTCACCAAATAGCGACTGCACATGTGTTCAGTGTGACAGGTGGTGAGCCTATCGCCGCTCTATGCTGTTAGATGTAGGTATGTGCAGTCTTTAGTCCGTTAGTCGCCTTTTAGGAAACCCAAGGGAAGAGAGGGGGTGGTAGAATTCTTTTTACCGCTATGCGACTCGGTTACGCGGTGTACCTTCATCAACCACAACCACATGGACAAAATTAAAATTGGGCAAAACCCACGCCGGCCCATTGCGGTTTGGTGGGTATCAACGACTGCCATCTTACGACAACCGAGACCAACTTTATGTGCCTTCCGAATCATGGAGGAACTCCGGATGATTTTAAATTGGTAACCCATCCAGTGAGCCGGCATTGCGAAAGTTGCTTATCAGCAACATCGCAAACCTTAGGCCTTAGGTGATGCGCCATCGAGCGCCAGAGTACTAATTACATTACATTAATATATTTATTATTTTTATGTCCTTGTAGTTGTTTTATGTTTTTATTATTGTAATGGAAAGTGCCCTTCTATGACGCCTTCTATGACGACTTCTTCTACGCCCTCCCTGGGCATTTTTCAATTGTAATTGAAGCTGTAAAAGAAAGGGAGAAAAGAAATGCCCTTGCTGAGTTTCTTGCCGGTTCTTCTCAGTACAAGGCTCCCGCCCCATAGTTAGACTTACGAACCGATGGCGTAATGACATTCATAAGTGCTGTAACCTAAACATGGCCTAACCTGAATAAATGATATTGAATCTTGAATCTTGATTCTACACTTTTTTTGTATTATAATTTTGTAGCGGAGACACAGAATATTTAATGGTGCCATTAGCCATGACTAGACAACCATCATGACTATGTTAGCAGGCAGAGCTAGACATAAGGTTACACAAACATACTTACCGGAGCACGTGGGGCTTTGATAGACATTTCAATAATAAAGGCTGACCTTTCCGGCCGTTGTTTAACTTTTATAACTACTCTCTATTTCAGTCAAAGCCCCAGTTGGTGAAGGTCGGTGGCGATGGCATGGCGCCACGTACACGCGTTCTTTGCAACGATATCGCAAAAGTTGAGCTCACTTTCGTTTTCTATCGCTCTTTGAAGCCACTGATAATCAGTTCACACTGTTGGGTTCAGACTTTCTCACAATAGCACATGGGGAGATCGAACCAGAACCCACCACACTGCCTCAATGCTATATGCCTTTGATAACTCCCTACTATCTAACAACATTGGTTCCCGGTTGATTAACAACTGGGAACAACAGATTAACGTGCCATCCGAAAGACAGAGGGGCTCTTATGTATTTTTTACTAGTGGCCGCTAGCGGTTTCACCTGCGTGGTTCCCGTCCCCGTGGGAATATCGGGATAAACGTATCATATGTGTTAATCCAGGTTATAAACTATATGTATGCGGAATTTCATCCAAATCCATTCAGTAGTTTTTACGTGAAAGAGTAACAAACATCCATCCATACTTACAAACTTTCGTGTTTATAATATTAGTAGGAAGTAGGATTTGGCCACCCAGCAGTGACTTGTTTCGCGAAAGACAAAAGAAGGTCTCGTCGAGTCTCTCAGCATTCTCTAATGAATTTTAATAACGAATGCAAATTTTGCAAATTACACCGCACCAAACCAACCGTCATGTCTTACATGAAACATCATAATACATTCGTGTTTATGCAAATGTCAGCAGTCGGTACGCTAAAGGCTCTGCCGCGTCGGCATGGCATCTGAAATTCTCAACGTTACTGACGTTACGTAAAAGTTTCAACGAATATTTTCGCGTACACATGCCTAATAAAATCGGCATTGCTTATTTATCCGTTTATATTTAGCTTCTGACGTTCATTCGGCGTTGTGCGTGCTTTCTGACGGGATGCAAATCATCGTAAAGCAAACATTTTATTAGTAAACTCAGCACGATGCGATGCTACCGAAACGTTTGGCGTCAAAGGTATTTGCGATCACAAACACCGAGGCTCGCGATCGCAATGCGATGCGCATTTTATTATGAACAACAAATAGCGAACGAGAAAATAACACGGGCACAATAATCAGTATGAAGACTAAGTGACAAATTTGTAACAATATAAGCAGCTAGATCAATCTTGACACAACTGCACTGGCGATCGAGAATTCAAGCAGTTGGAGGACTTCAACATTTTGGACTCTATCATCAGTGATTAAGAGTGGTTTACCGTAGCATTGAACATCTTGGATCCTTCGTCTGATTGTCATCATCACCTTAACCACAAGGTTAAATTAATTGTTATGGGTTATATAGCTCTCCCAGCACACGTCACTTGATCAGCTCACAATGTTTGAGAAACAGTTAGTTACACAACTATAATATTACATTATTTTTAGTAAAAAAGAAAATATATCTACCTGTCAACAAGAGAGGAAGGAAGGGCAGAAGGCTGCAGGGCAAACTCTGCAGTGGGAAAAGTGCATACGAGGTTCTTATAACCTATTTACAAAAGGCCTGTCTCTACTTAAATATTGAAAAGAGGATCTTGGCTGTGTCTGCAATGCAAATGCAAGCATGAAGCCATAAAAACTACGTGTGTATGAGAACGCGACGTACCTACACGCCAGCCTATTGTTTTAAACAATCTCTAGTTTTATTGTTGCTTACGGTGTTAAAGCCCGATATAGCGCGCAACGATACGCTATAAAACGGTTTTTATGCAAGTACGATAAAGTACGTTTGTTTTAATTGAAATTGTACTAATAAACTATTACAAATCAAATATAATTAACCGTATTGCGTAACGGTAAAATAATACTACCACCCCCTCTCCTCCATTGGGTGTTGTAAAAGGCGACTAACGGACTGAAGACTGCACATAACTTCAGACAGAATAGAGCGGCGATGGGCTCACCACCTGTCACGCTGAGCACATGTGCAGTCGCTATTTGGTGAAAAGTGGTCTATGGTAGAGGACTGCTTTTGCGGTCCTCATTGCCTAGTCTCTGACTAACTCTTATAGTCGTGATTATAATGTACTAGCGGCCACTCGCGGTTTCACAAGCGAGGTTCCCGTTCCCGTGGGAATATCGGGATAAAAAGTACCCTATGTGTTAATCCAGGTTATAAACTATCTGTACTTATGCCGAATTTTATCCAAATCCATTCAGTAGTTTTTACGTGAAAGAGTAACGAACATCCATCCATACTTACAAACTTTCGCGTTTATAATATTAATATTATTACTGTACAAATTTGGCGTTTAATCTAGGTATAAGACCTTATTCCAGTTTGGTCGAATCAACCCCAAGTCAGATAAACGATGAATGAAAGCGCGAACGAAATGCGAGAATTGGCATGCAAGTGAAAAATAGAATTACAATTTGGTTCCGATCAAGTGGGAGGAAGTAGCATAAACGGAGAAAAAGAAAAAAAAACATTAACACCATGGCGTCGGCATCGCAAACGCTACGGTTGAGACCTTGTGGAGAGAAGAAGCCGTAAGAAACTCTACAAAGGCTATAATTAATTTCTTCCCCCGGTTGTGTCAGTATTATCAGGGACGATATACATGTCTATGGTATTACTCAGAATACAAGTTGTTTAGCCCTACTAATATTATAAACACGAAAGTTGTTGTTGTTGTTACTCTTTCACGTAAAAACTACTGAATGGATTTGGATGAAATTCGGCATACAGATAGTTTATAACCTGGATTAACACATAGGATACTTTTTATCCCGATATTCTTACGGGAACGGGAACCACGCGGGTGAAACCGCTAGCGGCCGCTAGTAATCTATAAATTTATAATAACATTTTCTCGCACACATAATAATAATATGCAAAGCTATATCCATCGTTTCTAGACCTTCACATATTTTACCATAACATTAGTCACACAGTCTACAAACGTATTACGTGTTTTTTAAATATATTTTTTGTTTGCAGCGAAATTCTGGGGGATTTGTATGAATTAGCTACGTTCAGCAAGTATTTGGTATAAACTATAACAGTTTGTTTCAGCAAAAACCATAACATTCGCATTTTGATTGACAGTTCATTTGAACATAAAATAACAAACTATGATGTGATGTGGTTAACGTTGCCTTCATGGCTAGCTTTCATAACAATATACTACCTATTTAAATACCTAATAAAGGATTAGCGTTAAACATACCAAATTTTTATATGGTCTACCATATGCTTTCTGATGAGTAATCAGTAATCATTAGATTAGATTAGATATAGATGGTAGACCATATGCTTACTGATGAGTAATCAGTAATCATTAGATAAAAATAGCTTATTATCTATTTTGCGGTATGGTTTACAATGTGTACGCTTCACACTTATCTGAGGACTAACTTATCTCTTACTGCCGGAACACAGCAATGCTGCTTTTATTATTGATATAACAAGCGACAGGCTTAGATAAGATGGTGGTAGCTAGCCAAGCGGAGTCAGAACAAGCCAGTCGTTCGTCCTATTGTTTTAAATAGGAGAGATACCTCTGCGACCTGGGAAATGCAGATGGTTATCATAACGGACACTACCCACTATAAAGAAGCCTTTCTACTTTCTAAAATAAGCACAATATTCGACATAGTTTGAAATTAAAACCCTCTAGGTTTACCACTTGACAACAGAGGTGGTTAAAATATAACTAAAAACAAAATTCATACAATGTATGGCTGAGCGCCGGGGAGTAGATATAAAGCCACAACACAATACAACGTATATTAAATTGGTAAAAGATATACCTAAATAAGGCACACGGAGACTATTAATCACAGTGTTAAGAACTTACAGTGGTCAAACGCTTTTGAAGTTGCGCGAAATGCCGCCATCGTCCAGACATTCGTCATTGTCGCAGGGTTGTCACATAAAATTTTTAGTCTTATTTTGCTTATTGGTAAGTACGTTTATGCATTACCTTTCAATTCTCATAAAAAAATAAATTAAAATTGACTACACGCGTTTTAATACAATGCGCCACTCCATGTGGAGTGTATGGCAAGCCCCAGTCGCACCGCGCCCCGCACACCCCTCACGCCCTATCCACACTATCTAGAGAATCACCATAGAGAATACATAGTAATACCGTTGGCTGACTGGGCGTTTCCTCGATCTTGTCTGCGTCAGTGTGACATCGCTCTATGCTGCGTCGAGATTAGCGACGACGACGGCGGGCGCGTGCAAAAGAGATTATGCTCGCCACACATGCATACATTAAAAACAAAACTCAAAATTATTTATTCACTTTAGGATACTATATAATCTCTTTATAAATGTCATTAGTCATTACGCCATTTTACGTTATGAGACTTTGTGCTGAGAAGAACCAGCAACAAACTTAGCAAGGGCATTTCTTCTCTCCGTTCCTTTAATGGCGGCTCCACATTAGTGCTGTGAAGCTCCGTAAACAGGCGTGAACGTGAATGTGGACGATTTTCGCGGGGTTCACGCGCGTCCACGCCTGTGCCCCGATCTGATCGGTGAACAGGCGTGATAGCGCGCGTATTTTGTCCTGCGACAAAGGATTCGCGCGGCGTTCACGCGTACAAATCCACATTCACAGCCCCGTGCCAGTTTACCAAAGAGGAAATTAATCAGTTTACTCCAGACTATACTTTGATCAGTTACGATGTATTTCAGTCATCTACCATCTTCTTTTTTCCAAAGCTTTCTGATAATGTTTTGGACGTCTAAATAGTATGTTGCCACAGCAAACAAAGTTATTGCAGCAGCAGCTTCTACGTCACGACGAGGGCACGACTTGTGATGTGAATTCATGCCGTGAATTCGCGCGGCACTAATGTGGAGCCGCCATATAGAGATAGGATGACAGTGTGACATTCGATGCAAGTAAAGACTAAAAATAGCAGCAGCTGCTCGACTTCAAGTTACAGGGAAATTCAATTATTTCAAAATGTCAACATCGATAGTTAGGTAAAAGCGAGCGAGGGCGTGGAAGGAAACCTATACCTAACTGGTGCAATGGCAGTTTCCTAACGACGTTCGTACTTTAGTAGTTGTCGGTGTATTATAAATAGCCGATCTGTTTTGTATTTGTTATCCCGTCACTTTACCTTTACAGGTTTGTAGGTTACAAAACTTTTCCACCTTCTATTTTCGTACCAACAATCGGTTGACATGTTATTATTAGAGCTGCGATAGGGTTGTCACAAAATAATTATGTAAATAATTACAAAATTTTTAAATTGTCTATAATAGCACAAGTACCTATTATCATTAAATACTTTACGCTTCCATCATCATCCAAACGGATATCAAGATTTCAGATTGAGGCCGACACGATGGAAGATCGGAGAACAAAATAAAGACCTGAAAGTTTTTAAATTTATCTTATAACGGCAAAATTGTACGTGTGTGAATGAAGACTTTGTTTCAGGTCCGTGATATTACGTTGGTATATTTAGAATCAACGGTTTCGATTTCCGCCGTATAGGTACAGTTTGAACACTCTAAAAATAACTAGCGTTTGTCAAGGATATATAAAGACGTTAGATAGACACCTCAGCAACTTAATGTAATAATAATAATAAGATTAATAAAACAGCATGCCAAGTTCGTTATCAAACCGGTTAACATTGATTTAGCTTTCACGGCAGATAAAATGTACAGGAAGCGTTGTCAAGAAATAAACAAGATAATAATATGTAGGTTATTTAGGACGCGCATGCAACTACCTATCTACAGATATTAATTGTAGTTATTGAGCGCGGATAACAACCCAACCCAAGTCGTTATCAGTTGACAATGAGTTCAGAGTTGTGAAAACATTCGGATTATTTTACAGTACTTATTGGATTGGTATTCGATTAGTTTGAGGGAAGAGAAGCGAGCGGATGTTTTTATTTAACTTTTCCAGACACGAATACAATAAAAAAAGGGTTTTTCTAAATTATTTATTTATTATGGGGGTTAAAGTTACTCGCGTCCGTAGGTTTACCCTTGAGACCCTACACGTGACCCCTGGGTGGTGCTAAATGAGTAACACTGACTGAGTGGTAGAGCCACGCTGCGTTGCAGCACGCATTGGGCCGGCTCGCCCGGGGTAATACCACCCACCCTCTAGCGAATATCCGGCGTGAAATAATGGCACTTGGTGCTGTTGTGTTTCGTCCGGCTAGTGAGAGTTCCGGAGGCCCCTCCCCTACCCCCTCACAATTCCTATTCCTTCCTTAACCCTATTCCTTTCTTAAAGGTCGGCAACGCATCTGCGACTCCTCTGGTTTTGCGGGTGGGTGTCCATGGGCGGTGGTGATTGCTCTCCATCAGGTGACCCGCCTGCTCGTTTGCCTCCTTCTTACATGAAAAAAAAATTTACCTGACCGGGAATTGAACCCGTGACCTCAGAGAAGGCGCGAAACCAGAACCGGCGTGCTAACCTCTCGACCACGGAGGTCGTCACCAGCCATTGATTAGCAGCAACGCGAGTTTTTTACTGTATTAACAGTGTTTCGTATCTTTCGATGCATAGGTAGCCCTGGTTTGTGATCACCAACTTGCTCAATGGCATGATGGTGATTAAGCCAATGCCCATGAATTGAAGGGCTCACTTAATTTTGAGGGTTATTCCACTTGACTCCAAAGCCATTGTTCTCAAAACTTCACCGTCCATACATTGTTTCCACTTCGACTCCAAAATGATTTCAGGCATTTAATTTACATGTAGAAAAAAAAAGTGTTTTGGAGTTAAAGTAGAAAGTTTTTTGGAGTTTAGTGAAATAACCCGATTTTGAGTGGAGGCATTTGGCTTTGCGTAAGTGGGATAGTATATAGGCTATTTACTAAGTTAGGAACTTGTGAAACCAACTCGTCACTAGGAAGCGCTGATCCGATTTGAATTGCAGTTTTTAGTCAAAGTCAAAGTCAAATTATTTATTCAATGTAAACCTTTACAGGCACTTATTGACGTCAATAATAATAAAAAAACAGTTAACTAACTTATAGTTAAGACTTAACAACTAATCTAACGAGCTATAGTCTGTGCCAGACAAAATGCGCATCGCTACCCCCAGTACCACTGCACGCCGAAACAGAATCGCGTCGAACCGAAATTTAAGCCGTGGTCATAGAATTGTGTAAACAAACGTATCCTGGTACGAGACAAAAATAGCGGGCAAGTGTCTCTCCCCTAGCGACACAAACGGCTAATATTTATAGGTAATTTATCGTTTTTTTTTTTAGGATGAAAGGTGAAGAATGATAAATCACAATGAATTGTTAACTTAAGGTATTACCTACTTTAAGGAATAAAATAAAATGTGATTTCCAATTATCGTATTGATATTGTGGTAAGTAATAGAAATTGGAAATAACTGAGTTTTTAAAGTAAAATAAAGTAACGGTTGAAATGAGTTTTGGAAAACATTAGTACCTAACCAATAAGGTTGACATTTTTAATCATTCAAATATCTTTTCTTATAAAAACTTAAGCATAGAAAACGTCAAAAATTAATAAGCATAAATTTGTGTGTTTTAAAATTGTTTCGTTTTTCGTCTTGGTACAAGCACAGAATAACTAATATTACTTCCGTACAGAAGGTTCACCCTCCAACGACTACAACGTTTTCTTTTATTATATCAATCGATTAACAGGAACTCAATGGCGCAGCGGCTAACCCGTTCGGTTATGATCTTCAAGCAACTTTCGCAATGCCAGTCACTGCATGGGGGACCAAATTAAAAACATCTCAAAATCCTCGATGCTTCGGAAGGCACGTTAAAGTGGTTAGTTTCGGTTGTTGTCGGCACTTGTAAAAACCTACCATCTCGCATTGCGTGGTCGATTATGGGCCTTAACCCAACACGCTGGCCTAATGCGGGTTGGTAAGGATATTGAGCCATAACTTACGCCTCCTGCTCCTGTGCTGTTTTTCACTTGGGAAGCAGTGGGACGTTTATATAACTGTCCCAAAATATGGTCGAGCGGAAGCCCAGAGGGCAGCAAGGTGTGCTAAATAGAGCGAGTCAGTATTGCCGGCCCACCGCTTACAACTGTACAAAGTACAGGTCATGCCACATATGAAATACTGCTCCCATCTTTTGGCTGGAGCACCCCAGTACCAACTCCTTACATTTGACCGCATTCAACGCAGAGCTGCTCGAATTGTTGACAACGTGGTTATTTCAGGTCGGCTCGATCCATTGGCTCTACGGAGAGACGTTGCGTCTCTCTGTATAATGTACCGCATTTATCATGGGGAGTGTTTGAGGAATTGTTCGGCTTGATCCCTGCCGCTGATTTCCTTCACCGCACTACACGCAATCGACTGTCATTCCATTCACATCACCTTGATGGATGGCGGTCTACTACTGTGCGTTTTTTACGAAATTTCTTGCCTCGAACTACAGTGTTGTGGAACCAGCTCTCGGCGACGGTATTTCCGGACCGTTCCGACTTAGAGATCTTCAAGAAACGAGCCTATTCCTTTCTTAAAGGCCGGCAACGCGTCTGCGATTCCTCTGGTTTTGCGGGTGTCCATGGGCGGCGGTGATTACTTTCCATCAGGTGCCTTGTTGCTTGTTCGTTTGCCCCTTATTTTATATAAAAAAAAGCTCTAAGGGCACCTAAATCAACCCCATGTTCTGCGATTAACTGGTTCATTAGGATAGTATAGTCCTCGCGAACGAAGTCGTAGCACCTAGTGCCTACCCAATAAAATTGCGCTGTACATAGGTTGAAACCATTAAAACTCACTATAGAACGTTTGCTATGGATAAGTCATTGCAAACCAGCGCGTACCATTCCTTAAGGAAGGAAAGTACTCATTAATTGACTAATAGGCCGGTTTCTTTACGACCCATTGTTAACCGCCACATGACGCAAATCGGGGATTTTGCTATCGCAATAATATAATTCCCGTGACATAAATAAATAAGCGTGCGGCTATTTTAAAGCGGCGAATACTGTTAAAATTGAACACAATATGGCTTTGCAACGCACGCATTATTCTGATAACGGATTGTGTTATATTAACCCGCAATGCGAAACAGTGCTGCTTGGCGGCAGAAATAAGTGTTAGGATGGTCGCCATTAGGGTTGCCACCTGCCGCTAGTTGATTAAAGGGTTACCAGTGTAAAAAAATACGGGTTATTAGATATTTTTACGGGAGACAATTAAAGCAGCAATGTTTAATGAAGATAATCTTTTTTTTAAATTTATATTTAATGTTAGAAGAAACAGCTTTTAAAAGCTCTTCATTTTGAAAAGCAAATATATAAAAAAAAATCCAAGATAACTTATTTGCTTTATTTACCCCGTATTTTATTTTCGAAATTACGGGTTTTCGTAATATCTTAGCCTGAAAAACGGGGTAACCCGTAAAATACGGGGCATCCGGCAACCCTAGTCGCCATCCTGTTGGATTCTGGTAGGAAACTTACACAGGCAGCAACTAATAAACTTTTTTTTTTAAATTAGATAAATCCTTATCTGACTGATGACGACCTCGACGACGACGCGCCATCTCTGAGGTCACGGGTTTAATTCCCGGTCGGGTCAATTTAGAATGAACTGTTTTTCTAAATTGATTTCGGGTCTGGGTGTATTTCTATGTTTATCAAGAAAGAACAGCTTGGGTTAGATAATAAGTGTGAGCGTAAAGTTAATTAAATATATTTATTTTGGTTGGTTATTGGTATTTGGCTGGTTTGTGATCACCAACTTGCTCAATGGCATGATGGTGATTAAGCCAATGCCCATGAATTGAAGGGCTCACTTAATTTTGAGGGTTATTCCACTTGACTCCAAAGCCATTGTTCTCAAAACTTCACCGTCCATACATTGTTTCCACTTCGACTCCAAAATGATTTCAGGCATTTAATTTACATGTAGAAAAAAAAAGTGTTTTGGAGTTAAAGTAGAAAGTTTTTTGGAGTTTAGTGAAATAACCCGATTTTGAGTGGAGGCATTTGGCTTTGCGTAAGTGGGATAGTATATAGGCTATTTACTAAGTTAGGAACTTGTGAAACCAACTCGTCACTAGGAAGCGCTGATCCGATTTGAATTGCAGTTTTTAGTCAAAGTCAAAGTCAAATTATTTATTCAATGTAAACCTTTACAGGCACTTATTGACGTCAATAATAATAAAAAAACAGTTAACTAACTTATAGTTAAGACTTAACAACTAATCTAACGAGCTATAGTCTGTGCCAGACAAAATGCGCATCGCTACCCCCAGTACCACTGCACGCCGAAACAGAATCGCGTCGAACCGAAATTTAAGCCGTGGTCATAGAATTGTGTAAACAAACGTATCCTGGTACGAGACAAAAATAGCGGGCAAGTGTCTCTCCCCTAGCGACACAAACGGCTAATATTTATAGGTAATTTATCGTTTTTTTTTTTAGGATGAAAGGTGAAGAATGATAAATCACAATGAATTGTTAACTTAAGGTATTACCTACTTTAAGGAATAAAATAAAATGTGATTTCCAATTATCGTATTGATATTGTGGTAAGTAATAGAAATTGGAAATAACTGAGTTTTTAAAGTAAAATAAAGTAACGGTTGAAATGAGTTTTGGAAAACATTAGTACCTAACCAATAAGGTTGACATTTTTAATCATTCAAATATCTTTTCTTATAAAAACTTAAGCATAGAAAACGTCAAAAATTAATAAGCATAAATTTGTGTGTTTTAAAATTGTTTCGTTTTTCGTCTTGGTACAAGCACAGAATAACTAATATTACTTCCGTACAGAAGGTTCACCCTCCAACGACTACAACGTTTTCTTTTATTATATCAATCGATTAACAGGAACTCAATGGCGCAGCGGCTAACCCGTTCGGTTATGATCTTCAAGCAACTTTCGCAATGCCAGTCACTGCATGGGGGACCAAATTAAAAACATCTCAAAATCCTCGATGCTTCGGAAGGCACGTTAAAGTGGTTAGTTTCGGTTGTTGTCGGCACTTGTAAAAACCTACCATCTCGCATTGCGTGGTCGATTATGGGCCTTAACCCAACACGCTGGCCTAATGCGGGTTGGTAAGGATATTGAGCCATAACTTACGCCTCCTGCTCCTGTGCTGTTTTTCACTTGGGAAGCAGTGGGACGTTTATATAACTGTCCCAAAATATGGTCGAGCGGAAGCCCAGAGGGCAGCAAGGTGTGCTAAATAGAGCGAGTCAGTATTGCCGGCCCACCGCTTACAACTGTACAAAGTACAGGTCATGCCACATATGAAATACTGCTCCCATCTTTTGGCTGGAGCACCCCAGTACCAACTCCTTACATTTGACCGCATTCAACGCAGAGCTGCTCGAATTGTTGACAACGTGGTTATTTCAGGTCGGCTCGATCCATTGGCTCTACGGAGAGACGTTGCGTCTCTCTGTATAATGTACCGCATTTATCATGGGGAGTGTTTGAGGAATTGTTCGGCTTGATCCCTGCCGCTGATTTCCTTCACCGCACTACACGCAATCGACTGTCATTCCATTCACATCACCTTGATGGATGGCGGTCTACTACTGTGCGTTTTTTACGAAATTTCTTGCCTCGAACTACAGTGTTGTGGAACCAGCTCTCGGCGACGGTATTTCCGGACCGTTCCGACTTAGAGATCTTCAAGAAACGAGCCTATTCCTTTCTTAAAGGCCGGCAACGCGTCTGCGATTCCTCTGGTTTTGCGGGTGTCCATGGGCGGCGGTGATTACTTTCCATCAGGTGCCTTGTTGCTTGTTCGTTTGCCCCTTATTTTATATAAAAAAAAGCTCTAAGGGCACCTAAATCAACCCCATGTTCTGCGATTAACTGGTTCATTAGGATAGTATAGTCCTCGCGAACGAAGTCGTAGCACCTAGTGCCTACCCAATAAAATTGCGCTGTACATAGGTTGAAACCATTAAAACTCACTATAGAACGTTTGCTATGGATAAGTCATTGCAAACCAGCGCGTACCATTCCTTAAGGAAGGAAAGTACTCATTAATTGACTAATAGGCCGGTTTCTTTACGACCCATTGTTAACCGCCACATGACGCAAATCGGGGATTTTGCTATCGCAATAATATAATTCCCGTGACATAAATAAATAAGCGTGCGGCTATTTTAAAGCGGCGAATACTGTTAAAATTGAACACAATATGGCTTTGCAACGCACGCATTATTCTGATAACGGATTGTGTTATATTAACCCGCAATGCGAAACAGTGCTGCTTGGCGGCAGAAATAAGTGTTAGGATGGTCGCCATTAGGGTTGCCACCTGCCGCTAGTTGATTAAAGGGTTACCAGTGTAAAAAAATACGGGTTATTAGATATTTTTACGGGAGACAATTAAAGCAGCAATGTTTAATGAAGATAATCTTTTTTTTAAATTTATATTTAATGTTAGAAGAAACAGCTTTTAAAAGCTCTTCATTTTGAAAAGCAAATATATAAAAAAAAATCCAAGATAACTTATTTGCTTTATTTACCCCGTATTTTATTTTCGAAATTACGGGTTTTCGTAATATCTTAGCCTGAAAAACGGGGTAACCCGTAAAATACGGGGCATCCGGCAACCCTAGTCGCCATCCTGTTGGATTCTGGTAGGAAACTTACACAGGCAGCAACTAATAAACTTTTTTTTTTAAATTAGATAAATCCTTATCTGACTGATGACGACCTCGACGACGACGCGCCATCTCTGAGGTCACGGGTTTAATTCCCGGTCGGGTCAATTTAGAATGAACTGTTTTTCTAAATTGATTTCGGGTCTGGGTGTATTTCTATGTTTATCAAGAAAGAACAGCTTGGGTTAGATAATAAGTGTGAGCGTAAAGTTAATTAAATATATTTATTATTAATCTATCACAATCACAAGGACTCCAAGAGATTGCTAACAATTAAATTTCTATGGTGTATATGTGGTTTGTAGTCCAGTATTACTTACGACAGATGAGCTCATCACCTACCTACTTAAACTGATCAGCTTGAAAATAAAATGAGAATGATGGGATGTCAAACAATAATATGCATAAAATGTCAATGGCAAAGGCATTTAGGTACCCTACCATGTAGCTTGTGCCATTTTCTTTAAGAGCTCAATAAAACGCCACAGCAACCTTTTAGGCCTCAATTGTTTTGTTATGAGACGCTTTCAGTTTGTGGTTAGTTTTTACTTGAGTCACGGCTGCTGGTTATAATGACATACTTTTATAGGTCAGGGAAAGCATAACCAGCGCAATATAGGCTTTCCCTACTTTCTACATAACTAGTCTACAATTAAGTCTGTTAACATCATAAAGTTTATAAAATGCAAGCAGCACAGGACTGTTGTTGTGGTAATCCTTGCGGGGGCCTGTGTCCAACAGTGGATATCCTTTGGCTGATAGATGAATGATGATCGATGATATATTAATTATAGAAATAAAGTAAATAAGTACTATCAACAACATCTAGTAGGTCTCAATATTGCAACCAGTTTTGTAAGGCAAATAAAAAATAAAAAAACTTATTAACCAATTTTAGCTGCAACATCTCGGCTACTAAGAAAGTTATGTTGGGTTGGGGTATCTAGGTAATAATTATTATTTTAGTTAACAAGAAAAGATTTAGTATTAGTGTTTCACTATTGTAATGCCCTAGCGGGGCGGGCTCATATGAGGATGCATTAAATACCTTAAGACCTTATTGTACCACATGTATTTTAATTTATGACTTTTATACTAATTTTATGACTTAGGTACTTTTTACACTTTTTATTTCTCATTTTGGAATAACAAGGTGACCCAACTCCTCTTTTGGAACGGCGCCTCTGCCTTTGGGTCAGTATAATTATTGAAGATTGCTGGCCTAATTTAAGATATTTGTGGATTTAATAAAACTTTTAACTAAATTCCACTGTTACATTATATTTTCTTTTTCACAACTATAATACAACTACCTACAGACCATAGATATGTGACTTACTACAGATTACAAAATTAGTACCAACAAGGGTCCAACTTGCAACACAAGGCATTTTTCTAAATGCCTCGTGACACAAAACAAAAAAAAACCACTTTTATCACAGCACTTTTGGTACAATGAATTGAGCAGTTGTCCTGACCTATTTAGTGGTAATTGACTGACTTCAATTAAGCTTAATTTTAAAAGAGTTTCAAGATAAGCCTATTCATTATTGTGAAGAGAAGACCATATTATAAAATTGTCATCAATAAAAGTAAAAAAGTAATGAATAAGTAGGTACCTAATAATTATTAACTGGTTTATTTATGACTATAAAAAAAAATTTTTACCAATATTTTATTTGCCTATTTCTTTAAAACTGCAGTAAAGCCAGACACAATAGAAATTCAATTGTTAGTAACCAATCTAAGGTTTTCTTATTGATTTTTGTTAAATATAAATATTTTATATTATTTCAATAAATGAACATGTAAAAGGTTTATGTGAATAATAAATATTGAAATTTTTTACTCATTTGCAAAGCCCTTTTTTGATAATTGGAAATTTGGAACTGTTACACTAACATCTTATTTATCTATGCACTAACTAAGCAGTACATGATTAATTGAACATTGAAATAATTTATTTAATAGACAATGATTAGCATAGAAGTGGTAATAAAGTAAAATTTTACTACAACTAAATAAGTATATCAATACTTTTTTTATGTACCTATTTATATATTATAGAAAATTTAATTTACAGTCTAATAAGTTAAAAATAATTTGTCAAATAGCATCCATTCACCTTGGAATTGCTGTGTGAAGGATATGTTATGCAGATGGAGTTGACCTTCCTTATATCTAAATTAAGCTAGCTATGAGGAATCAAATAGTATCATAAAGCTAAGGTTGCCAGTACAGTCAAAAAAGCAGAATCAACAAGCTAGAGGTTACTTTTATCTTAGAGTATCATAAGTGATAGTGTTAATTTTTATTAACATGAATGTACTTACAGCAAATATTGTGTTCTGTAATCCAAACGGTATTGGAGTGAGTCTTGCAAAAAAGACTATTTTAAAGGCTTGAGGTCCAGCTATCACTTTGAGCAGGGCTCGCGCTGTCTCATTCTTCATGAGCTTCTCCAGCGGGAGGTGGTTCCTCAGTGCTCTTAGCGTGTAGTGAGCCACTGCCACGCCGAAGTTAGCACACACCAACACGGTTCCCAGTCCGGTCAGAATCCCAAACAAGTAACCACTAGTTATTATTAACACTAAATATCCGATAGTCACTGGGAAACTCACGAGCAAAAATAGTCCCAAGAATAACAAAAATATTATCCATGGGTTCTGATGGTTTACCCAAAATAGTATTGTCCTTAGATACTCCTTGAAAAAGTATAATACTAAAACGAGACATGTGAGCAATAAAATTGAAATGACAATATTAAACAAATAGCCATACGTCGTTCTGTTGTTAATTTTAGCCCACAGACTTTTCTTTCTCGTGACCGAGTTAGGGTCAGGCTGACACTCTTCCACATCTACTATCTCCATTGTAGTATTGTGTATAAAAATAAAACACTATTTTTGACTACACATAAAATTTAACACTGGTTGCCACTTGTCGTACGCTACATTTGACGACTGTTTTGTTCGTTAAACGCACAACGTTGGTTTAGTTTAGAATCTTCGAATCCGATCAATCCTACAGTTGAAACAAATTCAAGAAAGAATCAACAGCTCAAGAGCGACCGTCCGACAATGCGTGACCATGACCACAGACTAAGATTTTTTGACAATACTGTCATAATATGTCAATGTCAATGCTAAATGAATAGCCAAGATAGAAAAATAGAGTTGAAACACAATTACATTCAAGAAACCGAAACTTGCCGTCGAAAATATGACTATTAGGAATCGTAAGTCCGCGTAAAGTAATTATTTCAAAGATCTCATTGAGAAACTAAATTGTTTTACTTGAACATTGTTCTATGTGAATTAATCAACCTTTTCGTTCAAGAAATTGAACTAAAGATATGGCAGCATGGGCAAGGTTGCATTGTCATTATTAAAAAAAAAATCTTTTAGAAAGTCTTTGTCTGTCTGACGTCTGGCCGTCACTTTGACGTAGCAAATTTTTTCTTCCACGACACGATCGTGGTGAATTTTATCGTTTAATCTAAATTAAATAGAAACATTTGATTTATTCTATTCGCAGTTTAAGTGTTACTTATGGAAATAAGATACTGAGTGCCTGTTTTTAAAGTTAATAGTTTTTCTTTTCATTGTTAGTTGAGTCTTCGAGAACCTAACCATGCCGCCGAAAAAAGCTGCTGCTGGTGGTGGCAGCGGCAGCGGCGCCAGCAAGAAGACAGAGCAAAAGAAAAAGGAGAAAGTCATCGAGGTACTGTTGTAGTAGTTGACCGCAGCAAATCATGAAACTAAAAGTTGTTGTTCCACATGATTATGTTTTAGACAGAATAAGTTTAGGTTGGTTTAGCGGTCAGTTAGTAGTCAGCGGCCAGACTTTCCCACTGGTCACGGGTATGAACTCTGTACTAAGTAAAGAATGGGTCAGAGTGTTGTGGTGTGATGAAGTGCATTAATGTGTTTACTTACCTATTTTCTTTTTATATAAGTTTTCTTGCAATAGTTTAAGCATAAGTACCACTGAATTTTGGTCTTAAATAAAGTGTACTTACAACATTCATTTCATTTTCAGGATAAGACCTTTGGTCTTAAAAATAAGAAAGGTGCCAAGCAGCAGAAGTTTATTCAGCAAGTGGAGAAGCAGGTGAAGAGTGGTGGGATCCACCCTGCCAAGCCCATGGATGACAAGAAGAAAGACAAGGAACAGAAACTGAAGGAGCAGAAGGAATTGGCTATGTTGTTCAAGCCTGTGCAAATCCAGAAGGTTGAAAAAGGTGATATTTTTTTAGGAGGCTTACCTACTGCTGGTATAATAAAGAATATAATAGAAGCTATGTTAAATCTAATAGCTTATTTTAAACCTCCACATGTAAACATTCACTATAAGCACAGAATAACTTATAGTACTACCATACAGAAGGTTCACACTCTGATGACTTCCACTTGAAATTAAAACTTATCGTGTGACCCTAGCATTCATATTCCGTTAAGCAACGCTGACTCGATGTTGATTTGACGTCAGGAGCGCGCATTATAATATAAAAATTCATTCCTAAACCTTATAAATTTTTAATGTTATTTAGTTAATTTCAATTGTTTAATTACTTTTTTGCCCCCAATACTGTTATCTAATCAATAATCATACATTGCTTTTACCTGACCGATGACAGCACAGGTATAAAGTGACAAAAACAATAATTTGCTTGCACTAGAATTTCATTTAATTACACTTTAAATGTTATTTTGACTCTTATCAAGTTCATACAGCATAATGAGAAAAATAAAAGACAACAAAAATGATGAAGTAGCAAAGTAGGCATTGCTACTAAGCTAATATGTACTGTAGACTGGACCCCTCCTCAAAGGGCTAATGTAATTAAAAAAGGTTATGAATGAGCATCAGCAGCTGACGGAACCATCTTACTTAGGGCAAATAGATAAATATTTGTTTATTGTTTACTTAAGGAACCCCCTAATATACTAATTTAATTATTTAGCTATAGTCTAACAACTAAATCTAACAAGAGAAAAAGCACTATTATTTTATACTAGTTGAAATATAAACCAGCCAACTTGTTAATGGTGAATTATTAATGTATGATTTAATTATTTGCAGGTACCGATCCTAAGTCAGTGGTGTGTGCTTACTTCAAGCAAGGCCAGTGCTTTAAGGGTGACAAGTGCAAGTTTTCTCATGACTTGACTATTGAAAGAAAGGTAAGGATGCTTTAACAGGAGTCCAACTTTTGGTTTACTTAACATATATTATCGCTCCACCTAGCTGGAGGTCATTCTACACGACATAATATTATTATGGCATATTATTATATGCGCATCTAACTATAATCTTTTTTTACAGGCTGAGAAACGTTCCTTGTATGTAGACATGCGAGATGATGAAGACAACATGGACAATTGGGATGAAGCCAAGCTCAAAGAGGTGGTGGAAAAGAAGCATGCGGAAGACAAGCAAAGACCTACCACAGACATTGTAAGGAATATTAGTATATTAAGGAACTTATATTTATTTATTTATATTTATCAATTGGAAAAATGTACAATACAATCAAGCTTATAGACATTACTATTAATTGGATCTCTGATATATAAATAAATTGAAAATTACATAAAGATTGTGCATAGATCCTCGAAGGGTCCACTAATGACTATAACAATACATAATATAATTTAGTAGCAACCCTTGATATGTCTCTTCTGTCCGTCCGTCTGTCTGTCTGTCACCAGACTGTATCTCATGAACCGTGATAGACAATTGTACGGAACCCTTCGTGCGCGAATCCAACTCGCACTTGGACGGTTTTTTATAAAGTTTTAATATTTGTCTTTTTTTATTTATTCAATTCCTAAATGATTAAAAAACACTGAATAAAATTAGAATTAATGTTATTTTTAGATCTGCAAACATTTCCTTGAAGCTGTTGAGAGATCCAAATACGGTTGGTTCTGGGAATGTCCTGCCGGTGGCAAGTGTATATACAGGCACGCCCTGCCAGCTGGCTTCGTCCTTAAAAGAGACAAGAAGAAAATGGAAGAGAAAAAGAATGAAATATCGCTGGTCGATTTGATAGAAAGAGAACGAGCGGCGCTCGGCCCCAAGCAGACGAAGATCACGCTGGAGACCTTCCTCGCGTGGAAGAAGAAGAAGATCAAGGAAAAACAGGTATTTACATTGTTTACTGTATAAGTGTTAACTGATAATGTACTACTACAATGTAATATCTTACAGTCATGTCCGCAACCCAAATGTTTGTTTAGCTGAGTTATTGCAATTTAAAATTTTCCATAGTGGACTTTAAATCGTAATAACTCATCTAATTAACTTTTTTTTTAAAATGTTTTTACATTGAAAATGTTTTTTCGATCGCTCCGGTAGGGTCCCATTTTCGCTGAAAGTGTGTTTGCCCCGTGGTATATAGTGGTTTAGAGCCATTTGAACGTATAAGAGCTCAAAAGACGCAGAATTTGAATGGCTTTTAGATGATGACAAAACATTTTTCGAAAATTGAATAAAACCAAAAAAAAACCTTGATTTTTTAACAACTTTCCACGGAATATCTTTGATATCTCGTGCACGAGGTCGAAAATCGAAAATCTGAGAGAGACGCCTAGAGATATTGAGACGGGGCACATTTTATGCCTTATACTTTTTTTTTTGTGGGAGTGATAGGGGGGGCGGTATGCTCCCCCTTAGCGGCGCGTGGAGCGTTGCCGTGCGGTATTACTCGGGCGTCATAGCCCTGTGGAACTTTGCAGCTTTGAGATACAAAGATCTATTAGGACTTAATAGATGCAGAAAATTAAGGGCTTCAGGATAGTATAAACACATTTTGGAAAAGTCGATAATTTTTTTTGAAAAAAAAATAAAAAAATTTTTCATTAATAATCTATAATAGCTAGGTTCATTTTCAATGCCCTTTCAAGTCGTGTAGAGCACGAGATCTGTGAATTTTTTTTCAACAGATTATTTAGATCTCTGAATTTCACTCTATGCATGCAGTTTCATTAAAATTAACTCAATGGTTTTTAAAAAATTGATTTCGGAAGTTTGTACGGGAAACGGACATGCGTAAACCCCCTTAAACCTGTTACTTTAAAGGGAATTATTTTTGTTACAATATTATTTATTCTTTATTAAAAACCATTGCCAGTCGCTCAAATGAAAACTGTTACATTGATGGCACTCACCACTGTTGCATATCAACATTAAGATAAAAATAAAGCTACCTACCTTTTAGGGAGCTGATCCTTTTGGATTATACACTTGAGAGCAAAAATATTGCACAGTCGTATTTTTTGAACTTAAATCGCAGAAATACTAAAATGATTTTTACAATCATATACTGTATTATATGATTTTATATCAGTTAGGTATCAATCTGTTCAGTATAAAGAAAGGTTTTCATTAACTTACATGTACAATTGTACTTATGAACTTAGAAAATAACATTTTAATAAAAATATCAGAGCTATGCGATATTTGAGTCACCGCACACATGATACTTTTAGCATCGGCGATTTTGCGACTGGCATCGCGTTTTGGCGACTCCCTGCGTTCGATTGCAGTATCGGAATCGTTCGTTTTAGCGATTCAGTCGCTGCATTCAGTTTCTAACCGCCTCTGTGGTCTAGCGGCTAAGCTACCGGACTCAGACCCAGAGGTCCCGGGTTCGATTCCCAACGGGGGGGTACATCTTTGTGTGCTTTTTTTGTTTGGTGGTAGGGCTGTTAAGTCCGTCTGGCTAGCTACCATCATCTTATCTAAGTCTGTCGCCATAACAACGATGTTTAAAGCATTGTTGTGTGTTTTAACAGTTTAGAGATATTATATAGCCAGTTCCTCAGTGGTTGAGGATACCGGCTGAAGCGCGCTTCCACCTTCGGCCTTATCGACACTTACCATCAGATGAGATAAAGGCCAAGCGCTAACCCGTTGTAGAATAAAAATAAATTTAAAAAAAGCGTAAAGCTAAATCGCCGATCGCCGCTGCTAAAAGTAGCACGTCTGCTCTGGCCCTTATTGCTCCCAAGTATAGGGTTAAGTATATTTGTGTTCCGCCGCAGGAAGCGATGGCCGAAGCGGAGGAGCAGAAGCGTAGCGATTTCAAGGCGGGTCGCGCGGTGGGGCTGTCGGGGCGCGAGATGTTCTCGTTCGACCCGGCGCTGGCCGCCGCCGCCGACGACGACGAGGCCACCGACTTCAGCTACCGCGGCGACGGGGACGACGACGACGACGACCAGTATCGGGAAATCGACTTTGGGCTTATTGGCATGGAGGCGTCGGAGGTAAGTTTTGTTTCAATAGTACAGTGTAAAGACTTCGACGACGACGAAGCGACGGATAACAGTTACCGCAGCGACGACGACCAGTATCGGGAAATCGACTTTGGGCTTATTGGCATGGAGGCGTCAGAGGTAAGTTTTGTTTCAATAGTACAGTGTAAAGACTTCGACGACGACGAAGCGACGGATAACAGTTACCGCAGCGACGACGACGACGACGACGACCAGTATCGGGAAATCGACTTTGGGCTTATTGGCATGGAGGCGTCAGAGGTAAGTTTTGTTTCAATAGTACAGTGTAAAGACTTCGACGACGACGAAGCGACGGATAACAGTTACCGCAGCGACGACGACGACGACGACGACCAGTATCGGGAAATCGACTTTGGGCTTATTGGCATGGAGGCGTCGGAGGTAAGTTTTGTTTCAATAGTACAGTGTAAAGACTTCGACGACGACGAAGCGACGGATAACAGTTACCGCAGCGACGACGACGACGACGACGACCAGTATCGGGAAATCGACTTTGGGCTTATTGGCATGGAGGCGTCAGAAGTAAGTTTTGTTTCAATAGTACAGTGTAAAGACTTCGACGACGACGAAGCGACGGATAACAGTTACCGCAGCGACGACGACGACCAGTATCGGGAAATCGACTTTGGGCTTATTGGCATGGAGGCGTCAGAGGTAAGTTTTGTTTCAATAGTACAGTGTAAAGACTTCGACGACGACGAAGCGACGGATAACAGTTACCGCAGCGACGACGACGACGACGACGACCAGTATCGGGAAATCGACTTTGGGCTTATTGGCATGGAGGCGTCGGAGGTAAGTTTTGCTTTTGTCTTAGTATTACTACTGTTCAGTCTTTCTTGTAGTGAAGTCTTTATTTGTATTGCGACGACGTTGACGACGACGACGACCGGTACCGAGAAACAGACTGGACTCATTGGCATGAAGGCGTCCGAGGTAAGTTTGTTTTAGTACTTTACAGTCTTTGTTCTCGTTCGACCCCGCGCTCGGCGATAAAGCGACGGATTTCAGCTACAGGGGCGACGGGACAATGACGACGACCGGTATCGAGAAATCGACTTTCGACTTATTGGGATGGAGGCGTCGGAGGTAAGTTTTGGTTTGGTTTTATTGTGAAGTATATGCTGTGACGACGCATGGAGGCGTTGTGATGTACGAGCCTCGAGTCTTTGAGTTCTAATTTTGGAGATCGAGTCAAATTTGCAGGGCTCTATGTGCTCGTGAGCTCTCTAAGCAAGAACTCGAGCCTTCAAAAGAGTTCGGGTCCTAAAATGAACTCGAGCTTTCAAAAAAAAATGACTTGATGTTTGACCCCCTTCTAGGGCTCGAGGCGAGATTATAGATAAATTTTAATTAACCATTGTTTACAAGTCAATCATATTGTATGTTTCATTTACAATTTGAATCAGTGTTAGTTTTTAAACACACTCATCATTGTTTTGTATTAAAATGCTAGCTTTAAAACATCAAATAACTCATCACAACAAAAGACTTGAGCTCAAAAAAAAGACTCGAGCGCAGAAAAAGCCTCCAGCTCAGAAAAAGACTCAAGCTCAGAAAAAGATTCGAGTTCTAATATCACGCCCTGAGGCTCGAGTAAACTGGGAGTCGTCGCAAGCTCTGTAAACGACTCCGAGCCAGTAAAAGGACTCAGAGAGCTCGAGTCTTGTACACCACTATGGAGGCGTCAGAGGTAATTTTGAGTTTTTTAGTAGTGAAGTCTTCATTTGTACTACGACGACGACGCCCAGTACCGCCGATTTCGGCCTTATTGGGAATGGAGGCGTAACTTTTGGATTTTTTAGTAGTGAAGTCTATTTTGCACTGCGACAACGTTGTTTTAGTAGTAAAGTCTCTGCTGTGACGACGCTGACGACGACGACGACAACCCAGTACCGTGAAATCGACTTTGGACTTTTTGGCATAAAGGCGTCAGGTAATTTTGGTATTGTTTTAGTGGATAAACGAAACATGTAAACACACTACACTTTCCGTATATTATAAAAATGTTTACTCTTTTCCCAAATGCAGGCGGACGATACGGGCACGAAAGCGTCCGAGGACCGATTGGAGCAGCTCACCAAAGGCCTGGAGAATGGCGACCACAAGGAGGGCGAAGCGCCCGACGGCCCATCGCCCGGCGACGGCGGAGACCCCGCCGCCGTCCCCATCAACGAGAACCTGTTCCTGGACGAAGACCTGGACGAAGAGCTGCAGAACCTGGACTTGGAAGACTTGGACGACTAGTGAAGGTTTCACTACCCTGAGTGAAGGAGACCGGTAATAGTACACACAGCAGGTCAACCTAAAATGAAATGTCACATTTTGTTAGTACATTTTGAACTTTATGCTTGCGGTATAAAGATCAATTTCGATTGAAAAATTATGTCTGTTTTGAGTAGGTTGACCTGCTGGTGTGTGAACGATCTTGAGAGACTAGAGAAATGATTGATCCCCGTTTTATCATATACTTTGACTAGCGCGCGTAAATGAATTTTTTCACCGCTTGGTTTTACATAAGCTGTGACTCATAAATCGACCAATACATTGTCCTACTTAAAACATTGTATTTTGTTCTATGATTTTTTTTATTATGGAAAGTCTGTAAATAAAACAAAAACATTGTTTGTTTCTTATTTATCTATCCAGTTATTAACTTTTTATAGATAGAATGCAACTTTATAAAAAAAAAGATTTTATGTTCGTCGTGTAAACACACGACAAATGTTTGTCTGATAAATCCGACGCGATAAAAATGTTAAACTATCTTGGTTAGCGTGCGATGAACAAACTCTTTAGGTTAGCCATAAGAGCTGTTTTAAAATGTTGACTTGAAGTATCAGCTGATGTTTGAGAAACTCACCGAGTTCGAAGGAAAATAGCCTTACTGTGTTAACGTATAGAGTACATTGTGGAATCTCTTCTGCACAAATAAATGTATGTGAAATTTAAATTGATTGAACATTCTGTTCAGTACATTAAAGTGGATAATTCCGCATTACTTTTATGTGGAAAATACATGGCGCTAGAGAATGTTGCGGGACGAGATAGGCTGATTATAATAATACAGAATGCTGACAACGAATTCGGCACATTTTTTCTATTCAACGATAGTTCGTTGCTATACTGACTCTAAAATGTTTATGCTAACCCATAGAGCTCTGTCGAATGCTGTACGTTGTTTATAGTCTGTTTTATAGATGTGACATGATCTTATTTTTAGTTAAAACACAAACTGCCTTTGTAAGAATAATGCAATGTCTCAACATCAAAATTCATTGATATTATAATAATAGATCAATGACAATCTAGTTTTATACCGTGATTACCGTGCGTCCAATATTTATGAAAGGGTAATGAAAATTAAGTAAGTTAACGATAATGTACATAAAATAAATAATGTTAAATATTTAAGCTTTTTATTTTATTGAAGTTTCCCATATTATTGTATGTTTATGTATATAATTAGTTGACATCCTAATAAGTTACCTTATGTCTAGACGACCTCCTTGGTCGAGTGGTTTGTACACCGGTTTTCATGGTGTCGCCATCTCTGAGGTTCCGGGTTCGATCCCCGGTCGGGTCAATTGAGAAATTATTGTTTTTCTAAATTGTCTCGGGTCTGGGTGTTTTCTATGTATAATAAGTATGTAATTAAGTATTTTAAGTATGTTTATCCGTTGTCTAGTAACCATTTAACGAGTTTCTTCGAAGCTTCTCTTGGGCTAGATAATTGGTGTGATTGTAGGAAAGTTTAATTTTTTTTTTTATTTCGTTGAAAAACGGCACCACGAAACAAGGCACAAATCAGAAAATTTACTTGTTTTCTCTCAAAATTTCGAATTTTGTTCCAACTTGCTTGAATCTCGCGAGCCTAGTTCCAAAGTGATGTAACTCCAATAATATTTTTAAGATTTTGTACTTTAGGGACTAAAGTTTAAGGTTTACTTTACAATAAATGTTTATCTATGTCTCGTTTCATTGGTGATGTTTATCTATTACATACGTTACGGGGACATTATTTGAGTTTGATTTTTTATGAGACCGTGCATATATTGTTTTAACGATCGAAGTTAACTTGGGCTATTATACTTATTAACAATTTTATTAGGACAATTTCTGATATTTAATTCTACTTGCTTTGTAAGCAAAAGTGGGCCTTTGTAAAAGCACTTGCCGCTAAGAATCACGTGATCCGAGATGGATAAAGTGCTGGTTCAAATCTTGCTCGTGACAAATATTTTTGTGCTTTTTAATGTTATTAAAAATATTATTTTGTATATTTATTCCTTTTTGACATGTTTAGAGTCAAAAGATTTATTCCATTGGATTCTTTCTACAATCCTATTAAGTTTTGCAACTGATTAAATTAGACTCAGAATTAAGATTGTATTCATTGTATTGTTGAAGAAATACCTTTGGTTTTTTGCGGTGAACTTCGTTAGATATAAAATGAGATTTCACCTAAGTGATCTAACGGGTTTACTATTGACATCTAGGTTTACTGCCATACCACAAAACTATGTCTGAAACAGATACTAGCTCTTTTTCGCCAATAATTTAAGAAAGATACGCAACATTTTAAACGCACGTTAAACATGTGGCTAACTAAAACCCTTTACTGAATAAAGCATTATCTCACTGACAATAAGGCAATAATAATATTAACGATGTTATAATATAACGTCCATGTACAGCCCATTGTTTTGTTGCCATGGTAATGACAATGTAGCGTCACAGCGTCACAAACAACTTATTGTGACATATTGTAGTGTGTTAATTATTGTGTCAAGAATTAGCTACAAAAATTGTTTGCTTTTGTGTAAATATTAGTTAAATTAGAGAAAAAATGCCCATACTAGTTAAAGAATTCACATGGACTCAAACGCTAGAGACAGTTCACATTCGAGTACCAATAAGTGCAGCCCGACACGAAAATGTTGATATTTTCACAACTGACTCGTACCTTAAAGCTAATTACAATCCGTTTTTATTCGAAGCATTCCTCATGCATAACGTAGATAGCTCTAAAAGTAATTGTATTATAACGGGCGACTGCATTATTTTTGATTTAGTTAAGAAAGAGGCCGGCGATTGGTCTTGCCTAGAAAAGGAATTATCAAACACTGACAAGCTGAAAATAAAACAAGAAATCCTGGGACAGTGTCAGGAGAAAGCCAAACAGGAATCTGAAGATAAGAGAATAAGAAAGAGTCAGTTGGATCGATTCACGGTTGAACAAGCGATGGAGATCGATACAGTGCAACATGCACTCATGGAATCTAGGAGAGATGAGCAAAGGAACAAAGCGATGAATGCCCTCGAAGACTGGCGAATCAACAATTGTGATAAGAAAAAAGAAAAACAATTAAAAGAAATTCCAAAGCCAAGAGAGGCGGTTCGACATTTTACAAAAACCGGTTCTGGCGTTAAAATTGTCGAATTGCCCTCGTCAGATGAGGAAGGTGATGATAAATCAAGCGGTGATGCTAAGCTAGTTGCAAAGACGGTTCTTAAAAATAAAAA
This sequence comes from Scoparia ambigualis, assembly GCA_963921215.1. Lineage (NCBI taxonomy): Eukaryota > Metazoa > Arthropoda > Insecta > Lepidoptera > Crambidae > Scoparia > Scoparia ambigualis. The sequence continues at coordinate 4,763,467 of OY992517.1, forward strand.
TAAAGTCCCATGTGGTTCTGCTAGTAAAACAGTAAAGTCCGAGTATGTAGAACAGAAAAAGAAGGAGCTAAATGCTAGAGTACTGCCTCAATTGAGACAAACAGCTAATTTGGAGATCGCTCATACGCCACGCACGTTTCCGACGCCGAGTAGGGAATCTACGGCAAACGAGGAAGAAGCCTGGCTCAAGAATATCACGTTAGCCAGAAGAGCTACAGGTATGTACCCTTGTTCATCAATTACCTACTTAAACAGACATTGTACTTACTTTGTTTCTCAAATGTCCAATTTAAACATTCATTCGAAAAGACTGAGTGTGTGTGTGATGGAATGATCTGAAAGGGTTCAAATCAGGCTAAAATAATATTTAACGCTTTATAGGTAAGGTGTCTTGAACCTTTAGGCTGACGATGATTCTTCCTACCAGGGTTCATGTCGGAGGATCTCCGTCCGGAAGAGCAGGACCCGCAGTGGTGCAAGGCGAAGGGCGACGAGTTCTTTCGCGCGGGCAACTTCCTTGGGGCCATCAGCGCGTACACGCACGGCGCGCGGCTGTCGGACAAGCTGCCCAGCTTGTTCGCCAACCGCGCCGCCACGCACTACGCGCTGGGCAACTTCAACAAATGCGTGAGTGGAACCTTTTGTGATCCTAAATGAACTGTGCTATTATTTTATTGACTATTGCTTATGCACTTGCCTTCATCTCATCTCATCTGATGGTATGTAAGTGACGATAAGGCCGAAGGTGGAAGCGCGCTTCACCCGGTATCCTCAACCACTAAGGAACTATTTTATCTCCTAAAAGGCCTATTACATATTGACTGTGATTTTTGAGTAAAATGGCCAATTTTGGCGTTATGGATCTCAGAAACAAAAATACATTAACAATTATGACTTATTGAATAGTGTAGAATAGCTATTGGAATAGTGCGTAGCGGCCTCGCTTTTTGTAAATTTTGATTAACTTTTTAATTAAACCCAAAATTGCAGAGAAAGATTTTCATAAAGTGCGCGAAGGCACTTTTTTGAGCTCATCGATTGAACTACTGTTCTAAACAAGTGAAATAAAAAAAATATAATGTTATCTCTTTTATAGTTGAATAGTGCGTAGCGGCCTCGGAATATTTAGATATCATTGATTTTATATATGAAAAAAATCTTATTCTAAACCAAAAAACTTCGAAAATCGCTATAAGTTAACTGTGAATATCTCCTATCTGCGATAATATTATTGAGCAAAATTTATACCAGAATTTTTACTTCATGAGGAATAAAGATTTTATAATGAATTTATTATCCTATTTCGATAAAAACGATAAATACAACTGCAAAATTACTACAAAATGCGATGCGCCGGCCGTCCGAATTCAACTTATGCTTACAGAATGGAGATTTATAATATTTTGCACAAATTTATTATCCTATTTCGATAAAAACGATAAATACTTACAACTGCAAAATTACTACAAAATGCGAAAATGGGCATTTTACGCAAAAATCACATTCGAGATGTAATAGGCCTTTTAACTCAGTTCTGGTTATTCTCGTAACTGGTTATCCTTCTCTTGTCGAAACAATACTATTAACATGGTTGTTATAGCGCCAGACTTTAGGTAAAACGGTGGTAGCTAGCCATCGGACTTTACAAGCCCTCTACTCACATAACCAAGTACACAAAGATGTACCCACCCCGCTGGGAATCGAACCCGGGACAACCGACCGTTCCATGAACTGCTCCAAGTGGCAAACGTAGTTGTTAATAGTGGGTTGTAAATGGTAAGTAGACAAAAGTTTAAGGACCACTCGATGGGTGACCAAATCACAAAACATCTCGAGCTTCTCCGTGCTTCAGATGGGACGTAAAGCCGTTGGTCTCAGTTGTTGTCGTAATATGGCAGTTTTTAAAATCCATCAACCCGTATTTGGCCAGCGTGTTGGGTTATGGTCCAATCTCGGTGTGCGTTACCCCAGCAGGAAAGTAGCTCCTAGAGTGTCATGAGTGGAATGTATAATTAGTGCGTAATCTGCTGGAAATGTGCGCCGTGTTGTCGTTTTAAGAAAAAACTAAAAAAAACGGTTCCAGCTGCAGTAACGCTGTTCCAGCAGGAAAATTTTAACCGAATGATCGGAGAGAGAAAAATTGTGCATGGGCAGAGAGCTTACATTAGTGCAAAAATGTACGCCGAAAATAAAAGGAGATCGGCGAAATTGGGCCTAACCATTACAGGAATCAGACTTTTAACTAAAATCATAGTGTAATTTTTAATAACTTGTGGAATAAAAAACAACTAATAATTCTATGGGGAACCATTTATTGTAATTAATTATAATAACCACCTAACCAAGGACGCATATCACGTGTAGTCGAAGGACAATACTGCCAGTAGAAAAACTGCCTATTGTTTCGATTAGTACGAATTGATCATTGTATTTTTATTCAATTTAGGTAGTATTGAGATTGACTTATTCATTGATACATCACATAATAAATAAATTTGCGATTTTTGATTGATCGATTTACGCTACCTATTACGGACTTTGATGAACAACCCGCGCCTACACAACGGACATTGATTACCTGCTTGTTTGACTCTCTAAGTACTACGTACTCTCTAAGTACTGTCTAAGTATTCTTGCAGTGGTGAGACACCGACCATTGCTTCCGATTGTACTTCTTTTAAAGATAAACTTCATAAACTGTTGCGTTCGTTTTATTCGTAACAATGCTTTAGGTTTGCATTTGACACAAGACGAAGCAATACTGTCAGCTATTCAACAGAGAATACTATTACGGTAAGTGCATAATAATATATGTAAACATTTCAGTTACATACCAATTACACAATATAAATAGTAAGTAAAAAGTATTAGCTATTTGTTTAATTTACGTAAACCAACCTCACTTTGAGTTACTTAACTCCCAATATTTGTGTTATCCCGTAGAACAGATTTATAATTGTTATACTGTTGGAATCCGCTGGTTTTGATCTACAAAACCGCATATAAATCATCAGTGTAACGGTCAAGGCCCAAGGTCCTAAGGAACTTCGCCGGTCTCCTTTGTGCTTCTTTAGGATTTCGAGATATTGATCATGAACTCTAGGTAGGTACTACTACACTTATACGCCTCGTCATTTCCTCCTCTAGAAGCCGTTTCTATTCTTCATTGCACAAATAGCCTCGGTGACGGAGTGGTCAAGCGCTCGGCTCATATCCGGAGGTCCCGGGTTCAATTCCCAGGCGTCGGGCAGTGTGTTTTCGGATTTTTCGATACATAGCCCGGGTGATTAAGCCAATAGCCATCTATTGTAGCGATGACTTGATTTCAATGGTGGAGGTTCTTTGCCTAGCAGTGGGATAGTATACAGGGTTCATTTTGGATCTCCCGCCAAAAGTAAATATGGGGTAAAAAAAGTATTAATAAAATATTTGACGTAAAAATAAGTTTTCTTTTTTTAATTAATCTACAGCTTCCTCATTCGATATAGAGAAATTCTAAGCATGCCATATTTTTGTGCATATTATGTGCAATCAAACGTTTCAGTCCTAATTTTTGTGCCACCACAACTTCGTTACTATGAGTTGTTTTATGTGTGTAAGCTGGAGACACGTGTCACCAGCTCGCACACGCCCGTTAAGACAAACCAGTGAGGTTAGGGTTTTGGACTATAGCTAGAAATTTTGTGCATAATTTGTGCACTAGGAACAAAAAAAACTAACCATCACACTCAAATACTGTTGAAACTACGATCATAAAACTGTGTGCGAGCTGGAGACACGGGTCTCCAGCTCGCACAGCTGTATCTTCGTGATTGTTCAAGCTACGGTTATGAATTATACCTCAAAATTTTGTGCAGAATTTGTGCATAAGGCACAAAAATTTTCAAAACTTTAACTCAAAAGGTTTTTGAGCTACGAACCGATAAGTATGTGTAAGCTGGTGACACGTAACACGGGCTAACACATGGTGAATTATTGTAACTGTATAAGATAGCGCTTCGTTTTAAAGATCAAATAATACGTTATAATTTGTGCACACACGAGGCAAAATTTCAAATCTCTGGGCCTCTTACTTTATAAATTATAAGCCAAAAACTGTTTTCCCGCCAAAAAATTCAAAATAATGGCTCGGAAGCGGCTAAACGCGCGCCGACCGCGCCGTTGCCGTTCCGTGCGCTACACTATTGCAATCGAGTTTGAACTTGAGAGCTAGCTTAATTTAGTGTCATTTTAATTTGCGCTCTCGATCGTTTCGTTTCTATACCGAGAATTTTAGACTAGGAGACTGCTGATATAGGAAATTGGTTAATTTAAAATAAAAGCAGTCTATTTTATTTATGAATGTTCATAAAATATCGCTATGCTTAGTTTTAAGTATTTACAATAACCTCATTAATATGATAAGTAGTGATAAAATTAGTCTGCCTGTATGTTTTTATTAGGTAGCTTTCTCGTTTATTTGTTTATTTATTTGTCGACAAATGCAAACGATTTTATACTAGCTTCCCGATGAGCTAGACTTGCAACTTTGAACATAGGTCAGAATAGGATGACAATGCAATATTATGGTGTCATTGAGCTGATCTGATGATTCAGCCGGAAGAAGGCCACAGGATCTCTGTAAGAAAACCATGAAACCCCATTCAGGCTCATTTGATTAGTTTTGATGAGCACTCTGACGGGAGACGACTAGACGAGGTCCATGGTCTGATGATGAACCCGAAGGAAAGCCACAGGAACTCAGTATTGAAACCATGCAACCCCATCAAGTTTGGGCTCGTTTGATTCATCTTGACGAATACTCTGTTAGAAAGAAGGGTCCAGGGTCTGATGATGGAGCCAGAAGAAGGCCACAGGAACTCGGTATTGAAACCATGCAACCCCATCGAGTTTGGGCTCATTTGAATCGTCTTGACGAGTACTCTGTTGGGAAATAGTGTTTAGGGTTTGATGATGAAGCCGGAAAAAGCCCACAGGATCTCTATAATAAAACCATGCTACCCCAACGAGTTTGGCGTCGTTTGAATCGCCTTGACGAGTACTTTATCGAGAAATAGTGTTCAGGGTCTGATGATGGAGCCGGAAAAAGGACACAGGAACTTTATAATAATACCACACAACCCCATCGAGTTTGCGCTCGTTTGATTCGTCTTGACAACTACTCCCATAGGAGATGAAGAATTTTTAGTTATGGCACGTTAACTAAAAAACAGTTACTACGCTACGATAACTAAACCATCAACCATTCTGACAAGGGATCGGTCAGCCATCAACACATAGAAGAATTGGTAACTTGCAAACTTTTTAACTTGTAAATAGAAAAAGTAAGAATTACTTACTACTGGTAAAATAAAAATTTGAAATAGCTTTATTAAAAATAATAAAAGTGTCTTTTTTTTCGTTATCTGTGGATTGGGTTTGAAATAGGTACATATAAAATTTAACATCTACCTACTTACTAGCATTTGAAAATAACTTTAGGTACTTACTCATAAGATAACAAAGGTACGCCTACTATTGAATCTAGGTGATCTACTGCGGATGGACAACATCTACATAAAGAAGCCATAACTGGAGGTTAGTATAGGTAAGCAGCAGAACGATTAGATAGAACACAATTAAATTAATTTTTATTATAGTTCTTTTTCTATAGAATTTACAATAATGACGAAAAAGGCCGGCGCACATGAAGATACGCGTAATAAAATGCCCGCTTGCAAAGTGTTAAACTATAGCTACATAAATTTAATATCGGTGATAACAGTATCGACCATATCTACGGACTATTAAAAATTCATGCAATATCGTGTTTTTTTCCACTATATAGTTTCAGAACGCATCGAACGTTTATAATAATTTTATTTTATTAAACTTTTACAAGCACATTTGTTTGTTAAAAACTACAGATTAATGATAACTCAATAAATATCAGGGATAAGGTACAATATTCTTGAATTCGATCACGTACAATATAGTGATCTCAACGCACACCGCATTCCTGACGCGATATAGTGTTTTCCAAAATAGGTATAGTTTCAGAACGCATCGATATCGGATTTGACGATATTGATGCAATAAATACGTTTCAGTAACCTTATACGATTTGTATCGCCTACTCCTAATTTTATCGGAAAAAATGGAAGAGGTGATTGGGCTTTATTACATGTCGGCAAATAATTACTATTTATTGCATCTTTATTATTTTTATTAATTATTAATTCGTAATATTGTATTACTTTTAATACTTTATCGTTACTCCAATCCATAATTATCGAAGCAGAATAATATCGATAGTCGTATTTGCAACACGTTCACACCTCTAGTTGTCTAGCAGTCAACTAAAGTGTGCGAAGGAAATGTGGCCGCACGAACATTATCGCGACAAAATCCTTGATGTGCGGCAATTTACCAACAGCGCGGCGCGTCAACGCCATGATACAACGCGCTAACGCGAAGTGTTTGGCCAGACGTGTCGCGAAAACGCAAATCTTCGCGCTAGCGCGATAATGTGGCCCTAGCATTACATTGGGATGCCCCAGCAGACTAATCGCAAAGTCATCGATCACCATAGAGTACATTTATTTTTATTTATTTATTTACATTTAACCATGGGAAGTAATACAATCTAATATTAAAATAAATTACTTTCAATGGTTAAAATTTATTCTGTGACGGTCGATAGCGATTAGTTTGCTGGAAAGCATCCGTTTTTTATCGAATTAGGCTCAAGTATTCAACCATTTTGTCGTTCTGCTATGCGATTCTCTAAGCGACACATAGACGCTGTGCGCATGGCTGTGATCTGCTGTCTCTTTCCAATTTTATGAATATGAAAGAGACAGAGTCATTTCTCAGCGCTGCGGCAGCCGCAGCTATCAAGGCTTTAGCTTAGAGAATCGCACGGCTGCACTCCTCCATAATGTTTATCATTATGCCAAATCTAATTATTTAATTGTCTCAACAACAAAAAATAACTAAGACATTCGTGTGTGAGATATCTAAAACAAAAAGTAGGGTAGGTTATTAGGTACCTGCCTATAGTAAAACTAAAATAGTCGCGTCGCGCATCGCTTTAACAGACGGCTCCTAGTCTAAAAGTGGCAATAGTGTAGCGCACGGAACGGCAACGGCGCGCTTAGCCGCTTCCGAGCCATTATTTTGAATTTTTTGGCGGGAAAACAGTTTTTGGCTTATAATTTATAAAGTAAGAGGCCCAGAGATTTGAAATTTTGCCTCGTGTGTGCACAAATTATAACGTATTATTTGATCTTTAAAACGAAGCTCTATCTTATACAGTTACAATAATTCACCATGTGTTAGCCCGTGTTACGTGTCACCAGCTTACACATACTTATCGGTTCGTAGCTCAAAAACCTTTTGAGTTAAAGTTTTGAAAATTTTTGTGCCTTATGCACAAATTCTGCACAAAATTTTGAGGTATAATTCATAACCGTAGCTTGAACAATTACGAAGATACAGCTGTGCGAGCTGGAGACCCGTGTCTCCAGCTCGCACACAGTTTTATGATCGTAGTTTCAACAGTATTTGAGTGTGATGGTTAGTTTTTTTTGTTCCTAGTGCACAAATTATGCACAAAATTTCTAGCTATAGTCCAAAACCCTAACCTCACTGGTTTGTCTTAACGGGCGTGTGCGAGCTGGTGACACGTGTCTCCAGCTTACACACATAAAACAACTCATAGTAACGAAGTTGTGGTGGCACAAAAATTAGGACTGAAACGGTTGATTGCACATAATATGCACAAAAATATGGCATGCTTAGAATTTCTCTATGTCGAATGAGGAAGCTGTAGACATGGACACTGCTTTTTATATCCTATAGTTCTAGGTGCGTGCGCTCACCATCGTGGTCAAAGCGACGGCGCGCTGTCACGGGGTGAATAATAATAGTGGTCACGCGCATGCGCTTCGATAACCGCGGCAGGCCGCGCGCTAGGTGACAATATTTTTAATTTTCTTATGGGAAAGTTGATACAAAAATGTAAAAAATAATTAATGTTAATGTTTTATATTTTAGCGTTTTTTAACGCTTAAATATACTTAAGTAAAATTTTAAACACTGAAAAAAGACGACAACCTCAGGCGGGAATCGAACCACGCACCTTCCGCATTCCGGCTGCCCGGAAAAATTTTACAGTGTTAAAAAATAATGTTTTTTTATTTCAGTATTTGGTTGTAGGTTATGCTGCTATAGGATCACGTAAAAAAATTTGGCGGGGGGTCCAAAATTATGTTTTCCAAAATTATTTACCCTGTCTGTACAGGGTTAATTTTGGACCCCCCGCCAAATTTTTTTACGCTTTGATGGAGGCTGTAGGTACTTTATTTTACTACGTGTTTTGTAATACCTATGCCTTGTCATTCTAAAAACGATTTTCAAATGTTTATAAAGGCTCTGTCCCCAGTTGAACGATTGCTCGACGGCGCTAGAGCTGATGGTGCCGGCGTGCGAGGGCAACCGCCGCAGCCGCGCCAAGTGTATCGCGCGGCGCGCCGCCGCCTTGGCCCGGATGGGCCTGCTCAACAAGGCCATAGGCGAGATGAAGGCGGCGGCCAAGCTGCTGCCCGAAGACGAGAAAATCAAGAGGGACGTTTACGACATGGAGAGGGCGTGGGAGCAGAACCCCGATTCTGATTGAGATTCATAAGAATTGAACAAACTAACAAAATTAAAGAATTGAAATTTGTTTAATTTTGTTAGCGCTTTCACAGAGGCGTTTGTTGAGCGACTATAATGTCAAAGTGCGCTACTAGGATATAATAAATATTGCAAATACTGCTAAGAGCACTTAATTAGTTAAATTATGACACTGATAATCTAGCGCAACATATCAGGTTAATTAGTACCAAATTGTTATTGGAGTCATTGAAAATCAAACCATGTGGGCCACCAATAGTGGGGCCTGCCGATGTCTCCCAGTCACAGTAGCACGTCGACCCATTGGTACCTTTTGTGCATTAAAGGACAGACGGACTTAATATTAAATACGTATAACAGGAACATTTTAATAATTTTATTTTATAATATACCTAATAGGAATAAAATTACAATACAGCTAATTAAATAAATGTATCTTGTTTTATTCTTCTACAATTTTCTTGGTTAAACCGAGGTTATTCAGCAGAGCATTGGGCGAGGGATCTCTACCGCGGAACCTCCGAAACACTTCGCTGGGATGACAACTGCCACCGTAAGCCAAGAATGTATCTCTGTATCTTTTGCCTACAGCTAATACATCTTGTTCGCCTTGCTTCGCTTCCTCAAATGCACTGTAAATGTCAGCCGCGATCATTTTCGACCACAAATGACAGTAATAAGCAGCTCCCCACTCTTCGGATACGATTTTTGTAAACGACAATGGGTGCGAGTTGTACTTTTCGAACGGCAGAGCGTGGTACTTGGGCCAAAGATCCCTCACGACATCCCTCCAGAAAGTCTTTTTCGAATGCAACTCTAAATCTAGCCTCGAAAGGTATAGTTCATTACATAGGTGATAGCCCGACATGTGGCCTCTGACGTTGCGAAGGTTATTAACAATATCATCAGGCAACGGTTCATCAGTTCTGTAATGTCCGCTTATAGCCCGTATAGTGTGTGGGTCATACAGCCAATGTGTCATGACTTGCCCACACACTTCGGCTGCATCCCATTCAACATTTGACAGACCAGCTACCTCAGAATAATTCGCTTTGGTTAATAAATGGCGGAGTGAATGTCCGAACCTTCGGAACAATATACCTACTTCGTTGAAGGTCAATAGGGACTGTTTTCCTTCAACTGGCGGTTGGAAATTGAAAATAAGTGCTGACAGAGGGGTTGAGTTTGTCACAGATGACTTGTTACGGATGGAGATGTGCCAGCCAGCGTCGTCGTGCACTCGAATCTTTTCATCCTGTCGGGCGTAAGGGTCGATGTACAGTCCAGCTATGGGATTGTTTGATGAATCGTCGAAGATATTGTAAAATTTGACATCCTTATACCATGTGTGAACATCAGTTGCCTCCACAATTTGTATTTTGAACAGAGTGCTACACAGATTGAATAGACTATTAATGACCCTGGGAAGTGGGAAGAACTCACGTATTTTTTCTTCTTCAAAGTTATATGATGTAAATTTCTGCTTCCTCTGCCAGTATGGGATGTCCCAATATGCTAACTTGTCATCAAACCCCCTCTCTTTGGCAAATCTTTGGAGCAGTTCAATTTCTACCTCTTGCATTGGCATAGCACTTTCCAGTAAACTATCAAACACATTATACACGTTCTCCACAGATCCTGCCATTTTTGTTTCCATGCTCATATCAACAAAAGATTCAAATCCTAAGATTGTGGCTTGCTCATGTCGCAAACTGCGAATTTTCTCCAAATGCGTACTCGTCTCTATTTCCTTATTGACATAATTAGAGCATCGCTGCATCTGTGCCTGCCAAGTGTTCCAACGCAGTTGTCGGTCAGGACAGTATTGCATGAAGGGCTTGTAAATGTGAGGTTGCAATGTCACCTTCCACGGACCTTTGTGGGCATCATTGTTGACAGACATGGCTTTGACTAGATTCTCAGGAAATTCCCTGAGTACTCGCTCATCTTCTATTGTGCTTGAGAATACTTTGTTTGCAATGTTGACTTTGTCACGGAACATTTGCCTCTCTTTCTGCAATGATGTGAGAACATTGTTCAGCCGTTCCCTCTTAATGCCTTTGATGTCCAATCCGTTCAGCTTCCCTTCCAAAATGTACTTGTCTAGTAGCCTTTGTTCTTCATCAGTCAGTTTTTTCAAACGGTTCTTCTCATTTACGGCTGCTTGGAATATTGGAATGCTGTTGAATTTTGCTGACCGAGCCTTATGTGCCCTCTCATGAATTTGTACATATGACTTTGTAGGCATAAGGGAACTGTTCCCCAAATATAATGTTTTTGCCATACCCCAAGTCAACTCTAAAGGGCCATCTATAATTTCTAAAGGCTGGAATATCTCTACAAAAGCGTTTTTACAGTTTACTGAAGACTTTTCAATCTGGTTGACACCATTTTCATATTCCGAACTTTGTTTGCTGATTGCAGCAATGCATTTCTCTATGGTGACATCGTTGAACTCTGGCAGACCATGTTCAGAGAGGAGTATGTTTTTGTCAGCATCTTCACCAATTTCTGGAATACTAGAAATAATAATAGAGGTTAGGTTATGTATTATATTGCACCCACCTTGAGTGAATGTTTCTTTTGTTACTACTGTAACTAAGACAATTAAGTAAGAACAGTTTTTGTTTTTTTAAAAATTATTGTTTTCTGTTGAAACAATGGACTGTAAAAAAATAATTCAAAGAAAAGTTATTTTCGTATATTGTCTAAAAAGCTATCATGCTTATTACAGAGAAGATTATGATAGATTTTTTTATCAGATGGAGAGCAAACTATTTATTTTTATTTGATTTTATAATTTTAACTCTATGAATGTTTTGTAAAATCAGTAATACCGGTGTGAGTGTGATTCTTTTCAAATGTCTTGGAAAATTAGAGTTTTCACAAGGTTTTCACAGATAAAAATCATTTTTACTTACAGGACGACATATCCAGCATTGCGTTTGTTCTGGTAAAATTGGTTCTTCACGTGACGTGCAATAACATTGGGCCGCAAAAACGATAATGCCATTTTTCTAAAATGTTAGAATAATATTTAAAATTTCATAATCAAAACTATGACCCTCCTTCAGGGCCGTGCCGAACGAACATATGAAGATGACATTTGTTTTTTTAATTCATCTTTCTCCCAATTAGGAAAGCAAAGGGATCTAACTCATACAGCTTTCATAAATATTTTCTTTGTAATGTCTATACTCTGTGGTATCAATTGTACTCTGCAGTTTTAGCTATCTTCGCAATCATATTTTACGCTATAAACATGCTACGCTTGCCTTGTACTCGTAGTACCTAACTTTAAATTTCACCCGGCTCCACCGCTCTGTAAGTATGCAATAATTACAAAGAAAGCGCGCTTTCAATATTGTACACTGACTGGACATTTCTTCCAATTGATTCAACATCTTTTCTTTTCTTTATGTGAAAGCTTTTATGCTATTGGTGTAATGGTGGATAAAAGTGTAAATGGATAATTCAACTTATTTTGTATAACCTTAGAGTATAGATATTAATAGATATCTTAAACCTATGGGCTGCAGGTTAAAATTAAAGAACCACTGAATTACAATAATTTCATTAAACAATAATATATTCAACTTTTTCGCTATCCTTCTCGACAATGGCGGTAACAGTCTCAACTAACGGTACATTCACCAACTGGCATGAACACAGCGTGCTGCACGCATTGCAACCTTGCCGGTTTAACACGATTTCTTTGTCTTCTACACTTTTATTCCTGGTCTCTTTCACTGGTGGGTTGCAACAAAAGTCTGTGTCTAGGCCCATTTTCTCTCCGTCCTCTAATGTTTGAGGTAGATGCTGATTCAAAGTTTCCGGCAGCAATAGGCTGGCGATTCCACCAGCCACCAGTAAAGCTCCCATGATGATTAATGGTAAAACCATTATGTCCGAGCCCTAAAACAATAACAAATAGGTAAATATCAAATTAAGATAGCTTAATATAAATGCATAAGTAATATAAGTAATAATCCTGTTAACCACTCAAGAAAGCAAAAGCTTTGATTTGTTAGGACGCGTATCCCATTTCTTGTATTTAGAAAAAAAATAAGAGGTCATTGAAACCACTGCTTGGTAAGTGCCTGATGAATACTGCTGCTTACGACACTCAGAACAATAACTAAAGCATTATTGTTCTGAGTTACGACACTCGTCGTAAATTGGCAATATCATTCAATTAAGGGGGTGCCGCGCGATCGCAAAAGCTGACAAGTCTCATAATAGAGCAAGAGCCTGTGAACCCCAGACCTTCGTTATTTTATAAAGTGAAAGTTTGTCAGCGCATGCTCCCTGCACAGGTGAGAACGATGGCCCATTATGAAGTTTGGGTTACCGTGGCTTTGGCAGGTAAACGGTACTTAAGGTGTGTAAAATACCGATCTAACTTCATCAAATTATAAAGTGTGATTTTTTGGTATTACCTCAGAATATTATTAATAATCACGTCATTCATTGCCAGACACTTGACATCGTGGCAACCCCTCGCCAGACACCCTTGATGTTCATGAGATTATAATTTTACTTACGTTATAGTATAAAAGCTGCTTTTTATATTATACTTAGGTAATAATTAGATGGTGTTTCCTCATTAGCCAGACATTTTTAATAGTTCCAACCCCTTGCCAGACAAGCATGTAGAGTAGCTGTAGGAGCAAGCGCGAGGCAGTATATGGCAGGCAGTAGGGAGCATGCGCTGACAAACTTTCAGCTTTTATAAAATAACAAAGGTCTGGGGTTCACGGGCTCTTAGACTATAATGAACTTGAAAGCAAAATCAATCATATTGATATTTAAAATTAGAAGAATTCTGCTTTGAAGTTTCAGACCTAGTAATTTGTATAGAGCAATGTTTTTATTCTGCGAAATGTACAAAACCATCACGCGCTTGTGTTCAAAATTTAAATTTACTTTTTTAAGATGGGGGTGACCTGCGGAATATCAATACAAATATTTTCATGTACCTACCTAAGAATTATTGTTTCATGCGTAAAAATAAGAAAGTTGTCGAAAAAAAATGTTTTTAGGAGTCATTACATTTATGTACCTGTGTTTGTTATTGTTTAAAGAATTTGTGCAAACTTATGTAAATTCTTTTAATGTATTTAACTAATTCAGCGCATAGTACCTACAAGTAACTTAAAAATACGTAAATTTTCACAATTTCGTGCAGGATCCCCTTAACTTACCAAATAATTGACGAGCGGTATAAAAATAGGTCCGAGCATGCCCAATACTGAGCTCAGGCTCATGCCGAGCCCTCTCACGACTGTCGGATACAACTCTGACGCCATCAGTGGTAGCACCACGAATGACGATGATATGCCCATCTTGCCGACGCAGTACAGCGCGAGAGTTACGTGCGCTTCTGTAAAGTAAAGTGTTCGTACCAAAGAACAATTGCAAATATTAAAATATTAAAGTGAAAAGCAGCATTAATGTTTGTAATGTCTATTACCATTGTGGTATCAATTGCACTCTGCAGTTTGCAGTTAGCAATTTCAGCCGTCTTCGCAATCATATTTTACACTTTAAACATGCAACGCTTGCCTTGTACTCGTAGTAAGGTGAGGGGGGCGAAGTGCGCCATACTTTTTCCATAGTTGACTTTGGTGCAATATAACTTGTGTATAAGTTCACGAATGACACTTGTCGTGGTACCATATGGATCTGTGATGTTTAGCAACAACAGCCACAGTCGTGTCATTGGAATCTGACACTAAATTAATGATTTTTGGTACAAAAGAAAAAGAAAAAGAACATGACGTTTTGTTAATACCAGGCGCACTTTGCCGACAAATCGGGGAAGTGCGCCTGGTACTAATAAAACGCAAAAATAAAGCATTAGAATAAAAACAGCCACATATCATTATAAGAAAGCAAGCAACGAAACGCATAACATTTAATTTTTATTCATAGAGCCACATTCTAGAAGAATCTATTTATTTAAAACCAATTTTCGGATAAGTGCGCAATACAATCTTAAGTCAGAGGCTGTGAACCTTTTTTCTAAATATTGATAATCGAGTGTCAAGCATATTTTTTCTTTTATTTACGATGGCATACTATGGTATGGAACTACTTATTTGATATCAATATTAAAAAGGGACTGAAATAAGAAAATAGTCATTGAAATTGAAAGTATAATATTAATTAAATAAATTCAATGAGAAACATCTTCTTAAAACTAGTTGAGGAGTTGCAGAACAAAAGCGGATTTGTCCCATTCATTGAATTTTACACTTGAGCAAAAAACTGAAATTGCTAGCTACATGATAGCTGGAATTTATTTATTTTAATAATAATGTAGTCTACCATATTAAAAAAAAAACAATTAGCCTTCCTTTTGCTCACAAAAGTAAAGCCAATCATTTTTTTTTCATTATGACCTGTAAAGTTTTCTTTGAAAACGGTGGACAACACGGTGGTGGTTTAAAATTTACTTGCATGATTTGACCCGACCATATAAACAAGCAAACAAACATTGCAAGTTAAATAAAAGCTTGTAAAAAAGACACGTTTTAAAAGGTTAGTAACATCTGGATTGCGGGGAAGTGGGCCATATAAAATGTCAGTATGGCGCGCTTTCCCAACTATACAAATTTGAGGTTAGATTATTTAACTTGCATAAAATATATACATTTTACTAGATAGGAGTGATATAAAGTCAGAATCTTAAAGCAAAATATTTAAATTGTGCAACTACCTCACTCGTATATTGGTAAAAACTGGATTTCTTGAGATTTACGACGATGATCACCCCATAGTCATCTCTCCTCATCACTTTGAATATGAGTAAAAATGAAATGGCGTGTATTTCAAATTCACATGACTAGAGCCATCTGCGACTATGACCAAAAACTATGATTTAGTTCGTTGCATCGATGTAAAATGTTACTACTAGTATCCAATCGGTAGTTTTCGAGATATTTGTGATAGGCGCACTTACTCACTAGGCGCACTTCGCCCCTCTCACCTTACCTACTTTAAATTTCGCCCGAATTAATCCAACACTTTTCATTTTATTATACAGTTCTGAGCACTTTCTAACAACTGCATAAGCTACTAAGTATACTCACCGTGTTGTACTAGAAAAGTGGTCAAGCACGCCACACCGCCCACCACCATGCTCATGCAGAGGGTCCACCGTCGCCCCAGCCTCTCCATCGAAGGCCAAAGGAACAAGTAGGTCGGCAGTTCCACCACCCCAGCCAAGAAAAAGTTCAGAAACTCATCGCCTCCTAACACTGGCGCGTAGTAAGACAACCCGACATACACACTGGTATTAGTGAACCAAATAAACGTTATTATGATGGTTTTCTTTCTCAAATTAGGCGTTCTAAAGAGGTCAAGTATCCCGTACTTTCGCGACTTCTCTCTCTCTATATCTTGCTTCAGTTTGTCTGACTCGTATTTGCGCCGCAAGTGCACCATGTAATTGGCTGGCAAGGATTTTCCGTTTATTCTGTAAATTAACAATTAATAAGTGAAAGTCTTTTTGTACAAATTAAGGATGGTATATTTTGTAATAATTAATTAGAACTCAAAGTAATGACATAATTTTAAATTATTTACTATATGTTTTGTTACTACTGGAGTACCTCAAGGCTCTCACTCTGGACCTGTATTATAAATAGTATGTAGGTAACTAACCTAGCCATATTCTTTAAGATGACCTCAGCTTTCTCGAACTGTCCTCTGGCTAATAACCATCTAGGGCTTTCAGGCATAGGCCAGAGGTATAGGAAAAAGCAGACGAACGGCAGCGTGGTTGCCAAAGCCAAGTGCCGCCAGTCTCGCACCAGGTACACCACACCAGACAAAAGGATTAACCCCAAAGAGTATGCTATGTTGGACAGTATAGTGCACAGCGTCCGACATTTGGGCCCAACTAGTTCTATGGCTGAAAAGAAAAATAACATAATTAGATATCATCATTATCATTACATATTTTATAGTAAAGTCGCCGTTTTCCTTTGTCTGCGGCACCCCACTATTCTCCTAATTCACGCAATGAATTATTATGCGGTTTTCACTAAAAGATAGAGCGTTAGATAACTGAGGATGGTGATGAAAAATATATCTACAAAGTATAGATAAAAGTCTATATTTTGTAGATATATTCTATAAATGGCTGAACTATGACGGTATTTCTAAGTTATATAGCGTGGACGAAGGCGTGGATGGGCCGCTAGTACATTGTAAAGTGGATATAGATAGTTTAAAAATATTACATTTTAAGTATCTAACACAGTTTTTTTGAATTATTTATTTAAGATCATTTATTATCATGTTTAAATGAAAATTAAAGTCCAAGTTTCTGCCCAATGCCTAGGTTATCTACCGTATACCTAAGTATAAATACCACTAATAATCTATTCCGTGGTAAGAACTTTGTGGTGAATATGAAGAGAAAGAATGTTGTAAAGATAGTAGGTAGGTACGTAAAGTTAACAGGACGACGTCAAAAACTATGAGTGTATGACCGGAGTAATTATCTTACCAGCTAGATTTACATAAATTACTGTGATTTAATAAAGTCGCGTGTAAAATGCTTTGTACAACCACACATCCACATCAACTTACCTAAAACATATGGAGTAGCCATTATAGCCGGGACAGTGAAGCCCACTCCAATCCTATAAATGATCCATACAACGTAGTTCTGTGCGAAGGCAGTCGCAACACCGAAAATGCATTCGATGAATAGGTAAATGAAGAAGGAGGGTTTTCTTCCGATGGTGTCTTGGAGATAGCCGAAGATGTAGTTGCCGATGATGCCTCCAGCAGCCAGAAGCACCAACCCCAACGTAGGCAGGAAGTCGTTGTTGCAAACGAGGTCCCACTGTACAATGATGAAGAATATGCCAGTTATAAAACTTACTTATTTTAAAAGAACAAAGACCAAAACGACAGCTATAGTAGACGATACCCTAATAAATTAATATTACCTGCTATTACAACCACATCGTATAGCAGGAATAGTCACACAATGGGAATTTAGATATATAATAGACTAGGTGAAGATATAAAATGGTTACCTTTACGAATTTTCAAAAATAAACTGAAGAATTGGCTAGTTGAAAATTGTTTTTACTCGATCGATGAGTACTTTGACCATTTTAAGGCGCAATGATGGTATTGTAACTCAAATAAATATAGTCTCGTAGTCACTTATAATTTGATGGTTAGTACTTAAGACTCTTAGTTTGTATAAATTTTGCATGCCAGTTTCTGGTAAAATATGTGAAACTTTTCTAATTGACAACCTTATGTACCTACCATATTTTAAGCAAAATAAATTTTATTTCATTTATTTCACAAAACATCACAATACACGATACTTAGTCTACTTTGAAGCAAACCTCCTTTATTTCAAATGCATTAGGTATCTGAGGGTTTAGAAAAGTGGAAAATGCTGACCCCTTATCTATTCGTAATTCTATATGCTGTTCACCAAAATTTTGTCATTGCGCCTTACACGAGTTAGGACCCTTGTGCCGACTTTCCCTGTTTGTCGACTGGTTATAGAGAAGTGTAACGAGTACAACCAGCCCCTCGTAGTAGCTTTCGTTGATTACGAGAAAGCTTTCGATAGCGTTAAACATTGGGCTGTGCTACACCCCTGAAGAGAAGCCTTGTAGACACGAGGTATGTGTACCTTCTACGTGAGATCTACGGTGAAGCTACATTGCAAGTGAATCTGCATGAACTCACAGGGCATATCCCTGTGAGGAGAGTAAAAGGCAGGGCGACACTATATCTCCTAAATTATTTACCGCCTGTCTGGAAGACGTATTTAAGCTCCTCGACTGGGCTGATAGGGGAATAAACATAAATGGTGAGCGTCTCAGCCACCTCCGCTTTGCCGACGACATTATTGTTTTCGCCGAAACTGCTGACGAACTCCAGAGCATGATGGAAGAACTTTATCTGGCCTCGATAAGTGTTGGTCTACGTATGAACACCTCAAAAACAAAAATCATGTGCAAGGACCGGACCCCATCGTGGATGAACATAAATGGTGAGCGTCTCATAGCCACCTCCGCTTTGCCGACGACGTTATTGTTTTCGCCGAAACTGCTGACGAACACACAAAAACAAAAATCATGTGCAAGGAACCCATCGTGGATGGCATCATGATATAGAGCGGGTTAATACCCGCTCTCTATATCGTAATCGATATAGAGATATAGAGCGGGTCGACAAATATGTTTACTTGGGGCAACTGGTTACGCTTGGAAAGGACGGACAGGCAAGAGAAATTCAACGCCGCATCAGACTCAGTTGAAGGACGTTCGGTAAGCTGCCCGAAACTTTCTAGTGTAACGAAGTGCCCCACTCTCTAAAACGAAGGGCATATGAGCAGTGTATTTAACTTGGACCCTTACACAACAATACATCCAAAGCTGCAGGTAGCCCAAAGGAAGATGGAACGCGCCATGCTGGGTATCACTCTGAGCGACAAAAATAAGAAACAGAAATCCGCAGTCCCACTAAAATAAACGACTTGGGGCGTATCATTGCGCAAAGGAAGTGGCGATGGGCGGGTCACATAAGCCGCAGAGACGATGACCATTGGATGGAGCAGAAAGGTGCTTGAGTGGAGACCGAGAACCAGCAGAAGCGTAGCCCGCCAGAAGGCTAGATGGGCGGATGACATCACAAAAGTAACGGGCAAATAGTGGTTACAGAAAGCCCAAGACCGATCAGGATGGCGTGCAAATGAGGATAGGCCTACACTCAGCAGTGGGTGATCATAGGCTAATAAGAAGAGAAGAGCGTTTGCCACTAGTCTAGACCCTCTGGCCTTTTATTATTAGTTCTTTACGTCTTCAGCTCCACATAAAAACATAAATGTTATACAATGCTTTAAGACATAGCATAAAATGTTCACTAGAGAAAAAACAACCAGTCTCAGGAAAGCTCGACTGGATTCAAACCCATGACCTTTGGATTGCCGGTCCACTGCTCTAACCGCTACTCTACCGAGACCCCAGAAGACTCGTTGAATTTTTTGTAGTAGTTTATGATTTACGCTGTGAGCCAGTGGGTATTACGTCACGTGAAGTCTACCCTCTCAGTCGAAAGAAATACTATTGCAAGTATTTAACAATCGATAGACGTAATTGCTCATAAATATCTTTAATAATGATTTAGCGGTTAGAGCAGTGGACCGGCAATCCAAAGGTCATGGGTTCGAATCCCATTCGAGCTTTCCTGAGACTGGTTGTTTTTTTTCTAGTAACATTTTATCCTATGTCTATATAGCATTGTGAATGCAAAAAATTCAATAATAAAAGATATGTATGTTCAATTACGTCTTTATCGATTGTTAAATACTTACTTGCAATAGTATTTCTTTCGACTGTGAGGGTAGACTTCACAGTGACGTAATACCGCTGGCTCACAGCGTAAATCACACAACACTACTAGAAAAAATTCAACGAGTCTTCTGCTGTAGCTTAGCGGTTAGAGCAGTGGACCGGCAATCCAAAGGTTATAGGTTCGAATCCCATTCGAGCTTTCCTGAGACTGGTTGTTTTTTTCTAGTAAACATTTTATCATATAAATGTTATATTTTATTCCGGTAGCATTCGTAATCTCGATATTAAAAATTTGAAAAATACGCGCATGTAAATTTTTTAAGAATTAGGGGTAGGTTCTTACCTGGTAAAGTTACCTAATAATCAAAATTATTGGTAGGTACTTATCAAAATCAATCACAATTTCCTTACCTCCGTAATAACGGTGTTCTTGTAGATGTTCTTGTCGTATGACCAGCCACTTTTGCATGGAACTACGTCGGCGCGCGGCTCCCTCGCAATCGCCTCCTCGACACTCTGGTAGTTTTTCAGAATGTCGGTGTAGTTCAAATTGTACATACTGCACTGGGAATATTGCCAATTCCCATTTTTGTCCTCCAAAGGTATGCTGCGAGTATAAGAGGTAAGAGAGAAGTTTATTTATTATCATTATTTATCATACAAATTGGCTTCAAGAAACCTTTGAGCATTTTTCGATCTTTTTTATTTCTAATTCGGCACACCAACCACCACTTTAAAAAAATTAATGTGGTAGAACTATATGTACTTCTTAGTACTTTTATTTCTTCTATTTGACCAGTGAATCCGGCATCCCCAAAAAAAAAGAAAGGTTATGGCGCTCCATCCCCTTTTCCACATTGAAAGCCTAATAACAACCAGGGATGAGAGGGAGAGAAAAACCCTATCTACTCTTACGGCTCTTTGCAGGCCTTCCCACATAAACAATAGCACATGGGGACATTGGACCATATCCACCACGCTGGCCTAATTGGGTGGTTTTACCGACTAGTTACCTCATATTCACGACCTAAGACTTCACATACAGCAGCATAGAGCGGCGATAGTATTACCAAATATCATACTGAGCACATGAGTCGCTATTGCGGCCCTCATTTTTTTTTTATAGTAGAAGGAGGCAAACAAGCAGGCGTGTCACCTGATGGAGAGTAATCACCGCCGCCCATGGATACCCGCAAAACCAGAGGAATCGCAGGCGCGTTGCCGGCCTTTAAGGAAGGAATAGGGTTAAGGAAGGAATAGGAATTGTGAGGGGGGGGGGGGGAGGGGAACGCCAGCCCGATGCGTGCTGCAACGCAGCGTGGCTCTACCGAGTCAGAGTCAGTGTCACTCATTTAGCACCACCCAGGGGTCACGTGTAGGGTCTCAAGGGTAAAACCTACGGACGCGAATAACTTCAACCCCCAAAATTGCCTAGTCTCTGACTAACCCTTCGGGGATATGTAGTCGTGAGCGTTTACCTCAAATTCTTCACCAGCTCCACATCGCTGACGTGCTCCATCTCGGGCACGCGGCACCAGTGCGTGACGTCGCCGGCCATGAACAGCTGCGCGTACGCGTGGAAGCCGCATGGCACTACCGCCGGCAACAGCACCAGGTATACCACCAGCTGCTGGTAGCGGCCGAACCCGCCCACGTCCTCCAAGATCGCGTCGAAGTCCATGGTGGCTGGGCGAGAGAATTCACGACGAAAAGTTACGTAAATTGTGTTTATTAGAGGCGTGAAAAAGGGACAGCTTGGTAAAACAAAATTTTATTTGTGAGAGAGAAATTAGCAGCCTATGTCACCAAAACCTATTTAAAAATATGTTAAAAAAATTACAGTTTATTTCAAAAAGTTGCATAAAAAATACAGACATAGTCAGGCAGAATCTTAAAATTAAAGAATATGACGCCTTAAGTAGCCCTTATAATTTTTTTTTACATTAAGACTTTGGATGTGGAGCCGACCATTGATGTTGAGATTTGATGTTTATCTTTTAAGTAGTATTTTTTAAATATATTTTTAATTTGCATGGTGTTCTTATCTTTAATTTTATTAACCAGAATTTTAGGCAATTCATTTAATATCTTGGGGAGGCTACACATCCAAACCCTTATACCATAGTTTATTTTTCGGTAAACTTTTTTACAATCGCGTGTCTCCAGATTCTGGCCTCACACGGACAATAGCACAGGAGATTGGGCATAAACCACGCTGCTCAATGCGTAATATTTTGATAACAATAGGGGCCACGGATAAATTTGCTTTCCGAAGTTCGAAGGAGCAAAAGTTATTTTAAGTATAATTTGGTAGCTGCTTCTTTCGGGAGTCTCTCCTCCTACTTTATACAAAAGTAGGAGTCCTTTCGCCTTGCAGTCGTACCTATACGTCATATGTTATTACGTGAAGGCAGTTTGCGATGGAATAGGAAGTAAATAAAATATAATTTTATAAATAGGTATTATTTAAAAAAATAGGTACGTACTTAGTTGAATTAATGGTCTAAGTAGGTGTAGGTACTTGATTACTTGCAGGTTATATCGCGCATCATGACCCCGCTTGATGCTGCTGAAAAAAAACCCATCAACTGCTGACCTCAGCTCACTGATTAACATAAGTATTATATGCCTTTCGAATCAGGGATGTCCCATTCTGTAACCTCAAGTAACCTGGACTACCATAGTTACTTAACCTTAAAGTGTTCGACCCGAATACTGTTGCTCCTCAGAGGATCAGCAGCCTTCGCTAAAGTAAAATTAAATAATGCATTTTAAGGCAAAACAAAATATTTACTAATTATTTTCGGCCGTTAGTTATGTTTAATTACAGATATTTACCTATTACCTAATAAGCTTACCTGTTGCGTACGATGTCTAAGGTATCCCGCCTCACGATCCTGTGGGGGCCGCGGTAGCCGACTGACTGTGCTGGCAGCAAGCAGCTCACCTATTGACCAGATCCTAAGCTCCACAGGGTCTTATACAGGGGGTCACGAAATGTAGACAAGGTAGTTAGGAATATAAATAAATAAAATCTTTATTGAACAACTTAATTTACATTCCATGTGTTTGTTTACACCTCCGATTTTCGGTTTTATACGATCTCCATCCGACCGGTTGTCTGGAAGAAATCACTTCATAGCGATAAGACCCCCAAATTGTAACTATGTATTGTACCTATTTTCATGTTTTGTATAATTATTATGTAAACTGTTGTTGAAATAAAAGTATCTATCCGTGTGCTGTGCTGGAAGAGGCTTATTAAACTACCACCCCGTCTGTTTCCTTGGGTGTAGTATTTCAGGCGATTATCGGACCAGACAGCACATACATTCAACAGCAAAGAGCGATGGGCTCACCACCTGTCACGCTGAGCACATGTGCAGTTGATACGTGGTGAAACGTGGACTATGGCAGAGGACTGATTTTGCGGTCCTCATTGCCTGTCTCTGACTAACTCTTCGGGATTAATAGTCTTGAATACTATGAAGGTATGATAAAAAAGGTCTTACATACATTACATCACGCCTGTTTCCCGGCGGGGTAGGTTAAAACTCCATCTTTCCATTTGCTACAATCCTGAAACACATCCTTTGCTTCATTTCCTCTCAAAACAAAGTAAGAAATTTTTATTGCACAATACGACGAGTTTTATTCTTCAAGGCTAGTATAATTTCTTACAAGCTATCCGCAGTGTCACATGACTAAATCGCTATTAAAATCGACAGCTTAATTTAGTGTGTAGAGCAGGGTAACAGAGAGGAACATTAAATAACCAAAAAAAAATGTATGAAAGCTAACATTTCCGCTGAAACAACGGAAGGCAGTATTCTGAGGAGTCTGGCCTTATTCATAGGCAGTTGATCACGTAAAAATCTTATTTGTATTTGATAATAAGAATGAAAGAGAAAAGATGCCGCTGCTCTCAGCGAAACACGTGTCGGGTTGCGGTTTGCATCTTTGCTTTCATTTATCGCTCCTTGCGATCGGCTGAGGCAGCGTTGTTGTTTTAACTTTTCAATATTTTTCTGAGTTAGGTAAGCAAGTACAAAAATTAACAAAGTATTTTTTTGTTTATGTTAAGTTTTTGTTCTATTTTACGCTATGCCCGTTTCAAAATAAATCATCCATTCTGTATAAAAGGGACGCGCGCGCGCAATTATCTCATTGGCTGACGGCAGTCAGTCAATTCGATTAGAGACCTAATTGGAGCGGCGAAAGGACAACGATCAAGGTCGGGAGCACACTTATTAATCACAATGCTGTACATCGACAGCTTTGTATGAAACGTACAGTCTAACCTCAGAATGCGACAAGCAATGTATGCCGGGATAGAGGGATACATCGTTGCCGTAAGCCTTGATAGTTCCTGTCATGGTCAGATTTGGTATTTATTTTATTAAGCAATCTAAATAATACACATGTGAAGCAATGTTGAGTGCTTAGCTACGTAATACGTACAATATCGATTGGGTAACTTGTTACTCAAATGTTTAGTGAAACAAAAAGTTAAATGCGTATAATAGCCTAAGCATATAAAGAAATCAGTTTATACATTTCAGCATTTATTTAAATTTAGTTATTAAAGTATTAGGAATAAATTCCTATTGATTATGTTGTCCGTAATTAAATAAATAATAACAATTAAAGATATATTTAATGCAATAAAAGTAGGTAAAGGTGTTTTCTCAAATACCAAAGGACCCTTAATATTTGCTCCGTGCTTAATTTCCATTCCCTAACTTTATCTTATTAAGTACATTGTACCTAACAATTTCCTTCAATGCTGGACAAACAAAAAAAAACAAAGATCAGATTAAGTATAAATTATAATTAAGCATAAAACAGTACAGACATAAAAGGCAGTGGCAAGCAAACACCAGCTCTACATCTCAAATCTTATGGCACATTTTCCTGTACCACTCGGGGTCGTTTATCGCGGCCGCCTCGGGCCGCCCGTCCGCGTGCCTGTAGTGGAACTCCGAGACGCCGCGCCCGGGGACGTCGTTGACTGCAAACTTGCAGAAGCGCTCCACCATGCGCGCCTCCCATTCGTCGGATACGTAGTGGGTCGACTCGTACTCTACGGTCACCTGTTTTTTAAATTTCATATTATAGAGCGACAAGTTCATGCGTGACCTTCACGCGGATTTATTTCTTTCGTGGTAGCGTCTGGCATTGATTTGTCTTCACAAAATATTAGTAAGAAGAAGAACAGAGAGGGGAGGGGGGAGGGGCGATCGCGAGACGACCGACCAGATGGGTCAGGGATATAGAGCTGATCTAGGCCTGAGCTCAGCAGTGGGTGGAAACGGGTTGAAATTATGGTGATGATGATCATAAATAAACGTGTCGTGTAGCGGTGAAAGAATACTACCACCTCATCTCTTCCCTTGGGTGTCCTAAAAGGCGACTAACGGACTAAAGACATTCATCTAACAGCATAGAGCGGCGATAGGCGCACCACCTGTCACGCTGAGTACATGTGCAGACGCTATTTGGTGAAAAGTGGACTATGGCGGAGGACTGCTTTAGCGGTCCTCATTGCATAGTCTCTGACTAACCCTTTGGGGATAATAGTCGTGATTTTATGCATGTATGTACGTAAATTAGCAGCCGTGTTGTGGAAGAAGAGGAAGAACATAAGGGTGAAGGAAGAAGAACAGAGCAGAGTAGGTACGCAATCTAGAACTCCAAAAAACATACTTGATAGAATGATATACAGGTATGCCATTATTAAGAATACTACCAATCCAATTCTTCTCTTGGGTGTCGTAAGCAACTACGGACAGAGAACTGCACATACATCACGCTACAGCGTACAGCGGCGATGGGCTTGCCACCTATCACGCTGTACACATGTGCTGTTGTTATTCGGTGAAACTCGTATTTGAAATTACCAGTGACTATTATCACCATGAAACTTCTCTATGGTACTTTCCGTGAACCTAAAAGTCGGTGACGTATCTCGTTGAATGTATGTGCAGTCTTTAGTCCGTTGGTAGTATTCTTTTAGTGGAACGGCGGTCTTGATACTTGCTGCTGAGCTATATAACGAGGAGTAACCTGAGGAGTGAATAGTATATGACGCAAATGTGCGTTACCTGAGGAGTGCCTAGTGTATTATGGAAGTGTGAGTTACCTGAGGAGTGACTATATAGTGTATTATGGAAGTGTGCGTTACCTGAGGAGTGACTATAGTGTATTATGGAAGTGTGAGTTACCTGAGGAGTTACTAGTGTATTATGGAAGTGCGCTGTAACCTCCCCCCCCTCTATAATTTGCTACACCTTTCTATAAATTCTCTATACCTAAATCTAATGCCTTTCACACCTATATGCCTAGCTAGCTTATAATACATACACACATCCTCGCCGCTTTACCTTAACTTAAATTATTATCTAATTCTTAAAACTAATTAACCTAATTTATCTACAATCTAATGGTTGTGTCTGGAGTTTTGTAGAGTGTGTAGCGTTTGTATGAAGATGGAACCTTAGCATAGCTTAATTCTATTTGCAGTGAATTTCAGTCAAGCAATGTAATATTATAATAACTACTATTTTGGCCAGATCGTCTAGTGAACCCTCCGTTGTTAACCGCATTTAAGTAACTCAAGTTCTTTCGTGAAAGTTTAGTAATTGGCTTATCCCTGTGTTAAATTATTTTCTCCTGACCTAATTACCTACCAGTCTATAAATCCTAACATAAATATGTGTAGCCTAGCAATGACTCCGTCTGAACTGTGACCTAAATCCTTCACTGCAGCTGCGGGGAAGATTTGTAACCACTCAAAGGTAATCAGATGATAGCTTAGCTTGTAGGTATTATTATTTATTATCAGTAGCGTGATACATAAGAAGCCTGGTGCAATTTATGAGCCCCACCACCGCTCCATAGCGTACTGTACATCTCATGGTTTAATTACAGTTCCGTCACATTGGCTTTAACTTTAATTATTAGCTTGTGCCTTTAATTCTTTAAACTGAGAATTTACATCTCTCCTCAAATTTAATTTAATTTTACATTATGAACTATGTGTTAGCAATTTAAATTCTTATTATTCCACATAAATCAATAAAGTTTATCTCAAGGCTTGCTATCATCCAAATATCCTTTTCACATTAAGAACTTAATTATTCAATGCAATAACTTATATTCAGTTCCGTAAAGGGTGGATAATTTAATCAAACGCCACTTCAGGCGGTGGCTAAAGTAGGATGCTATTAATACAGGTAAAATTACTTTTATTTACTCTTAGTATTTATTATACAGGTCTTGTAAAGTTCCAATATGACTACATTGGATTGCTGCATTGGCAGATTATTACATCTTAAGTTTATTAAAGGATGTTTAATTCATTCAATATCCTTGACTTTAGGAAGTGAACTGAAATAGAAGACTATCATTTGAAGTAAATTACTTTGGGTTACTCTTAGTGTTCATTATACAGATCTTATAAAGTATAAGTACATCTCAAGTTTATTGAAAGATGTTTAATTTCTTCAACATTCCTGACTTTTAGGAAGAGAACTTAAGTTAATTATTTTTTCATTAACTTCCACCCTCTGTCTCTCAGACTGAGTGGTTAATTTGATAGACTGCTAAATCATAGTTAGTATACCTTTAGTAGGTAGTAAATTATCCCTGTTAATCATTAAATAAATTACATTTAGAAGTTATCTTTTACTCACTTTAATAAGTATAAATTAGACTGTACTAGGTATTAGTCTGATTGATTAGATTGTTCCCATCAAATATTTCTATGTTTCATATTATTAGAAGTAAGTACTTACATATCTTAAGAGGTCTATTCAAATGGTATTAGTAGACCATTGTCAGGCTAATTAGCTGGTTGTCATCAATCAATTATTTCTATGTTTCAGATTATTAGAAGCTCATAGCTTGCAATGTCTTCTTTCAACGACTTATCCTAGGTTCTAAACTGGTTTTAGTTGTTCAGTTTGTATCAGCTTATTTTTGCTAAGGTATCGGATGTAAAACTTTAACACCTTGAAGAGTGTAGCAATGTGAGATCGTATTGCATCCCAGGGAAAGCTAAAAAAATGCCTGTTTGGTCATTTCAGTATTGAAATCAAACATCACAGTACGGCTAAGCTTATTTGCTATAACTTTTTAGTATTTTTCTTGTAATAGGAAACCAGTCTAGACTTTTAGGTACTCCAAAGTAATGATGGTACGATATTATCATACTTCTGTTAATTATTTAAAATGAATAATTAATTGGTAACAACTTTAGGAAAACAATTAGAATTTTACCGGCCTGCGGTAACAGATTACTTGCCTAGCTAGGACCCACATCACTTCATCATAATTTTATTTAGCGCCGTAACTTAATTATCCCTACCTTATTAGTCTGAATTAATAACTAACCATATATATATCCGCCTACCTATAGATTCCTACAACTTTCCTCACTTGAAAATGCCTATATTTTGTCGAACTAACAGTCCCTTTTGTGTACCTTGCAAACTAGGCCAAGCCACATTTAACTTAAATTCGTGATGTGTGGTGAGAGTCGCATTGCCCCTGAAAGCAACTAACTCCTAAATGTTCTATCAGTCGAGCCAGTATACTCAGTGTGTTATTTTCCTATCACTACACTGTATGTACGGAGGTAGACTCGAGATTGGACTGGGTCATACGTGTCTACCTCCAGCTAAATGGTGTCTGACCTATCTTCAACTTTCACTAGGGAGACAACTGTCTCTCCCCCATTACTCCGTCGAAGATAGTGTATTGTTTAGCGTAATGATGTAAAACGCCGATCTTATTAAATACAATCAAAGATCATCCAGACCGAAGTCTGTTGAAAGGTACATAGGTTTTCGTTGCCACCGTTATGCGTTTCCGCCGATGTACCCCGGAATACTTCATTCCGTTAACGGATTCGAGTTGCGACCGCAATAGTTTTACTTTATTAATCACTTTCAATTTCACAAATCTTAATTAATATCGCAGCTCGAATATCACTTAGCGCACTATCAAAGCTCGGACACTATTTTCCCCGTATGAGTAGTACCGCACTCTTAAGTTGGACCGCACCGCCGATGTCCCAAAATTGAATGTCCGCTAATTTTCCGCCCTTTTCCCAAGCATCTTAACTTTCGCGCCACGCGCGCCTAAGATTTTCCCGCGCGAGTCCGCTTTTCTTCCCTTCAACCAATCCCTAGCCGTTTCCCCGATGCCCCCCCGCCTTCGCGTCGCGCCACGTGGAGCTATCATCCGACCTCTCTTTCTGTCTTTTTCTCAACCTCTCGCTCGCTCATTGCCGCTTTCGCCGCGCAATTCTAAAATTTTTCCATAATCTAACCAAATCTCGTCAGATAGCCAATATTACATCTTTGAATATCTAAATGTAGCCTTCTATTAACAATTCCCTCTCAATAATCATCCACTTAAGCCAATAATCCTGTATTTTGTGAAATTATAAAAAGTTCCGTATTCCGACCATAGGTGGCGCCCGCCCGTATGTCTACCGGCTTGCCAACCTACGCCTATGTCACAAGGCCACACAGAGCAGTCCCCGCGAAATTCAAAATAAAGATAAAGCCCGTTGCCAACCTAACACGAAGCTCAAGTAAATAACTCACGCTAGACGGCGCCTATGTCGCAAGGGACGCACAGAGCAGTCCCCGCGAAATTCAAAATAAAGAAGTCAAACTAGCAACCTTATGCGAAGCTCAAGTAAATAACTCACGCTAGACGGCGCCTATGTCGCAAGGAGCACACAGAGCAGTCCCCGCGAAATTCAAACTAAAGATAAAGCGCTAGACCACTGACCATTATTCTGAACTAGTTTATTATTCCCTTTTCATGCTTATTATTAATGGTGCTACGCATTAATATTTATTTTAGTGCTACTCCCATGCATTCCTTACTAACGGACGGATACCATTCATTCTGTACCGTTACAGCCGCCCCCGATAGAATTTAAGCAGATAAAGTACCACTCTTATCTGCGGCGAATTATATCTAAACCCTGTACTTAATTAAGTACAAAATAGCACCTCCTTCCTTGCCAACCTCATTGTCATCCTAGCCCTCAAAGATATTCCTACTATTTATAGTTCCTCCCCAAATCCCTAATGACTCCTTCCTCCATAAGCTTTCTTATTGCAAAATAGCCCACACCCCTCATTCTATTCAACTGACACAAAATCATAATCGCATACCCAGTTCTCGTGTTCGAAACGAAATCCCAGTAAACTTAGTCTCGGTAAATATTTCCCAATAACTTAGACATCTACCATTTCTTTAATCATACACAACCTCCGAATAATGATTTGCCTTTTGTTTACCATCATAACAACAAATCATATTATAATATAAATCAATATAACAGTCTCTTGCTCTGTCTACTAACGCCCCCTAGCGAAAACTCTTCAATTCTATGACGATTCCGACGTAAGTTTATAACATCTTCCGAACCATTCAATTATTCTATTCTTTAAATTATTTTCCTAGAATAATTTCAAGTACATCTGTCATCATGGCCTTCTTTTAACTTACGTCTCTTCTTACAACTTGTTTCGCATCTAAATGTTGCAACCTAGGGATCGAACCTGGGATCTTTCGTGGGTGAAGCATCAACCACTTCGCCGTCATGGTTTTAGTTCCAACTAGGCTAATGAATAATTATTAATAATTTGAATTAAAACTTTCCTTCATACTTCAACGCTACCAATCTCATCTTAACTTATATAATTACCTAAGATAACGAAACGTCGGAACTATTGTCTACCTCAGGCAGGGATCGAACCCGCGTCCTCCACAATCCCTAATTAGCTACTTCTTTCAACGGAAACCTATTTTCC
Organism: Scoparia ambigualis; assembly: GCA_963921215.1. Lineage (NCBI taxonomy): Eukaryota > Metazoa > Arthropoda > Insecta > Lepidoptera > Crambidae > Scoparia > Scoparia ambigualis. The sequence goes on from OY992517.1 coordinate 4,794,305, forward strand.
TCTCCGCGGATAAGAAATCTTAACCAAACCCCCATATCAACCAAACCAGTAGGCATACCATCATCGCCCAAGAGTTATAACTTTATTTTAGATGAGATACATCTAATGTCTAATCCTACAAATAACCGAGATAGAATACTAGACTCGCTTCCGTCCGGTACGCAGTGACACCCACTCACCGTGCATACAAATAGAGGTCTTAACGCCTTACAATAAGGTTGTCGATCGTAAATATTTAGGAAAAACTCATTCACTCTAAGGGGGTACGCATCTCGAAACACGTCCTTGAGTTTTGAACTAGCTACCCCGTAGTTCAGATCTATTAGAAGTTTGTGTGCTATGTATATCCGTCTAACTGTCAATGTATGCGTCATCGATAAATACTTGTTAATACCCCGGTACGTGTTGGACATTGTATACTAATTGACAAGTACTGAGCTTATACGTATAAGCAAATACTTATGCCAAAACCTATCTAGTAACTATGTCTCATCCTTAGTTATTACTATGCACGAAAGACAACATTTAGTCTCATTTGCTAATATATAATACGTCAATATCCCCTTACTTTCCTATACCTTTGAAAAATATCATTTTCTTTTTAAATTAAACAGACCGGTAACTATCTTATCCGCCCCCACAACTCTACTTAACTTCCTACCTTTTATATTACTAATAATCGGTCAAATCGGTAAATAATAAGTCATTAAAGGTGACACTTCGTCTTAGTATTCATGGTAATTAATATCGTAAGTTCCTTCTCGTATTTACTGAATTCCAAACTGCGTGATTCAATAGTGCTAGTTTCTTTTTTTTTTATTTTTTATTAGATGATTTTAATTTTACACTCGCACAAGACACATTATTAAGATGGTAATCTCCCGAATGTTTGTAACTCTAATTGGTTACTCCTTAATTACTCTACTCTACTTTCAGCCTTCCGTCCAGATTGTAAAATTCCCCAGTAGCGCGAGTTCCACTGATAACGCTAAAATGAAATGCTATCAATAACCTCATTTCCGCAGCTACCGGTAATATCTCTCTGTTGTTTAGTCAAGCATATTTACCCTGGTCCACACTCCATAAGGCGTCCTCGAATGGAATTACCCTACAGCAGAATTCTCACAACTTTTAGAAAGGCTAGTTTAGGAAATGAAGCTAAATGGAAACCACTTAATTTTATTGTGTGCTGAGTAATTCCCACTTCTACAGCACAGTTCCGAAACTTCGATTCAATTACTTCACCAGGTAAATCAAAATAAACCCTACACGCTTAACTAAGTTCTATTTGTGCCCAGTGCGACTAAAAATATTCGAACACCCTAAACAAGCTACTTTTACTAATTTAACAGTGCCAATTAAGAATGCTCCCTTGTGTCATCTATAATTTTATTGTGTGCATAGACGACCAAAGACCTCGCTTTCAGCATGCCTTCTTCGTTGGACCCGCTTAGTTAAATACTCTAATCAAAATTCTAAAGTTACAATTGAAAATGTCAAAAGTTCGAATATTATGCAATAGAGAATTTCTCTAACATAGTTACTCCACCTATTCGCACTATTTAGTCAGGCATATTGCAATTCAAGTATTTATTTTAATTTATAATGACCTATCTTCTCCACCCCTGTTCACATACTTTAGCCATCCCTATCCACAGCTGCGGTGAAGATAATTAGTTAATGAACAAAACATCCTATAAACACTCTATGTTGCTACCGCTATCACAAGAAATATTTACTAGGAGGATTATCTATCATACAGCTGACTATAACAAAATGAGTCCCCCTTATCTTTCTCCGTTCCTTCTCTAACGTAGAAGACAGCAACAGACAATTAATATTTAATTACTTATAATTTAGAACAACCCTAGGTAAAACGCTACCACAAAACTAGTATAGAACAGAATAATACTAACCGAAGTAAACTTTTGTATTCACACTTGCAAATAAAATATCTTTATCTTTCCGTGATGAATGATTTTGATAACACTATTTCATCAACTCAATGTCCCGGCCTACATATGTGAAACTGTCAATTAATTAGTTTGTATAAAACGATCTAGATGCAACATGCAGTTCACATTAACTAACAATTTTAAGGTTGTGCCATAACTTCGACAATAACCTACCTTAGCACTAATTTTAATCATCTACAATTACATCACGTACATATTAGATGCCAATAATCTAGATTATTTAAGAATTCTAGCAATTCTAATAAATAACCAACAAGATCATCCCGCTGTGACAGTCTGCGCTGACCTTCCCACAAGTCAAAACCGCGTTTCGTTCGTCCTATCATTTCTAAACCTGTAGACATTTACTTTGTACTAAACAAATTCTTGAGTTAATAATTATTTGCCAATTGTTAAGCAAACCTATTTAATTTCATAATAACAATTTTAATATAGCAGTATTAGAATATTATTATAAATCCCGAACATCTTTATTTATTATAATCAACATTACCGGTTAAAGTATTTGAATGGCCTAGTGCGAACTAGGTTTCAGGTCGCACCTCGGGAAAATAAATTTACTATTGACTCTAAAATCTACTACTAATAAATTTATTATTTTCTTCTGACATATAAAGATAGGCTATGACTCTAGGTCGGGTTTAGTAAACTTTGAACTAAGGCTACCTCCACGATAACCTCGGTTAAATATATATATCCGCAAAACGAAATATGTCCAATACAGCCGATTTTATTAAATTTAAATTATGCTACTAAACAGTACGTATCCTAAGAACGTCACACATCCGAAACCCATTTCAGTTCTAATTTCTTTACCCATCTAAATTAAATTTTGTACCTGTCGACGCGAGATAACATCTAAATAATTACTTTGTATGATTCGAATTGTGATAGTTGATTTTGTATTGTAATCTCGATAACGCAATATCAGGGATAAACTTATTAATAAATTTTACACTAAGAAATTTATTCTCAGCTCGCAATATCATCGCTTTATTTCCGGCTTGAATGTTTCTGCGGACTATGAGTTTAAATTTATCCTACAACTTAAAATTGTGGTATATAAAATCGATCACTGTTTTATAAGTAGCTTGCGTTAACTTTTAAAATAATAAAACGAGTTAACTATTGATTATGACGTGACATCCGCCCGCAACTCGCCTTTATAATTGATGTGATAACATACGCTATTGTTATCCCTATAGCATAACAGTGCTATAACTCGTTAATTTTGCAGTTAAATCTCGACTTCAAGCCAGTCAACTATATATTTTTTTTTTTTTACTATTATTATTTTTTTTTTTCAACATCTTAATCGTTCAACGGAGATTGTGCAAGGTACCCTTCTTAATAGGCTAATCCAACCCAGTGAATTTAATGATTTATCTATCTCTACCTATCCTAACTAATTAGTCATGTAGTAAGGTCTTTTCTTTTCACCGCTCGCCCGACTTAGATACCTCTAGGTAACTCACAACTGATAATATTAGGTAAGTAGTAGCTGTGCCCAGCGAGCTTTACTTCTGCGTACGTTAACCTCATCTTAAGCTAATAATTATCCTTTATAAATCTTCATAATTAACTATTTATCACGATTTCAACTATTCGGTAAGAAGCAATGATTACCGGTAACGACTACTTACAACGCTGCAAGAGTATTTCAATTATACATATTATTAATAGACCGCACCCTTTTACCATCATCCAAAATAAAATCTTTTATTGGTAACCCAACGCCATCTAGCCTCGCTAATAGGTAACCTCCCCACAACAGAGTAGATATTAGATAGTTGTTTCCAGACGGTAACGACTTTTATCGCCTACTAGACGTATTTATCCGTTTACATTATGCATCCCAAACTACGTTGCTTTTAAACCAAAATTCCTACTAGCAATGAATAGTCATATGATTCTATCCCCTACATGACATCCCTGCTACTTGTTATTACTTATAATCGCGATTCCTCATCAACGCGTGTATTTTGAACCGTAATACTATTTTATGTTACTTTTCCTAGGATTTTAGCGAACTAACAAAATGAAGCGGCATTTCCCTTGTGCAGAGCAATTGTCCCCATCTACATGTCACATAATAATAATTCCACCACAATGTCATTGCATTCTAATCTACTACGTGATAAGTATTAGGAAAATCTCTTTCAATGTAAAAATCGCAGGTATTAAAAATAACAGGTATGGAAAATAACAGGTGATTCCGCTTGCTATAACAAAATCATATGATTACGCGATAAGGAAGTTTCCTCTCCGATTGGTTTTATGACGTCATGTTTTATAATCATTCCTAATTCTAGATTGTTTATGGTCTAGCTAAATCATATGTCTATGGTCCAACCATAGACAAATGATTTAATAGTCCCTGACTAGCCTAAAACTACTCTATGGATTTCAGATGTGAGACTCAAGTACACTATTATAATTTTTTTTTTTCTCTAACATAACCAACAAAATAAATTATAATACGTGGAATAGCACATCAACTAAAAACCGCAATCGCTCAACGATTATTAGTCAAAATATAATTATTATTAGTTTTATATTATGCTGTTAGCGTCATAACTTTATAATATTGTACAGCATATCGCCGTCCTATAATATAAATTGAATCCTGCAATAATTTAGTTGGTTAATTCTGTCCAATCTCGCCCCCTTGCCTTTCCATCCGACAGCAATAATAATTAAACCGCCCCCTATTCTACAAATCTTTATAAATCAATAAATGTTGAACTATGTCACCCTATCGACCTTTTACGATCCTAAAAATAACTCAACACAAGGCTGTATGAACCAGTTGCCTATGCCTATATGAAATCTATCACCAGGAATAGAAACAAAACTACAGTTACCATAACTCTTAACGTCAACAATTAACTTAGCGTCCTATCAAAATCGAATACAAAGTTTTAGTACTACAATCTTCAATCACCATACATTCAACCGTAGTATTTTTCTTGTAACAATCTCAACCAAAACAAAAATTACACCCGAAGCAATTTCATTGTCCCCTAAAATCGAGTGCCAAATCGACAGATATGTCATTATCTTACATTGCCTCTCGCAACAACGGACATCCCTGAAAGGTATTATATTTCAAATAATACTCATTACGCTATTGTTTTGTAGCTTTATCTCCTCCTTTGACCTTTAACCTAACCTGAGAATCTTTTTGTTACAGATTTCGTACAACAAAATTTTAACTCCAGCTCTCATTGCGACTGTCTACAATATTGGTCTTAATCTATTATCAAGAACCCGTAATACAAAGTGTATGAATCAACTTTAGAAGATAACAACGTTTATTGTGAAAAGTGTCAAATTATAATTCACCCATTATCAAGAGCCCGTAATACAAAGTGTATGAATCAACTCCAGAAGATCCAACAAAGTTTATTGTGAAAAGTGTCAAATTATAATTCTTCAATATCTCTGAATTAATTAATCTTCATTGAATTATTCCCTATTAAGCCAATTCTAAACTCACGCATCGCAACACGACAACAATTTGTGGGAAAAAATCCCACTTCTAAATTAAAGTATTACCGCTTGACTGAAATCCAATACAACTATATTAATGATAATTTATAACTTAACTTTCTAATCCTGGTCACGGCTTACCAAATTGTAACCTCCCCCCCCTCTATAATTTGCTACACCTTTCTATAAATTCTCTATACCTAAATCTAATGCCTTTCACACCTATATGCCTAGCTAGCTTATAATACATACACACATCCTCGCCGCTTTACCTTAACTTAAATTATTATCTAATTCTTAAAACTAATTAACCTAATTTATCTACAATCTAATGGTTGTGTCTGGAGTTTTGTAGAGTGTGTAGCGTTTGTATGAAGATGGAACCTTAGCATAGCTTAATTCTATTTGCAGTGAATTTCAGTCAAGCAATGTAATATTATAATAACTACTATTTTGGCCAGATCGTCTAGTGAACCCTCCGTTGTTAACCGCATTTAAGTAACTCAAGTTCTTTCGTGAAAGTTTAGTAATTGGCTTATCCCTGTGTTAAATTATTTTCTCCTGACCTAATTACCTACCAGTCTATAAATCCTAACATAAATATGTGTAGCCTAGCAATGACTCCGTCTGAACTGTGACCTAAATCCTTCACTGCAGCTGCGGGGAAGATTTGTAACCACTCAAAGGTAATCAGATGATAGCTTAGCTTGTAGGTATTATTATTTATTATCAGTAGCGTGATACATAAGAAGCCTGGTGCAATTTATGAGCCCCACCACCGCTCCATAGCGTACTGTACATCTCATGGTTTAATTACAGTTCCGTCACATTGGCTTTAACTTTAATTATTAGCTTGTGCCTTTAATTCTTTAAACTGAGAATTTACATCTCTCCTCAAATTTAATTTAATTTTACATTATGAACTATGTGTTAGCAATTTAAATTCTTATTATTCCACATAAATCAATAAAGTTTATCTCAAGGCTTGCTATCATCCAAATATCCTTTTCACATTAAGAACTTAATTATTCAATGCAATAACTTATATTCAGTTCCGTAAAGGGTGGATAATTTAATCAAACGCCACTTCAGGCGGTGGCTAAAGTAGGATGCTATTAATACAGGTAAAATTACTTTTATTTACTCTTAGTATTTATTATACAGGTCTTGTAAAGTTCCAATATGACTACATTGGATTGCTGCATTGGCAGATTATTACATCTTAAGTTTATTAAAGGATGTTTAATTCATTCAATATCCTTGACTTTAGGAAGTGAACTGAAATAGAAGACTATCATTTGAAGTAAATTACTTTGGGTTACTCTTAGTGTTCATTATACAGATCTTATAAAGTATAAGTACATCTCAAGTTTATTGAAAGATGTTTAATTTCTTCAACATTCCTGACTTTTAGGAAGAGAACTTAAGTTAATTATTTTTTCATTAACTTCCACCCTCTGTCTCTCAGACTGAGTGGTTAATTTGATAGACTGCTAAATCATAGTTAGTATACCTTTAGTAGGTAGTAAATTATCCCTGTTAATCATTAAATAAATTACATTTAGAAGTTATCTTTTACTCACTTTAATAAGTATAAATTAGACTGTACTAGGTATTAGTCTGATTGATTAGATTGTTCCCATCAAATATTTCTATGTTTCATATTATTAGAAGTAAGTACTTACATATCTTAAGAGGTCTATTCAAATGGTATTAGTAGACCATTGTCAGGCTAATTAGCTGGTTGTCATCAATCAATTATTTCTATGTTTCAGATTATTAGAAGCTCATAGCTTGCAATGTCTTCTTTCAACGACTTATCCTAGGTTCTAAACTGGTTTTAGTTGTTCAGTTTGTATCAGCTTATTTTTGCTAAGGTATCGGATGTAAAACTTTAACACCTTGAAGAGTGTAGCAATGTGAGATCGTATTGCATCCCAGGGAAAGCTAAAAAAATGCCTGTTTGGTCATTTCAGTATTGAAATCAAACATCACAGTACGGCTAAGCTTATTTGCTATAACTTTTTAGTATTTTTCTTGTAATAGGAAACCAGTCTAGACTTTTAGGTACTCCAAAGTAATGATGGTACGATATTATCATACTTCTGTTAATTATTTAAAATGAATAATTAATTGGTAACAACTTTAGGAAAACAATTAGAATTTTACCGGCCTGCGGTAACAGATTACTTGCCTAGCTAGGACCCACATCACTTCATCATAATTTTATTTAGCGCCGTAACTTAATTATCCCTACCTTATTAGTCTGAATTAATAACTAACCATATATATATCCGCCTACCTATAGATTCCTACAACTTTCCTCACTTGAAAATGCCTATATTTTGTCGAACTAACAGTCCCTTTTGTGTACCTTGCAAACTAGGCCAAGCCACATTTAACTTAAATTCGTGATGTGTGGTGAGAGTCGCATTGCCCCTGAAAGCAACTAACTCCTAAATGTTCTATCAGTCGAGCCAGTATACTCAGTGTGTTATTTTCCTATCACTACACTGTATGTACGGAGGTAGACTCGAGATTGGACTGGGTCATACGTGTCTACCTCCAGCTAAATGGTGTCTGACCTATCTTCAACTTTCACTAGGGAGACAACTGTCTCTCCCCCATTACTCCGTCGAAGATAGTGTATTGTTTAGCGTAATGATGTAAAACGCCGATCTTATTAAATACAATCAAAGATCATCCAGACCGAAGTCTGTTGAAAGGTACATAGGTTTTCGTTGCCACCGTTATGCGTTTCCGCCGATGTACCCCGGAATACTTCATTCCGTTAACGGATTCGAGTTGCGACCGCAATAGTTTTACTTTATTAATCACTTTCAATTTCACAAATCTTAATTAATATCGCAGCTCGAATATCACTTAGCGCACTATCAAAGCTCGGACACTATTTTCCCCGTATGAGTAGTACCGCACTCTTAAGTTGGACCGCACCGCCGATGTCCCAAAATTGAATGTCCGCTAATTTTCCGCCCTTTTCCCAAGCATCTTAACTTTCGCGCCACGCGCGCCTAAGATTTTCCCGCGCGAGTCCGCTTTTCTTCCCTTCAACCAATCCCTAGCCGTTTCCCCGATGCCCCCCCGCCTTCGCGTCGCGCCACGTGGAGCTATCATCCGACCTCTCTTTCTGTCTTTTTCTCAACCTCTCGCTCGCTCATTGCCGCTTTCGCCGCGCAATTCTAAAATTTTTCCATAATCTAACCAAATCTCGTCAGATAGCCAATATTACATCTTTGAATATCTAAATGTAGCCTTCTATTAACAATTCCCTCTCAATAATCATCCACTTAAGCCAATAATCCTGTATTTTGTGAAATTATAAAAAGTTCCGTATTCCGACCATAGGTGGCGCCCGCCCGTATGTCTACCGGCTTGCCAACCTACGCCTATGTCACAAGGCCACACAGAGCAGTCCCCGCGAAATTCAAAATAAAGATAAAGCCCGTTGCCAACCTAACACGAAGCTCAAGTAAATAACTCACGCTAGACGGCGCCTATGTCGCAAGGGACGCACAGAGCAGTCCCCGCGAAATTCAAAATAAAGAAGTCAAACTAGCAACCTTATGCGAAGCTCAAGTAAATAACTCACGCTAGACGGCGCCTATGTCGCAAGGAGCACACAGAGCAGTCCCCGCGAAATTCAAACTAAAGATAAAGCGCTAGACCACTGACCATTATTCTGAACTAGTTTATTATTCCCTTTTCATGCTTATTATTAATGGTGCTACGCATTAATATTTATTTTAGTGCTACTCCCATGCATTCCTTACTAACGGACGGATACCATTCATTCTGTACCGTTACAGCGCGTTACCTGAGAAGTGACTAGCGTATTATGGAAGTGCGCGTTATCTAAGGAGTGACTAGTGTATTATGGAAATGCGCGTTACCTGAGGAGTGACTAGCGTATTGTGGAAGTGCGCGTTACCTGAGAAGTGAAAAGTGTATTATGGAAGTGTGCGTTACCTGAGGAGTGAAAAGTGTATTATGGAAGTGTGCGTTACCTGAACAGTGACTAGTGTATTATGGAAGTGCGCGTTACCTGAGGAGTGACTAGTGTATAACGGAAGTGTTACCTGGACATTGTACACCTGACTACCCGCCTGGAATCGGAACGCGTAGTCCTTAGGCGCCTGCCCGCCCTCGCCGTGCTGGTAAAGCTGTAAGTCCACCCACTTCACGGGTAAGACTTCACCGTTTGGTAAGCCCACGGTACCGGCTTCGAAACTGTACGATAGAAAAAAGGTTCATACACTGCACGCACCTAGTTAAGGATATACTACACAAAATTGTGCGAATTTACGTATTTTTAAGTTACTTGTACTATGCGCTGAATTTTTAGTTAAATACATTAAAAGAACTTGCGTAAGTTAGCATGATCATTGCACAAGGTCGTGACTTTGTTGAAATTTAAAACAAATTATTTAAACTATAACAAACAATACATAAATGTAATGACTCCTAATAACATTTTTTTCTTAATTTTACGCATGAAACAATAATTCTTACATGAAAATATTTGTATTGATATTCCACAGGTCACCATCATCTTAAAAAAGTAAATTTTAATTTTTAAACCAAGTGCGTGATGGTTTTGTACATTACGCAGAATAAAAAAAACATGCTCTAATCAAATTACTAGGTCTTACCAAGCGTTACATACCTTTCGTATTTATATTAGACCGGGCCGTGTAATATGAACTGCTTCATACAAAATGTATGCAACGTCTCAAATCAGTGCCCCGTTCGGGCCACGCACACGGCACATCCCGTGCACGGCCCGGACTAATATAATTCATTCCTAAACCTTAACAATAGACTTAAAAAAACCTCCTCTAATCAAACAGAGTATAATATTTACTAAATCGAACGCATTCAATTGCAAATGAAATGAATAATAATATAACTTATTATTATTGATTATTTGATGACTTGATTTAATTAAATCATGGCTTTGTCTAATGATGTTGTCTAATGACCATAAGGTTTCTAGACACATCATCATAACCATCAGCCAAAACACATTTACTGCTGGACAATTGTTTCCCCCAAGGATCTCCTTCTCCACCGCACGACCGGTCTTGTGCTGCTCGCATCCAGCCCTACCCGCGACCTATTCAGGATTCATCTTTATGTTATTCCTTTTTTAAGATACTCTCAAACCACACGCAGGTAAAAACTTTCAAGGTCATCATTCCATCTTCGCCTCGGTCTGGGCTAGGGACGAATGAAAACGTAGAGGGGAGGCCTTTGCCCAGCAGTGGGACACCAAATACGGTACAAAAAAAGATAGTCTACGCAGCCGCCCGGATTGCGGAGGTCGTGCGTTCGATTGCCACCTGAGGTAGACATTTTTATTCAACGTTTCGTTATCTTTGAAATAAAGATACCCTTCTACATTAACGTAGAACGTTCATACAAACCATTTGTTCAAATTCTGTAATGAGAGACCTAAAGTTCGCTGCAGCGCTTAGGTACACATTTATGTCGTCTAATCAACAGACAGACATCGCAGCGCCAGATCGGTCAAAGACAACGTAGTGTGCAATGATGTTACAATATTTATTATACTATCATTGGTAGTGTGTATCAAGATGGCGTCCCAAATAGATTGACAATAACAATAATTGAAAAAATATCTTTTCTATTCTAATAATACGATATAATGACTTGAACAACAATTAATTTCACTTATTTTCGCCGCTCCGCACACGCCTAGGCCGTGTGAATGTCGAAGCCACGCTAAAGCAAGGTGCCGAGTCGACTCCGCAAATGAGTGGAACATAGTGCGTGTTCGGAACGGCCTATCTAGTGTAACGTATAAATCGCTGCCCTTTAGCCTACTTACACAGAAGCTGTGGAGGGCTGGCAGATGACGCCGACGCTGATGCTGGTGCCGTTCTGCAGGAAGATGTGGTGGAACGCGTACCGGTGCATCAGGCTCCAGTCGCGCTTGTGGCCTGCGCACAACCCAAAATTACATCATCATCATCATCAGCCCATAAACATCCCACTGCTGGGCACAGGCCTCCTACGTGGACAATAGCACGTGGGGATATTGGGCCATAAACCACCACGCTGGCCCAAGGGTTGGTGGGTTTTAACGAGTGCCATCTTACGACAACAACTGGGACCAACGAAGCACGGAGGAGCTCGAGATGTTTTTTTTTTAATTGGTCCTATTTTATTGGAACGCGCTAGTCGCATCGAGCTCCTCGATATTACATACATACATACAATTTGAGGATGTTCCTGGTCGACCCTGCTGGTGGCTTACTGTTAGAATAATGCTACCAATACTAATCTGTTCTCTTGGGTATCATAAAACGATGGCGACCTCCGTGGCCGGATGTGGCGCCGCGCCATCTCTGAGGTCCCGGGTTCAATTCCCGGTCGAGTCAATTTAGAGAAAACTGTTTTTCTGAATTGCGGTCTGGGTGTTTTTCTATGTATATCCGTTATCTGTTTAACCATAATATTAACGAGTTTCAATAGAAGCTTATCTTGGGCTAGATAATTGGTGTGAGGGTAAATAGACTTTATTTATTTATTTACTTTATAAAAGGCGATTAACGGAACAGCACATGCATCCAACAGCATAGAGCGGCGATGGGCTCACCGCCTATCACGCCCGGCACATGTGCAGTTATCGTATGGTGTGCTGTAGAGTGTGGCTAGGGTTGCCACCAAAAATAAAGTACATGGCATAAAAAATAGTATTCATTTATTTGTCCTTAACCTTTTAACGAGCACAGGATGTTGAAATTTTTTATTGGTTTTCGACCTTATCTCAATTATCTTTATTATTGATTTTTTTTTTGCATTCACAATGCTATATAGATATAGGACAAAATGTTTACTAGAAAAAAAAATCAACCAGTCTCAGGAAGCTCGAGTAGGATTCGAACCCACGACCTTTGGATTGCTGGTCCACTGCTCTAACCTTCACAGTGACGTAATACGCTGGCTTGCAGCGTAAATCAAACTACTAGGAAAAATTCAACGAGTCTACTGGGGTCTCGGTAGCTCAGCGGTTAGCAGCTGTACGCACAGTCAGGGCTTGGAATACCGGTATTTTCTATTACCGGATCCTTTGACTTAAGAAGAGCACCGGTATAGATTTGATACCGGTATTTATAATACAAGTTAGTTAACCGATGAGTACCGGTAAGAAGGATTGTAGTAGTACCGGTATTATACAGATATAATTTTACTTATACTGGTACTAATACCGGTACGAAGTAACCAAATTCATTAATGCGAGCGGGAGATACCGCATAGATAAATAAGTAGCGCTTGTATTGGCTAACTGCACTGCATTTCGCACGCCGCAGCGGTAAAGGCTGCAGTGCACTCACAAACAGACTGGCAACGTCGCAGTTAGATACCGGTATTAACGTGACAAACAGACTGGCAACGTCGCAGATAGATACCGGTATTCACGAGACAAACAGACTGGCAACGTCGCAGATAGATACCGTACTCGTGGAAGAATCGGTATCCAGGAACCGAAATGGAAAATACCGGTACTTACCGATATAATATAATATACATGTATCTTCGGTACCGCTTCCAAGCCCTGCGTACAGTGTGCGCGAGGATCGTGTGCCAGCGAATATCATCAAAGTCGTCTACCGAGAAGTTCCTCGATCGTACACACGGCGTCAGATCAACCTACCCTAAACTGTCAAATTTCTCCAATGAATATTGGTCCTTAGAACCAAAACATAAAGTTCAAAATTGATTGTAGAAATTTGACAGTTTTGGGTAGGTTGATCTGACGCCGTGTGTACACACTGTCACACTCCACGTTTCACCAAATAACGTCAAATTTCAAATTTATATTTATATTAATAAAAAATAACAATTGCACATGTGCTCAGCGTGATAGGTGGTGAGAACATCATTTGAATTGAAGCTGTGGAAGTATAAGCAGTGTTCAGTTCCTTAGTTGCCCTTTACGACACACAAGAGAAAAGATGGATTTTGGTATTTCTAGTATTATTTTAACATTGAGCCACCACCACACAGCTGATCATAATTTTAACGAAAGGTTCTCACCAAAGCTGTGGTCCCTGAAGGAAGGCAGCGTGTGCTCGAAGGCCTCGCCATCGATCTTGAACTGACATTTGAGCACACCGAATTGTTCATAATGAGACTGGTGCGCTCTGTGAACGAATGGAACATATCAAAGCATATACGTACGTACAGTCACGAGCACCAATATGGATACACTTTGACTCTTGTTCCTTTGTAATAAGAGTTATAATTGTTTACATATTTTTGCTCGTGACTGTAAATACATAAACAGATCCATGACTATTATCCACGAAGGGTTAGTCAGAAACTAGGCAATGAGGACCGCAGAAGAAATCCACTGCCATAATCCACGTTTCATCCAATTAGAACTGCACATGTGCTCAGCGTGACAGGTGGTGAGCCCATCGCCGCTCTATGCTGTTAGATGTATGTGTAGTCTATAGTCCGTTAGTCGCTGTTTACGACACCTAATAGAAGAAAGGGGTTGGACCAACCGGTTCGGTTGGTAGTATTCGTAGTTAAAAAGTACCTTAGTTTATGTCATTTAATCTAAAATATGAAAAGGAAAACTGTCTTAACTGACTGACACATGAACGCACAGCCCAAATACTAATATTTAAACTTGAAATTTTGCAACATGCTCCCTTTTGTAGTGTTGGTGAGCACTAAGAAAGGTTTCTTGGGAATTCAGGTAATATTAGGGTATGAACGTCGGGTTTGAAGTTAAATCCGGGTACAGCTAGTCAGACTATAATCGTCCCGTCCTCGTCTGTTAGGCTCAGCCCCCTTACCATTTTTTTTTAATAATAGGATTAACTTTTAGTTCAATTTTAGGGCAAACGTATCCTTATAGCTATAAGTTTTAGAAATTGGGTACTTCCCCCACGGAATGGAGGTTACTAGGGTAAAAAAGGGGGAATAGGGTCGAATGTCAAATTTAGGAGCGATCGGATAGGGGATAATTTAGGATGTTAAGTTATTTTAGGGAATTTAGGGATGACGATTGAAATGAAGCTACTTTAATATTTACTTGCTTAGACTTATGGTCTTTGCCTACTCAAATTAATTGGGGGTCACGATTTGGGTGGGAAGAAAATAGAAAGAAATGAAGGGGAAGGGAAAGGGAGAAAGAAGGGGAAAGTAATTGAAGACACTGGATCACAGACATATACTTCTTATTATATGTCTGTGCACTGGATAGAGTTTTGACGTGACAACGTCTTATAAATTGGTTTGCCGGGTGACACTTCAAGAAACTGCGTTACGCTCCGCTCACGTTATGCGCTCACAATGAGAGCGAGTGAGAGGCACGCGTCCCTTCCACTCGGGCATGGTTAGCCCGCCTAAGATTTTGTTAATATGAAATTCAGTGCGAGATTCTTTGTATAAATTAATGTTTTAAATATAATTCTTTGTATAAATAAATGTTTTAAATTGTTACTGTTATTTCATCCTTCTTCCTACTATACGAATGAATATTCACATTAAAATTATTTTACCACTCAAAGTCGTTGTCACGTAAAACTTTCGCCCGTATACCGACTTTACAGGCAACCAATTTTTTATGATAAAAACTGCAGTGGTTCATATTTTTAGGGGTGTAATTTATGTTTATATTTATTTAGGTTTATTTCAATTTGTTTTAGTTGTTTAAGTTATTTTCTAAGATTTAGTTTAAGTTTCAACCCCCTTACTATTGAAACCGATCCAGATCTATGGAGATTGGTATTGTGAAGTTTCGTACTTAAGTTACGAACCAGCGCTGGATTCATAGTGCGCGGATATTAAGAGAACTAAATGCAAAACTCAAGGCCATTTAGTTCACCCAATACGAATCCAACTTAGAGCATGGTTTCGTAACTCAAAAGTACGAAAATTCACAGTACCAATCTCGACCGATCGGTATCGGTTTAAAGAGCATCAGGTGGGCAATCACGCTAAATAATCTCAACCAAACCAAAACAGAACTAGCCGTTCCGCCGACTTCGTATAGCCACAAAACAGAAAGGTACAGAAGGCAATCACATGTATGTACTTCACTCTCGGCGGTCGCGCGATCCACTGTTTAATGTTGAATTTAAACAATCATCCACTGAACAGCTACAATAACTTTTTTTTTGTTACTCCATTTTGCACATAAAAGTTCACAGACGATGGGGTGCCGCGCGATCTCAAAAACTGACTTAGGTCTCTTAATGAACTTCAAAGCAAAATCAATCATATTGATATTTAAAATTAGAACAATAATTCTGATTTGAAGTTTTAGACCTAGTAATTTGATTAGAGCAATGTTTTTATTCTGCGAAATGTACATAACCATCACGCGCTTGTGTTAAAAATTAAAATTTACTTTTTTAAGATGGGGGTGACCTGCGGAATATCAACACAAATATTTTCATGTAAGAATTATTGTTTAATGCGTAATTTTAGTTGTCGAAGAAAAATGTTTTTAGGATTCATTAGAATTATGTATTGTTTGTTATTGTTTAAAGCATTTGTACTTACGTCTTCAAGAATAAAATGTTTACTAGAAAAAAAATCAACCAGTCTTAGAAAGCTCGAGTGGGATTCGAACCCACGACCTTTGAGGGTAGACTTCACAGTGACGTAATACTGGCTTGCAGCGTAAAACAAACTACTAGGAAAAATTCAGCGAGTCTTCTGGGGTCTCGGTAGCTCAGCGGTTAGAGCAGTGGACCGGCAATCCAAAGGTCGTGGGTTCGAATCCCACTCGAGCTTCCTGAGACTGGTTGATTTTTTTCTAGTAAACATTTTATCCTATATCTATATATGAATGTGTGAATGCAAAATTACAATAAAAAAGTTAGTTACGTCTTCAAGTTGTCAAAGTACGCCCGGCTCCACGGCTGGCGGGCGATGGAGCGGATCACAGCGGGCGGGTGCAGGTCCGAGTCGAAGTCGAAGTGCTTGCTGGTGGCCGTCCACTCGCCAGTGAACTCCACATTCACTATTTTATTCGGATCGTTTTGGTACCTGACGATAACACATACATACATAAATCCACGACACGTGTCACCTAATTACAATTGTACATATGCTCAGCGTAATAGGATATGCGCCCATCGATAAAGTTATCATGTTGAATGTAAGTGCAGTCTAAAGACTATTAGTCGCCTTTTGCGACAACCAATCGAAAATATGAGCTGGAAATTCTTTTAATAATGTGACTACATCGCCAGCAGTTCAAAATAAATATCAGCATTCACATTGTTGAGTCAGCGAACACCTCTTATCTTACCACATCTGTCCCTTGTAGCTGACGGTCCACTTTTTCATCGGTTCCACGGGCGTCATCTTGATGCCTTCAGCGCCGAAGTCACCGATCTGTGCGCCAAACAGTACTGTGTCCGGGATCTTCTTACTGCACAGCAGACCTTTGCCAGGCAACTGATATAAAATAAATAAGTAATTAGCGTTAACCCCGTCTTTGTTTATAATGGATCGCGAATGTTTAAAAGTGAAATTAAATAATAATAATATTAATAAATTAATTAATAACAGCAATTTTAAGAATGCACACATATATAAACGGGATTTAACGCAAAACTATTTAGTAAAGGCATCCTACGCATACCTTTTATACCCGACGTTTGGACCGAATTGCACCGGCCGTGGTCACAGGTGGACTGCTGTCGCGGTGTATCGCCTCCGTTGGTGTCGAAGAGTCTTCATCCACCGTCACATTATTTAACCAACTACCGTCACACACAACACTAACGGTGTCCCTATTCCGTATACAAGCCTTATTCTGATAGTTAGCCGATTGCGAGCTAAAACGAAGTTGCGCTTTTGCAAACACTGGATTCCACGCTGATGATAGTTTGTGACCATCTTGCCGATTGAAATTGTTGGGACGTTTCTTAATTTCAATCGCTTCACGCACTACTCTTGAATAAAAGTGGCGATCTGTGGAGAGGACTTGCGTACGATGAAATTCAATCGATTTGCGCCGAAACGTCGGGTATAAAAGTAATGCGTAGGATGCCTTTACTAAATAGTTTTGCGTTAAATCCCGTTTATATATGTGTGCATATATGGAACGCAAAAGTTTAAAAGTGTATAATTTTAAGAATATCAAATGTAATGACACCTCCATGACAAAGTGGCTATAAGTATGCCACTCCGACTGCACGTACAGCTATGCGATTCTCTAAGCGACACATAGACGCTGCGCGCATGGCTGTGATCATAGATGTTACAGCAGTCATATCTTTCGTTGCAGTCACGGCTGTGGTCAAAGTTAAGGTTGTTTTACTTACAGAATACCGATTTTATACCTACAATAAATGTCAAAGAGATTCCCTATCACGCCACTTACAGCCGTGCGGAGCTAGTGTCGAACAGCGTTGAAAATTATTTAGCAGAATACCAATGGTACGCTTACCGCTGTTGCAGCCGCTGCTACAAAGGTTTTAACAATGTTTGCGCTTAGAGAATCGCACTACAGCAGCGTGCGCGTATATCGTGAGCAATCGAATATCGCCGGTTGTCCGGGGAGTTCCTCGATCGTACTGCGTTCGTGTGTAAAAACGCCTAATGGTTTAACATTCAAGTGAAGAAGTAGCTATGACACGTGCTTGTCTTTTAATCGAATTCTTTGATCATAGGGTTCAAATTAGACTGGAAGACTTACCCCAATGTAGAACAGCCCATTGCACATGCCCATAGGGCGCCGCTCGCAACCGGATATGACGTAGATGCCCTTGTCGTTTTCATTCTTCGACGCCGATATGAAGAACACTGCGTCGAAAGCCTGTGAGTTAGGTAATGGAAAGAACTTAGGAAATGTGTATTATTCTCTCTATATTCTACTCTCTCCTATCAGCCGTCATCTCAACAATTACTTCCTTTTCATTCATCATCCATCCCACAATAAAACCAGGTTAAAATCTTTTTTAGAAGTTGCCCGCGGCATACTTTAAAGTTTTATTTATTTCATTACAGTTCTACTTAAACGTCTCACGGCTGGGACAGGCGTTTCCAAATGGACAACAGCGCATTGGGAGGTCGGCCCAATGTGGGTTGGCAAGTATTCACGGATGCCATCTCACTAGCTGGCAAGATCGCAAACCGAACGCCATAGCCACTGCGTCATCGAGATCCTTTGCATATTTCTAAAAAAAAAAAATGTTTACGCTCACTTCAAATATCTAGATGGGACTTCTTGGCGGGAAAGTGAAGCGTCATGTCTGCAGTTTTGTTTTCTATAATTTGTGTTTTATCGAGTATTAATGTGAAATAATGGTGGATTATTTACTGATAAGTGTTCGTGAACGTGCATGAGTGTTGGCAAATAAAACAAAACAGTGCAACATCACTTTTCAAATTCTCTCAAGAAGTCCGTGTGAAACACAGAAATATATAGGTGTGAAACCTCAATAAACTCCCACCCACAGCTTTATTGAGTCTCGAGGGGTTTAGGAGAAAATTATTTACCATCAAACGTTCATTATCATCCACTTAATGTAAAGAAAATAATAATTACTATTAAAAACTTGACACTGGCTAAATGTGCTATCGCACGAAGCCATTATTTAAGAGAAAAAAATAATATCTAGACTCTAGAGTCTAGACCAAGATGAGTATTTTTTTGCGACTCGTTAATATGGTAAGATAACTGATAAATATACATAAACATAGAATAAACACCCAGACCTGAAATCAATTTAGAAAAACAGTTTTTCCCTAAATTAACCCGACCGGGAATTGAACCCGGGACCTCAGGGATGGCGCAATAAGTTAGGTCATCTTAGGGCCGATTTTTCAACAGTCAGATAAAACTTATTTGTCTGTTAAAGTATTGCACGACCATTTTGAAAATCTATTGTCATAAGTCTTTTCTTTCTTTACAGGTGACATTTTAGTTTGATTGTGTTATACTTTATCAGACAGATAAGTTTTAACCGAGGATTGAAAAATCAGCCCTAAGTGAATCAAACATTCAAACAGTGAATCTAGCGCCAGCCGCAAAAAAGTTGCAAGTGTAGGTAGCATGTTCAGTACTGACCTTGGCGTGGTCGCTGAGGTGTTGCGCGCGCTCCATGGACGCGGGGTCCGCTATAGCTTTGACGCCTTGCCCGGCGCGTCCTGCCTTGCCGGCTGCTGCGTTTTTGCTGGAGTACTAAAAACAAAACAATACAACAATCAGTTGTTTTAATTGCCTGCCTGAATCACCTATAATAATAATATTCTACAAATCGCTGGTGGTTCATGTAAGCTGACACTACTTACTTTAGAATCAATTTTTTTTGTAGATAAAAATTAGTTTTACTCCGATTCCTGGGGCGACTTCGGGTAATGTCAGACTACTCCCGTCCTTCGCCCCGTTAAAAAGGGGAGGCCTACACACTAAAAAACCTAGTATACCCTATGTCATGTTTCCCTTCTATGCCGGATCCAGTCGAACGGTAAGCACCGAGTTCCACCCACGGCAGAGGGGAGACGATACCCAGGATATAAATAATCTGTATTAATAAAATTAATTGCCAAAATGTTTTTACGCGCGTCACTTCAGAACGGCTGCACCTATCTGGCTTATTCTTTTTTTGTAGTTTTTAATTGTCAGGACAAGATTTGAGTGAAGAATTTTTTTGGTTTGTCACGGAGTATACGGGGTTCACGTGTACGTAGTCGCGGGCGGCGGGTCGCTAGTAATAAATAAAATTCACAACTGTCATTCCAATCATTCAGCCACAAACTACGAATAGCCCGAACTATAGTGACTGAATAACGGATAAACATACATAAATACTAATACACATTCATGACTCCGAATGCACCGGAAGACGCAGTGTGGGCAGGCCTCCAACAAGGATCAAGGTGATCCGACGATCTGGTGAGGGTCGCGGGTAGCCGCTGGGTGCGAGCAGCACAAGACCGGTCGTGGTGGAGATCCTTGGGGCAGGCCTTTGTCTAGCAGTAGATGTCTTCTGGCTGATGATGATGATGATGATTTATAACTCGGTCACAAATGCTTGTGCTCACCACACAAACATTTGCCCCTACCGGGATTCGAACCCGGGACCGTGGTTTGCGTAGTCAGGGTCGCTGACCACTCGACCACCCGGCCGTCAAAGTAGGATAGTAGGATAGCTTGGGCGTCCCCGTGACTTTGTTTTGGTAAGTACAGGCCACATAACCCAAGTAAACAATGAATAGTTAGTTAGATAACTTTATAATTAGTCTGAGTATCTGTAGTCAAATTGCTTAGTTATTTAATAAATATTGCAATCAGTTTTATTTTTCTATCCAGAAAGCTAATAGGTACCTAGGTACGCTTGTGTGAGGCTGGGTTCACGTTATCTAAACAGTGACATTATGGAAATTTGTTTTTGTGTGTATATTTTTATTAACGAGTGTAGGTACCTCGGTATTGTTACATAGGTTTCGAGCGAAACAGCCCAAATACGAGTATTTCGGAATTACCTACTTAATAGGGGTGATTCTATTCCAGTTATGTGAGATTATGTTAGTAAAAAAAACATTAATTAATTATAGAAATGAACAAAAACTCGATTTAATTTGACTTTGAACTTAATAAGCAGTTTTTAATCCAATTGGCATTGATATTGACCTTATCATGGAGCCCGGCAGGTGTAGATAACAATATTTACTTTAAAATGTAATAGATTAAAAAGAACTCGTAGCAACACTATCATACCTACTTGAATGAAACCGATCTATTATACTTACCTACTATTGTTTAGTTTATGTTAGTTCAATAAACTGATGTCAGAACAGTTTCATGAAACGTATGATTTGTAGACTTGAATAAAACAATGACCACTTCAAAAAATAAGTGAAAATAAACTTACCTTCCTGAAATAGTATATGCACGCAAACACCACATATTTTAAATAATACCACTTTCCGGGCACCGCGTAAACTCCGAATATAGGCTTAGGATCTTTATTCCTAACACTGTATATCACTAAAAGAGTAATAAAACCAATAAAACAGAGCAATCCACACATTTTGTTGGAACTCAATAGTCTGCACTCTATTATATCGAATTGGGTAGCTACACCTATAAGTAGACACTCCTGATATCACGCACTGTGAGATAAGAGCGCTGCAGAATGTATGACAACGTTGTGGGACTTGATAAATTCACTAATTTAAGTAATTCAATTAGGCGTTCGGTTGCTAATCTGATTCGGAATGATGTATCTATGTGAAATTGAAAGTTAAGAACATCCGGTTTGTACGGATTTAATTTTTGGAAATATTTTGAATACTTAGACAACTTTTGTTTCACCGACAGATATAAAGTTTTGGGCTTAATCTTCTAATGACGGCATAAAGATAAACACGGCAGCAGGTCAACATATACAAAACTGTCTAACTCCTCTAATAGAATCCTTATATTCCAAACATTAAGTTCAAAATTAATTGAACGGGTGCCGCCTGTAGAGGCTGGTCTGCTCTTGCAATCTTATTTTTATTTGTAATAGAAATAGGCTTTCTTTTTCTTGTTTCAAAGATACTGTGTAAGACATTGTTTTATTTTAAATTGAGCAATTATATTCTTTTGTATGTGTTGTTTTGTCTTGTAATCGTATTAAATGTGTTTTTTATGTTGTAATGAAAAAATATCTTTCTATGATAGAGAGGGCATTTTCCAATTTCCAAAGAAAGGGAGAAAAGAAATGCCCTTGCCGGTTCTTCTCAGTACAAGGCTCCCGCCTTATAGTTAGAACTTAAGAAGACATTCATTAGTGCTCAATTATTGTAGCCTAAATTATCAAAGTCAAATTCATTTATTCAATAAATGAATTATTTGAATAAATGATAAGAATTTTGACATTTTATGATAGGTTAATCTACTGGCGTCTGTACCCATTCCCACATACCAAAACTTTCGATCGACATACCATCCGAAGTTTTGCATGGTCTATTGACGGCTACAGCCGCCGACAGGTGACGGCAACTGCAGTTACGTCTGCAGCCGCCAACGTGCCGGCTCGTGCGTCAGCCCTTTTTTATCTCACAAATACATTACATACATACAAAATAAAATGATCAAATGATCAAATACTAGATTCAGGACTATTATCCCCAAAGGGTTAGTCCGACTAGGCAATGACCTCAGAAGCAGTCCACTGCCTTAGTCCACGTTTCACCAAATTACGACTGCACATGTGCTCAGCATGATATGTGGTGAGCCCACCGCCGCACTATGCTGCTGGATGTATGTGCAGTCTTTAGTCCGTTAGTCGACTTTTACGACACCCAAAGGAAGAGATGGGTCGATTTAGTGAGGCGCTATACCGACTCTCACAAATACGCTTATCCATTTTATCCAATTCGTTTCATGACGAATCTTCTTGCATAATTCAAGTAACTATTAAAAGGGATAAATATTCATAATGACTAATAACCTTTGTGAAATAAAAATGTTGATTCAAGTAAAGTTTCTAAAGAAGAACTAAACAGAAAACAAACAATTGAACATCTTAATTGAGTAATTTATTGTACCAATGCTTCATTAATTACAATATAATACTATATTCCTAATTTAACTTTAGGGAGACTTGCACCAAAACTCATTAATCATAATAATCGCCACCAATACTAAAAGCGTGGTAAAGCATGTTGTAATTGTTTATTGTTTTGCGACCTTATGTTAAGGGAATAAAGTTCAAATTAAGGTGTCCAAATATCGACAGAGAATCCCCATTTCGTGAGTGTTGTAGTGCGAGCCATCCCTAATACCACACAAAACAACTACGAATTACAATGGACCATATTGTTTAAATAGTTGATGAGTTCATTACTGTTGTGAAAATAAACATTTGTGACGATTTAATGATTCACGTTTGACATTACGAACCTTTTCCGAAATCCGTAGTCACAGACAGAAAGGGGTTGAACTTAATAAACAATTAGTGTTTGATGGTCCTTGAAATCAGTAATAAAATAATACTACAAAAAATATTTAAGAACATTCTTAAGAACGCTAATCATTAATAATTAAGTCAACTTTGTCGTACCTTACATCTAACATAAGTTATATAAGTTGATTATTTTATGTTTAGTTTTATTCTCTCAAGCGGCATGCATTGTTTGAAAAAACAGTTTGCTTGTAGCTACTTTAGCGACTCCATAGTCCAAGATTAGATAGTGAAAATATCCGTAAATGTGTACTTATGTGTTTTATGTCGGCAATGCGTTCCGAATACAGAAAAACTAGTCGGACAAGGCACATCCTTTAGCAGTAAAATTAACATCATTCCCTTAAATCAAAAGTAACGCCTTCACACTGTAAGTACCTAGATTAATTTGATTTTAACTGTTAATAAATCTAAAATAATCTCTTGTAACAAGGTTTTACTGTTATCAAGCGTCCATGAATAAGAAGTTTAATAGTTTAGGTGTACAGTAATTACAATGAATTTTGTTCGTACTGCTAGTAAACACAAGTGCTGTATTCTGACTAAACATCATTGTCTCAAATTTATTAATTCAAACATGTAACAGAGTGCGGATAAAATTGTGTAATGATTAAGCTATGCTATTAATAGTTATTATACATAATATAGAAAATAAAAAAGTATATTTGTTTTATGAAACGAATTTTATTGTAATAGCAACTTACTTTAACTAACATACATCGCCTTGTCATAAATCAAACTATTTAAAGGTTTAAAATCAAGACAAAGTCAATTAAAGTATAAAAATACATTCTTACAAACTGTAATAAAGTATATATTATAGTTGCCCTTAATGTACATGACGTCACTCGTGCATATAATTTGGTAAATTATACAAAAAACTGATCTACTCCAAGGCTCTTAAGGTTTATATTTCAACAGTAGGTATGGTTAAAGATCACGGAGGTCACCTGTGAATGAATTAAATGTAATGAGATATTATTATTAATGATAATTAAACAAATTCAATGAAACAACATCGAGTCCAAATAAATAATTAATTTTAACGCTAACATTAATGAATTACTAAATAGTACGATACATAGCCTAAACTCTTATAAAGGTGCTACGCAATTATAGTTAAACCAGCGACAGTGGAATGTCAATATCAAATCAGTATTATTGATACGCAATAATAAAGACTCAATATTATAGAAATAAGTTTTTGGTATAATTGTAAGAGCGATTAAGCTATCCCCTAACATTTCGCTGGTCCTACTTTAACATACGAGATTTATACATGTTTTTTTTTCAACAAGTAATTGGTTAATTGGATAGATCTAAAGAGTAATATAGACTATTCGTAATGAAAGGGTAACATTGCGTTTAGGTATAAACTTTAGTATAAGCTAGATAAAGCATTTTATAATATTAAGCCGTAGCCGTTATTATATTTTCTTGTCTCAAATACAATACATACTTTGGAATAAATGCAGGTGCTCACAGTTAGGTGTACGAAACACCATTAAAAAAATAAAACGCATTAATTGCAATTCCAAATATCAAAGGTTTAATTTGGATTAGCGAAATCTTTTTTTTGGACCAAGTTTTATGGATTATAAATCGAAATTATTGATAAAAAAAATTACCTCGTATGAACAAGAAAACTTAAAAATACAAATGGTGTGCAATACGTTTAATTCCAATTCAAAATAATACTTTACACACCGTAATCACAAAATATTACCAAACAAAAATATTGTACCATATCACGTTTACATCACACATGGCAACACAGATAAATCGCAATATGGCGTTTCGTAATGCCGGTCACTCGCTCGAGAATGGTTGTTTTATAACTTATAGTTTTCTTTCACCGTATTTATAAATTATAGTATTATAATCTGTATAGATTTGACGTTATTCATGAAACAATCGTGAAAATCAGTGTCCGATTCTGAATAATAATTTTATAATATTTAAGTTTGTATTAACAGCTATCTTTCTCATTTCAATACTTCATCAAATCAGCTAAGTAAATTACTTAACTATTAACTAAAAAACGAATTATTAACGTATCAACACAATTATAGCTATTTTTGCCAGAATTTCATAATACTAACGACCGATGGTTTGGTTCTGGATTTTGACATATTTACCACTACATCAATAAAATTATGTAAAAATAATGATAGACTACTGTAATGTGTGTGCGCCATATAGTTACAAACATGTACCTCCACCCAGTATATAAGCAACAGCTTACTATAATTATGAAGTCTGATTTGATGAAGCTCCTGAGTTCGTGCTTCACATACATTACAATGTTCCACTTCCGACGTTGTACCGCAGAGATGTTTCGTTTTTTCGTATCACATTCATTGTCTTTTTTATCACTTTTACTAATAAAAACCATCTGCTCAGAGCTGCCGACGGGCAGCACAGGCAGGGTCGCCATGCAAAGGCGGAAGGTTCGCGCAACGATTAAAAGATTGATAGATTGATTGCAGTTCTAATCCTCTTTATAGTAAGGCGTTGCTTATATACTTGGTGGAAATGCATGTGTGTAACTATAAGGCGTACATACACTACACAAAAAGCCTAAGGGCGGTTTCAGATAAGGCGTTTTTCCTGTGCGACCTAACTCGTTTTTGCATATTAATCATACCTACCAACAGTAATTATCATACCTGCGAATCACAATGAGCAATAATCCAAAGACTTATGAGAGAATTGCCGAATTGGACAAGGCAGGATACAAGGAGATCCTCTGCAACGAGGCCGCTTCGTATGCTGACTCAGATACCCCCGCCAATTCCAGCAAAATTGGAGGACTCGCAAGCGCCATTTCCGGGACACCCCCCAGCTATGGATGGCTGGTAGGATCCAAGAAGAGTATGAGTACAAAGATCCTATCAACGATCCTAACGACGACCAAGCAGAATGTGAGAACCTACTCTGACTCACGGGACGATCTAAAATATCAAACGGACTTGATGTTAAAAGGAGGAGGACAACATCATCCAAGACACTTATAAACCTAGCAATCCAACATTCCAGAAAGAAGAGAGAGGACGGATTTTTTGAACTGGGTAAAACAAACCTCTAGTGCAACATACGCATTATGTGAGGTAAATGATCATAGCGTGATTGTTATACAAAAAGGATCGATGAGCAAAGACGACAAAGCAGTCCAACCAAATATGGGCAAGGGTCCTGCATCGAAGGCGATCACAATATCAGAGGTCAGTGAAGTTAGCAGTGAATCAAGTGCAGTACCAGGGAATTACAAGCCACTTCTACCGGCTGCAGAGACACCACCTCCTCAAACATCTGGACACCATTCTCTGACTTCTCAGTTACTGCGAGGTATTGTGATACCCCCAAGGATAACCGGAGCGATGAGTTTGAGAATATCCTTGAAAAGCCTTAAGTTAAGTGTCAAAGAATTGTCCGGGTTCTATAAGGATGAACCCAACAAACCCACCAACCCGCATTGGGCCAGCGTGGTGGGTTATGGCCCAATATCTCCACGTGTATAGGCTGATGATGAACCCAATATAGACATGGAGGTACTTCTAAAGAAAATCTATCGAGAAGAGGGGGACTGGAAATTTATAATCAATATGTATAGAGTAGGGGACTATCAAGTGAAGGATGATTGATAACTAAATGAAAATACTACATTAACACGAAGTCACGCTCCTACAAATCCGCGCGCAAAACCACCTTCTAACGCAATAAAAACGCCACATTAAAAACCATTTCAAACAAAACAATTCAAGACGAGTAACCGACATCCAACTAATCAAAAATACGTAAACGAAAGAAACGTTCTAACCTTTGCGTTTAATCTCGCGACGCTCCAATAATAGTGAGTATGTAGAGGAATATGTTGATGATGTCCAAGTAAAGATTGAGCGCGGCGAATATGTACTCCTCGGGGCTGATCGAGTACTTGTGCTTGCCGCCCATCATGAGCTGCGTGTCGTAGATGAGGTAGAAGGAGAACAGCAACGCCCCCAGAGAGGCGTACACCAGTGTGAGAATGCGGTCGCGCGGCAGGAAGATCGCGATCAGACCTGGACAAAGATAACTTATTTTATTATTATTTATTATGCTAGCAGGCAATTGAGGCAACCGATCTTCGATCACTTAGGGCCAGAGCAGACATGCTACTTTTAGCAGCGATGATCGGCGATTTAGACGCTTTTTAGAAGCTGAATGCAGCGACTGAATCGCAAAAATGCGCGATTCAGATACTGCAATGGAACGCGGAGTCGCCAAAACGCGATGCCAGTCGCGAAATCGCCGATCGCCGATGTTAAAAGTATCATCTGTGCGGTGGCTCTTAGATACACAATTCCATATATGACAATAGAGGCGGTACACGCAAAAATCCTTTATTTTTTGATTTTACTATTCGGTTTGTCTTCCAGGTACCCACAAACCCTCAATTCGTCATATTTTTAAATATAATATTTTTTAGTGTAAATAATAAAATTGAAAAGACGTTTAATTATATCACTAATGAATATGTCAGGCATTAGAGACGTATAGTGGGATTGTAATAAGATAGTAGCTTCATTACTACATTACTGTCGGGCAACACACGCGTATGTTCATACGACCCTCTGTCTATCCTATACCAAGGATTTTTATTTACTTATATAAAAATATTTCTGCTTAAAAATGTACGCCTAAAACTGTACGCCTGTCCTTCATTCCTTACTAAACTTTATTATTCATCACATCATGCAAAAGAGGCGTATAAATATGGCTAAAGTGGAAATTATTAAAATTTATAAATATTTTTTCGTATGATTAAATAATTTAGCACCGAAATATTATTATCATAAAAATATTTTTTAATAATAATCAATAATTTCGGAGTAAGTTTTTAGGTAATGTAAAGGATTTTAGGATTTTAGGATTTTTTTTCCTTAGTCTCGCAAATGTGTCATGTAAGAGAGGCGTACCCAACAAAACTACAGTTTGTTAAGCTTTGAATGGATTTTGCTTCATACCACTCTTTTTGAAGCTTTTTTTTTATATAAATTCATAGAAATGCTCTAAATACGTAAGCAAAAACAAAAATTATAGAGTTTTTTGTTTGTCGTGTAAAGTTGTATTTATGCTGATACGCCCCTAATGTATGAGACCCGCGATATAAAATACGTTCGAAAAAGTGGTTCCAATAATTTATATAATATTTATACAATTTTTTTTGAATAATAGCAACTATTTTTGATACTCGGCCCTATCACCGTCACAATAGGTATTAAACTTGGACGGTAATGTCAAATGACAACAGACAGCAATTCAATGCCCCCCTTTTGGTCGGAGCATTAGTTTGAGGCAACACTTTGAGAGCGCTAATTGTATATCTAGCGTTTAGATGATTGATGTATCTGACCCCTGACCATTGAGGTATTATAACTCTCTAGTTATAATACCTCAATGGTCAGGGGTACCTCAATAGTCACTACTACACCGAGAAGCAATTAATTGGCTATTTCACAGTTGTAACAATAAAATATGAAATATGTCGGATATGTTAGTTTATAATTTAACAATAATTATCCAATGGTTTTTTTATTAAGATAATTTGTTAATATTTTATTTTTACAAAATAAATTTACGATTTTTATTCGTGGATTACAAGACCCAAAACACGGGCGGCCATGATTGAGCTTCGTGTGACGTCACATTTCACAAAAGAAACAAAAACTATCTGTCAGGTTTCAAGATAAAATTTGTTTGTTTATTGAAGTGTGACGTCACAGGTCAAAACGTCACGTGATCAACCGTTTTTGCGCAAAATTTGCTATTAATGAAGAAAAATATTGTTTTTTTTTCTATTAAATAAAGCTTTTTCGAGAAAAAAAAATTGTAACAGGTGTAAAACAAGCGTTTGTATAATTTTTAAAGTACATTTCCGAGAACTGTCAAGTAGCCACTTGCGCACTGAATTTCGGAAGCTATAAATTGAGCTGAGCTGAGTTTTGTATGGTTGTAAGGGCAATAGAGCACTGACCGAACAGCAGGAACACGACGGTGGCGACGAGCAGCACGCCGCCCATGGTGGTGAAGTCCCACTTGGTCTGGAACGCGAACAGCGTGATCGCCAGGCACACCGCCGTCGTGATGCCGATCGCCATCAGCACCTGCGCCAAACGCAGGGGTTACTCGATCATACAAACTATACTTTTATTTTAACTAGCCGGCTCTCATCTTTGAGAATCTTTAAAAGTTATTTTGTACAAATAAAATACACGTGATTTTAGATAGAGGGGTTACTGTTAAACCTCTCTACAATGAGAGGAAGTGGCTAAAACATCACGTGATCACATTAATAGACGGCCTCTAAAATACAGTCTTACGCATACAACGAGGCCAGGGGAGACCTCTATAATGCTATCTTCATCGCCAGACTAGGGGCGACCTCGGGTTATAAGCGATTCTCCTAGTATTCCGCCCACCCAGTTCCAAGAGTACGAAAGGAAGAGGGTGTGGCCTACCCACTAAAAACTTAAAAGCCTTCCCTTCTGTGCCACGGTGACGCCGCGGTTAATATGTTTCTTTTTATAAAATATTGTAAGTTTTACTTATAGGTACTAATATCATAAAGTGGAAAAGTTTATTTGTTTGTTTGTTTGTTTGAATGGAATAGGCTCCGAAACTACTGGACCGATTTTGAAAATTCTTTGACCATTAGAAAGCTACATTCTTCCCAAGTGACATCCTACTAATATTATAAACGCGTAAGTTTGTATGTATGGATGGATGTTTGTTACTCTTTCACGTAAAAACTACTGAAAGGATTTGGATGAAATTCGGCATACAGATTGTTTATAACCTGGATTAACGCATAGGATACTTTTTATCCCGATATTCCCACGGGAACGGCAACCACGCGGGTGAAACTGCGAGCGGCCGCTAGTAGGCTATATTTTTTATCCCGATATTCCCACGGTAATGGGTACCGCGAGGATCCGCTAGTATTAAATAAAGAGAATAAAAATAATAAGTGGCTCACCGAAGTGGAGTCATAGACGCTGGACGAGACGCCGAGCAGGAAGCTCTCGGCCACGGTGAAGATGCCGAGGAATATGAAGTTGGTGGGCGCCGTGCGGCGCACCGTCTCGCAGCACGCCATCGCGATCAGGCACACGAACACCAGCACCAGCGCCACCCAGCTGCAAGGACGGTGTCATTACATATTGTTAATCATTATTATTGAAAATTTGCATTCACGCTATGCATGCTATATAAGGAGACTGCTAGAAACCGCAAGAAACTTTAAGGGTTGGTCAGGTCAAGTGTTTTAAACATAACAAAAATAACAAAAAAGGAATTCGTGTTTTTTCCGCGTCAGCTGGGCGATAAGTACCTATGACGGGTCAACAGACGGCCGGCCGTTGCCCTCGTGTTGTAAATAAGCGTTATTTTTAATTGTTTTCATTTTATTATTCTTATGTTATTGCTTTAAAATAAATTAGATAGGTACTCAAAGACTATCCAATTAAGATTCAAAAAATTAGTTATTTTATTAAAAATAAAAAAACACGAATTCTTTTTTGTCATTTTTATCATGTTTAAAACACTTGACCTGACCAGCCCTTGAAGTTTCTTGCGGTTTCTAGCAGTCACCTTATATTCGGTCTAACAATATCAATAAGCGAACGCTTAAAGTGAGCATCTATACATCACACTGAGCAGGCTCACCAAATTTGGTCCAAAACTACAGGCTCGTTACCGAGATAACCAACAAAACATTTTCATAATTCACCAAAAAATACACCCTTTCCAAACCCGTACAGCTGTACTACACGCTCACAAAGATAGCCGAACATGCACACTAAACTCGGAGAACACTAAGCTATCTTTTTATTGACGCTTGCGTGCGTGTTAGTAAAGATACAGCATGTTTCATGATGTGCATTATTTTAATTGATATAGTTTGTTAGAAAAAATCACTATAAAACTGGAGCCCATTTCTTGTCCTTGTATTCAGAATAATGTATAGATACCGCCCTTAAACGTTCGCTTATTGATTTTGTTAGACCCTGTAGATATAGGATAAAATGTTTACTAGAAGAAAAAGGTGAGGGTAGGTAAACCTTCACAGTGATGTAATACCGCTGGCTTGCAACTTAAATCATCAACTAGCTACTAGAAAGAATTCAACGAGTCTTCTGGGGTCGCGGTAGCTTTGCGATTGATCTAATCCAAAGGTCATGGGTTCGAATCCCATTCGAGCTTTCGTGAGACTGGTAGATTTTTTCTAGTAAACATTTTATTCTATAAAATAAAAATCTTTTAGACCATGATTCATAAATGACAGTGACAGTAACAATGAAAGTTAAAAACTATGTTAACCAAAAAAGAAAGGATTAAATGTTTAATTCATAAACCTGCGACGCCCTTCCGAAGCACTAGGTATAATAGTTGAGGAAGTTCCCGGTGGACCACTTTTGGTCGATATTCGCTTGCACGCGATCTACGCTCACGCTACTGTACATACGCGCGCAAGGAATGGAGCGCAAGCGAATATCGCCGTTTGTTGTGCACTTTGATGCACAATTGGCTACTTGACAGTTCTCGCAAAAATATATATATTTTTTTATACTAAGCCCGGCAAATGACCCCACTCCACCTGATGTTAAGTGGAAATGAGGTCCAGGCGCGAGGACAACTGGTGCAGCGTAAGAGACGTAGCATCAGTCATACTCACTCTGCCGGCCCACAAAGTGCTTCTTCACGAATAAAATATAAATTACAAACGCTTATTTTATACCCCGTACAATTTTTTTTCTCGATAAAGCTTTTAATAGAAAACAAAAACATAATTTTTTCATTAATTACAAATTTCGCGCAAAAACGGTTTGTCACGTGACATTTTGCCCAGTGACGTCACACTTCAATAAACAAACAAATTTTATCTGAAAACCTGACAGATAGTTTTTGTTTATTTTGTGAAATGTGACGTCACACGAAGCTCAATCATGGCCGCCCGTGTTTCGGGTCTTGTAATCCACAGATAAAAAATCGCAAATTTATTTTGTAAAAATAAAATATTTACAAATTATCTTAATTAAATAAACTATTGGATAATAATTATTAAATTATGAACTACCATATCCTACATATTTTATTGTCACAACTGTCAAATAGCCAATTGCACATACATCCAGTGTCTCCAAATGGCGCAATCAGGCTTATAAGCAATCACATTTAGAGAATGGTGTTGGCGCTTCCTCGAGCCCTGCGCAGCGGTGATGCATTTCTTTTACGAACATTATCTCGCAAGCTCACATCCCACCTGATGGAAAGTGACCATAAGACCGAAGGATTAAGCGCGCGAACCCGGAACCTTCAACCACTGAGGAATTGACGTTCTTATCTCTGAATTGTCGGAACACAACCATGCTACAACCTACTGAAACAACGCTCGACTCGTTCTGAAAACTTCAGAGACTCCTTCTCAGTTAAAGCTGTCAGCCTTTGAAACAAACTCCCATCTAAAGTTCGTCACTCAAAGTCACCTGCTTCTTCAAAGCCAAACTGCATTGGCATCTCTTGACTAGGTCCTAGTTTGCAACAACTATTATTCTATTTTAAGTATTTTATTATATTACTAGTATAATTACTTATATATTATATTAAATATTTATATATATTTATTTTTATAATATTTTATAGTAGGTAGGTCTGTATTGTAAGTTTATTACATTTTTATATTAAGTATTTTAATTCTATTTTTTTTATTCACATTTGCTTGTTTCTGGTGCACTGCTTGTCTTTTTTTGTTGTCCTATACCACTAAGATTGTCTGGAAGAGATCGCTTTAAGCGATAAGACCGCCTTTGCCCACATTAGTTTTAATATGCTTATTTTATGTTTTCTGTTTTTTGTGTTTGCAATAAAGCGTTTTATCTATCTATCTATCTATCTATTATTAACATCGTTGTTATGGCGCCAGACTTTATATAAGATGGTGGCAGCTAGCCAGGCGGACTTAACAAGCCCTACCAAGCAAACCAAGTACACAATAGAACTTTTTACATTACATCTAATTGCTCCAATGGATATTGATCCCTAGAACCAAACAGTAAAGTTCAAAATTGATTGTAGAAAGAAGAATGACCGTTTTACTATGTTTTAGTTAGGCTAGTTTTTTAGCTAGCTAGCGTAACACAGCGCTTTAATGAAATAAATAGTAATAAATAGCAGCAATGCTCTGAATTATGAAGAAATAATTACATTACAATATCATGCGGGAGTTTGAAGCTATCTTCATTTTTAGCTTAAGACTTTTTAGGTATTTTGAGGTTATGACAACTGTTATCGTATGACTATCAGTTTAGTTCAGCATTTATTTATCACTCGACTCTTAACGCGGCGTTCTATAGAAAACCTTTTTTATTAGTAATCATTATAACTTATGAGAACACTTTTGATATGTGAATGAACCCCTCAGGCCCCAAGCGGTCGCATGAGACCGCACCTACAAAAACACACTTGACTTTGTACCTTGTTTTCGATAGACTTACAGACTACTTTAGTATGAACAAATTTGGTTATTTCGCTTCTGTGGTACATCTTATGTATTGTTATCGCAAAATATCGCATAGTCTATGCTCGATTCTGTCAAATTTGACGTTGACAGTTGCGCCAAAAAAAGTGTCAAAAAAAATCCAAGACGCAATAGATATTGAATAGCCTGGTTTGACAGTTTTGGGTAGGTTGATCTGACGCCGCGTGTACATAACTTAGATCCACGAGTATTATCCCCTAAGGGTTAGTCGGAGACTAGGAATGAGTACTACTGCAGCAGTCCACTGCCTTAGACCACATGTCACCAAATTACAACTGCACATGTCCTCAGAGTGATAGGTGGTGAGCCCATCGCTGCTTTACCCTGTTGGAAGTATGTGAAGTCTTTAGTCCGTTAGTCGCCTTCTACGACACCCAAGGGAAGAGAGGGGTTGGTGTATTCTCGCTATGCCACTTATAAAAATATTAAAAAAAAAACAAAATCGAAAACTTGAATGATTGCATGTGTGTGTACTTACAAGAGATATCTGTTGCTATGGACCCATATTTTTGTTGGTTGATGGAACACGAAGAGGCAGATGAATCCCAAAGTTACCATCAACTGGCACATAAGAATGGAATACACCTGAAAGAGTAAATATTACATACATAATTATTCAGTACTAAAGGACATATTTTTTTTACTATGGGGCTTGGTATTAAATTCCAAAGTCTTTTAACTTGACGTCAATGTACTTCTTGAAGTCGCCTCTTACGACACCCAAGAGAAGAAATGGGCGGTAGTAGGCGTAAGTCTTATTAGTCATTGATTAATTTGAAACTTTTTGTAAAGCGTCATGGCCGCCATGTTTGTAAAATTTAAAATGTATTAGGTACGTAACGTAATTGGCTAGTGATGTAGTAGACTTGATGTAGGTAGACCAAGACCAACCAACCAATGACCAAGATGTTTTTTATTATGTATGTAGGTAGACCACTCTCACATCACTGTCGCAGATAAGAAAGTTCGTTGCACAGAGTAGGTATAATTATAACTTGTTTGAAAATAATGTTGACGTTTCTTTTTAGTGTGTTTTTTAAGTGTGCTTTTCTTTAAGTTTAAGCTTTAAGCTTTTCTTTAAGACTTTTCTTTAAGTGTGTTTTTATGTTAAATTTTATTCAAACAATTTGCATGTCATCGTTGTTGGCTGAATGGAAGGAGCTTTTTGTAATATATTTCAATAACTAATATGTATGTACCCCAGTCAAATGCAAATAAACATTATTCTATTCTAGTATCCCATTAATGAGCCGCTTCCAGCACAGCACTATCTGATAGGTGAGCAGCAAAGGGAACCCTCTATTTTGCTTTAACCGTAGTACTATTATTTATTCTGTGCTTTAACTACGAGGCGCTCTATTGAACATTCCTTACAGCCCAAAAAATTTTAGTAAGTATTTTTTTATACCACAACGGGTGGCCTTCATCTCACCTGGGGCCCAAGTCTGCTAATTTACGAATGGCATAATTGAATCGTAATTGTATCGCAATTGTATCGCATTGTAATTGTTTGACAGATTTGGTATTCTTATATGAGTAAGAGAATACCAAATGTGTCAAACAATTACAATACGATCCAATTGCGATTCAATTATGCCATTCGTAAATTAGCAGACTTGGGCCCCTGATGGGAAGTGACGATAAGGCCGAAGGTGAAATCCTTAACCACTGAGGAACTGGCTATTTTATCTCAAACTGTCAGAACACAACAATGCTATAAACATCGTTGTTATGGCGACAGACTTAGATAACAATGTGGTAGCTAGCCAGGCGGACTTAACAGCCCTACCACCAACCAAACTGAACACAAACATGTACCCCCCGCTGGAAATCGAACCCGGGACCTCTGGCTCTGAAACCGGTGGCTTAGCCACTAGACCAAGGCGGTTAAGTATAGTTAAATATTTGCACAGCCGACTTTAACTTTCTTTGATGTTCTTTTAAAATCGATACATTGGTACGGAGCGTAGTCCACAGAATCCTCAGTAAGTATAGTTTCCAGCATCTTATCTTAGGGGGGGCCTGCCGAGGTCTCCCTCTCGCAGTAGCATTGACCCATTGGGATCTTTTGTGCAAAGCACTCATATAAATAATATTATGAACTATTCGTTCTTAATATTATTTATATGAGTGTGTCATAATTATCTTATGACATTTGTAGTTACAAATCATTACATACAATTTATGTAGTTTATATATTACATACTCAAAAACATGACGTAACTAAATACATATTCATGAGTCATAGTTTTTATTATTTTACTTGTCAGATCATTCATGTCATTCATAGGAAAATTTAATATTATTGTAAATCTTAATACTCGTAGTTGTAGGTAAGTACTATTCAAAACTAGCAAATTTTTTTGGCATTGTTCAAGAATTTTTTACAAACTCAATCTCTTTGGAAGAAATTTTTTTTTACTACATAATATATATAATTTTTTTTATAGCAGAAGGAGGCAAACGAGCAAGCGGGTCACCTGATGGAAAGTAATCACCGCCGCCCATGGACACCCGCAAAACCAAAGGAGTCGCAGGCGCGTTGCCGGCCTTTAAGGAAGGAATAGGCTCGTTTCTTGAAGATCCCTAAGTCATAACGGTCCGGAAATACCGCCGCCGAGAGCTGGTTCCACAACACTGTAGTTCGAGGCAAGAAATTTCTTAAAAAACGCACAGTAGTAGACCGCCATCCATCAAGGTGATGTGGATGGAATGACAGTCGATTGCGTGTAGTGCGGTGAAGGAAATCAGCGGCAGGGATCAAGCCGAACAATTCCTCAGAACACTCTCCATGATATATACGGTACAATATACAGAGAGACGCAACGTCTCTCCGAAGAGCCAGTGGATCGAGCCGTCCTGAAATAACCACGTCGTCGACAATTCGAGCAGCTCTGCGTTGAATGCGGTCAATTGGAAGGAGTTGGTATTGGGGTGCTCCAGCCCAGAAATGGGAGCAGTATTCCATATGCGGCCTGACCTGTGCTTTATACAGTTGTAAACGGTAGGCCGGCGTGAAATACTGACCCACTCTATTTAGCACACCCAGCTTTTTTGAAGCTAATTTAGCTTTACCTTCCAAATGACCACGAAACTGAACGTCACTCGAAATATCGACGCCAAGGATTCCAATAGTCGGATTGGTATCAAGGGGAGCTCCCTCAAAGTTCAGAGGTACGACGAAGGGATGTTTTTTCGCGGTAAATGCGCAAACTTGTGTTTTGGAGGGGTTAAAGCGGACTAGGTTATGTCGGCCCCAATCCGAGACATGACTTAACATGTTTTCGGTGTCAGTCACAAGTTTATTCCGGCTCTCGATGACGCTTTCCAGAGAAATATTAGCTCGCCCGGTGTAGAGCGTATCCCCAGTACTGTCGTTTACATAGCAATGAATGCTGTTGTTATGCAGCATGTCATTGATATGCAGAAGAAATAGAGTAGGGGACAACACACACCCCTGCGGGACTCCAGCATTCACGGGCTTCATGTCGGAGCACGAACCGTCGACTGCGACTCTGATGGTACGCCCAGTGAGAAAGCTGGCAATCCATGAACACAATTTCTCAGGAAGCCCGTATGATGGAAGTTTAGAGAGAAGAGCCCTGTGCCATACCCTGTCGAAGGCTTTTGCTACGTCCAAGCTAACTGCCAGTGCCTCCCCTTTACTCTCGACTGCCTCCGCCCATCGGTGAGTAAGATACACTAAAAGATCACCAGCCGAACGACCGCGACGAAAACCATACTGGCGATCACTTAGTAGCTGGTTCTCTTCTAGGTACCTTAAGAGCTGGCGGTTTGTAATGGACTCCATTACTTTGGAGAGTAAAGAGGTAATAGCTATTGGCCTGTAGTTGGACGGATCTGAGCGATCGCCTTTTTTTGGAATCGGGTGGACAAGGGCTGTCTTCCAAGAGCTCGGGCAGAGCAATATTTTATTTTATCATCAGCCTACAAACGTCCCACTGCTTGGCACAGGCCTTCCTACATGGATAACATCGCTGGCCTAATGCGGGTTGGTGGCTTTAACGATTGTCATCTTTCGTCGACAACCGGGACCAACGGCTTCACGTGCCTGCCGAAGCACGGAAAGTCTCAAGTTGATGCGTTTAGTAAAAAGTATAATAAACAATCTTCGATACAACTAGATTTCAGGTCGGCGCTAAAAATATGTCTCGGTAAACAACAGCCCACTTGAGAAGCGAGCTCTTATTTCTCGCAAGGCAATAACAAGAAAAAGTACTTTATTTGTTGCCCCCTTAAGGTTGATTTCACCACTAAATGTTATTGACGTCTTTTCATTTTTAAGTGACAGGACGGGAAAGTTTCGAGATTCAGTCGCCCGCCGAAATGAATTATTCATTTTGTATAACCGGTGGCGCCATCTATTATCGCCTAACAGAAACCGATAAAGTTGTAGTTTAGGTTTTTTAGGGTTGACAAGATATTTTTTAAACGAATTGGACCACGGAACTCTCAAAAGGTGCTGCGGTCCAACTATTTTTAAAGTTGGACAACTGCCCCTAGTAAAGACCCATGGTCCAACTAGTAGGACAGAGCAGTTGGACCACTGCACCGCACTGAGACAATCATTGCTTTGCTCGTAGTTTGTGACGAATGATCGTAAGTATAAGATAATACTTAGAAGATTTGTGACTTTATAACTGGGTGCCATGGTTGTAATTAGGTTGAACCTCAGTTCGTTAGTAAAGAAAAAGTATTCACGTGAAGAACAGAATTTAGCTTTGATTTTGTACGTGACGTGTTATCTAGTTGGTATTGTTGATCGAAGTAAATAATAATAATAATAAATTCGTTTATTTCCCATACCACAAAGATTATACTGGTTCCAGAATACAAAATACAAATATTAACAGTACTTTTGTAAGTGTAAAGTTATTTAATATGGGCTTATTTAATATTTTTTTTAGAAAAAAAAAATGATAATGACTCGGGAGTCCATTACAATATTATTTTGTCTTTACAATTGGCTAGATACTTGACAGTTTTAGAAGAAATATTTAAAAAGTTACAAACGCTTATTTTATACTCCATACAATATTTTCTTTCTCGAAAAAACTTTTATTTAACAGAAAAAAACATATTTTTCTTTAGTGATTTCAAATTTCGTGCGAAAACGGTTAGTCACGTGACATTAAGCTCTGAGACGTCACATTTCAATAAATATAGAAACTTATCTTGAAACATGACAGATAGTTTTTGATAATTTTGTGAAATGTGACGTCACATGAAGCTCAATCATGGCCGCCCTTTGCCGCCCGTGTGGGTCTTGTAATCCACAGATAAGAATTTGCAAATTTATTTTGTAAAAATAAAATATTTACAAATTATTCTAATAAAAAAAAACTATTGGATAATTATCGTTAAATCATAAACTACCATTTCCGACATATTTCATATTTTATTGTTACAACTGTCAAATAGCCAATTATATTGTTTTGTTTTTTAATTAGTAATTAGTCAGTCTTTAGTCCGTTAGTCGCCTTTTACGACACCCAAGGGAAGAGAGGGAGTGGTAGTATTCTTTCACCGCGACGCGAGACGGTTAATAAACATATTATTATTTAGTACAAATTATACCAGGCTTCAAGTACTCTGTTGCTTAAGCGTTGATGTGGGTAAGATATCTTCGAATGTCATTAGTTACTACGCTTACCTTTCGGATGAACGACCTCCTGATGGACTGCTCGGTGAAGTCGAACCCCTTGACGTCTCCATCCTCGCCGACACCGGGGGCCACGTAGCCGGGGGGCTAGAAGCAATGACGGATTCATTAGCATAATTTCTCATTTACACAAATTTGAAATCCAAGGCATTCATCATCATCATCATCAGCCTATAAAAGTCCCACTGCTGGGCACAAGCCTCCCACGTGGACAACAGCACGTGGGGATATTGGGCCATAACCCACCGCGCTGGCCCAATGCGGGTTGGTGGGTTCCAACATTGCGGTATATTCGCAAAATGGCTACCGTTCGCAAAACGTCTCTTTCTCATAATGTCTCTTTCGCAGAATGTCGCTTTCGCAGAATGTCTCTTTCGCAGAATGTCACTTTTGCAAAATGTCGCGAATATACTTAGAATAAAATTTCGATATTTAAAGAAAATCATATAAGTATTGAAGTTATAATGTAAACAAACCATGAAATTTAAAATTATTTTATAATAACTTACATTATAACTGTAATAAATGATTTTCCTTTAAAAATCACAATTTTATTCTAAGTATAATCGCGACATTTTGCGAAAGTGACATTCTGCGATAGAGACATTCTGCGAAAGCGACATTCTACGAAAGAGACATTATGAGAAAGCGTCTCTTTCAGTCTCTCGTCAGGAAGCATGAAGTAATGCTTGTTTTGAGGAAGTGAAGTAATTGGCCCAACCGTGAATTGAACCTTAGAGATGGTGCGACGCCAGAACCGGCGTGGTAACCACTCGAACACGGAGGTCGACGTTTGGTTTCTTTCGTCAACGTAACATTCAGATGCTTTGAATAAATTAACGTGATTGTTGCTGTCATTAATTTATTCAAAGTTTGCATAGCGACATCGACAGCTTCATTTTTATAATAATCAAAATGACAACAATAACAGTTAAAGGGGTTTCTACGTTTTTTTTTATCTATTTCGGGTAAGCACAAGGAAGCGCGCTTTACCCGGACTCCTCAACCACTGAGGAGCTGTTATCTTAAGAGGAGGTATTTCGAGCGCTACTCTCTCGCTCTCTCGACGGTACGACGGTAAGGGACGGGTATAACAGCGAAGAGGCGCGATAATCGCGTTTTGTATTTAAAAAAATTGATTGATGTAATAAAAAAAAACGATCGGTTATAATCCCTCAAGTTATCTATGAACTTCATTTTGGTAAATGACTCATGATATCAAATCACTTATTTTAAGAATAAAACCTAGAAAAGAAGATAAAATTACACAAAAATATGTAAATTTGTGAATTTATTCTATCGTGCCAACTTTATCAAATCGTGTTTCCATCGGGTATATCCACAGAATAAAGCCTCAACAATATTTCATAATTTTCGCAGATTTTAATTTTACTGTTTACTACTTTCAAAAATTAATTCTAAGAACGTGTTATTTAAATTTTTCACTAACACCTAGCCTTAAACTGGGAGCGGGTTATCTTATCTTTAAGCTGACGGGCCACAACAGGACGGATGTGCTATTATGTATTCTGTGCCTATGCACAGGTGTGCAATATCTGAACCGACGACGACGCTGATAATGATAATTCTCACAGTATGCTATCAATTGTATGCGCTCCCCTCCCACACGTGCTCAAAGTCACCGGTGACTAATTTGACACTGAAACTCGAATGGTATGGTATACTGTACCTAGTAACCTAAATAAACGAACTGTAAATATTTTTTTAAGTCAAAATGCTTTTTTTAACACATCAGCAATGGTTCTAGTAACCCAATACGGAGCCTATTGGGATCGAATCATGATATTTCGCATTTCTTTTCAAATACTACATAGTGTAGTATTTGAAAAGAAATGCGAACGCTAGTGTATTAAATATGGCGTCCCTGCAAGCTAAAAATGTCTTTGCAATTTTTTATAGAATCGGATATTCAATAACAAAAACATACAAAAAAAGTTATCTAGCTAGGTATAATGGAAGAATGAAAGATATTTTCCGCTATGGTAGCTATTGTTATAAGATGTATATCTCTCAACATTAATAATATTTCAAGATAAGTAGGTACGTGTTGTAACTGCGATGATAGAGGCCTTGTTTGTTTGTTTGTCCTTCCTTCACTTCACGTCCCAAGAGAGCAATGCTCTGACGTTTGCCACTGATATCGTTGGAGGGCCCGAGAGTGTCTTATGCATAGAATAATATGCTTTACTTATTATTCTGAGGTCTTATGCCACTAAAGTGATTTAGATCGAGAAAACGCAGGTCGAGCATGTCTCTCCAGATACTTATTTAATTTCGATTAGGTATAGACGCCAACACTGTAATTTAACACAAAATGCCAAATTACTTCAACATTTTGAACATGCCACCTAGGGTTTAGGCATCAATATCGATTACAGAAATTTGACAGTTTTGGATAGGTGGAACTTTCACTAGGTTACATATTGTGACAATCTAAGCAAGGATATATCCACGTGTTTCACCAGAACAAGCACTTGTATTACCTGGCTCGTCATGTCAGCACTGCGATTGTGGCACGCACTGATCGTGTGTTATTAGTCCGTCTGTACGTATATCGATAGCTGCTGATAAACTGATAACAGTACACCGTACATCAATACGAAATCACCGTTGATATAAACATGAAGACGGAAATTGTATACTTAAACTTGCAATTACAGTATATTAGTTCGGCCTTGTGCTTGAAACTGAGCAAATTAGTCGTAGTATGGTCTCGTAATAAATTCAGTTACGACTTTCGCACAGACCGGTTGTACTCGCATAAGCGATGCTACTGAACTGGCGACCTCATGCGGCGTATGAGTGAGTCAATGTAAAAAAAAACAATGCGAACTTGAACTCAGTGAGAGAGAACAATAAGTACCTACTTTCCTCATCTCGCGGGGAAACCCGACAAAGTAATTAATGCTTTGTCGTACAGGCATAGTAACGTATTTCTTTTTAAATAGTCAGTGAATATTTGAAGGAGTCGCAGCGTTTGTGTAACACCGTGTTACACTAACAATGGAAAATACACAAATGCCCGTACAAAGGACGGATAACTTAGACTAACATCCAAACAAATAATAACAAAAAATTACGTTATTGATAAATTTAGGTGTTTTTATTTAATAACGCTCAAATACTTAAAAATAGTGAAACTTTGAACAGAAGACAACCCGCCTGACATGTGGATGTCGTTTCTATCAATGTTTTTGTTAGTGTTAGTAAACACTAACAATTTTTTTATTATTTGTTTGGATGTTAGTCTGTAAGTTATCCATTTCAATTGTTTGTTGCAATAACAATAAATAAATGAATTAGGTAACAGCTAATTCCGTGGTCGAGTGGTTAGCACGCCGGTTCTGGCGTCGCGCCATCTCTGAGGTCTCCCGGGTTCGATTCCCAGTCGGGTTTCAAAAGAAGTTAACTTCGTAACCGGAGTGGCCATGAGCTTAGAAATTAATTTTAATTTCTAAGCTTATGCCAATAAGGCATTTTAATAGGCATCTTCTGGGGCAGTTGCTCCATCGTAGACCTCATCTATGCTCACCATCAGGCGAGATCGAGGTGTCTTATTAAGCATTAAAAAAATATAGTACACTTCTGTAATATGCAATTGATTACTATTCCAAAGTATTTGTCGGATTCATTAGAAAGTTAATAATTTAATATATTATTATATAAAAATAAAAAGATGGTAAATTTCGGGTGATTTCTAAATAGAATACAGTACGTACCTAGTTTATTTCTTTAAAAATATTTGATTTCTAAATATTAGTGACTGTGAATCGAATATTGCCTGTACCAGATGACTCCTTTACTAATCATTGTTCAAATGCTGACGCGATTCATGAATTTAAAGAACTTTGTCTAATGGACATGGACAAAGTAATTTACTCACCGGCATGACGATTCACACTAAAGCTTAAAGTAAACTCGCCTTTAACGTTTTACTTTTACAAATGGATCAACGTATCAAAATGTGGTTACCGATTACAAAAATGGAGGGTGGCGTGAATCGCAATGATTTAGGTCACTGGAAAACCTCACCACGTCAGTGGCTTGAGGTACTATAACTAGCAAAGACGCCGCGAAGCAATTTTTTGCGCACTGAAGTCGCGGCCCATGGGCTGCAACGCATTAGGCCTACTATTCACGGCGGCGTAGCTTCAAATACGCGTATTCGTCATTTTATGCTTAGTGTACGCCTGCTTGCAGCTTACATACAAAAGTATGCTTCTCTCTCTGTCGACGAAGCAGCAACGTCGCGTTAGCGTCGCGTCGCACATTGGGGCCGAAGTAGCGATTTTTTGGTCATTATTATTTATAGCGTTTAAACGATTGTTTCTATAATATAAAGCGTATTTAAGACAAAATAAGTATCCTAAAGCTTATTTGGAGTGCTTTTCTTCATCGTTAATGTAAAT
Source organism: Scoparia ambigualis (assembly GCA_963921215.1). Taxonomy (NCBI): domain Eukaryota; kingdom Metazoa; phylum Arthropoda; class Insecta; order Lepidoptera; family Crambidae; genus Scoparia; species Scoparia ambigualis. Next base: position 4,838,440 of record OY992517.1, read on the forward strand.
GCGGAAGTATGTCAGTGAGTTTGTTTGTTTGACCCTCTTTTACGCAAAAACTACAGAACGGAGTTGGATGAAATTTGGTATATCGGGACTTCAAGTAGTGGACTAGCACATAGGCTACTTTTTATCCAGATATTTTCATGGGAACGGGAACCACACGGGTTAAACAGCGGACGGCCGCTACTTTTTTAATAATTAAATTCAATTGTGTAATTGTGTATTACTATCGATAGGTTTATGGTAAAAAAATATATTGGTATTAGATATTACATTTGGCACGGTAAAAGCAATTCGATAAATATTTTGAAACTGTAAGACCCTTTTAACCAGGCATCATTTTTAGCAAAAAAACGTCTTTTTGTTGCGATATGATACATACATACATGTCATTGTCAGGACTATTATCCCCGAAGGGTTAGTCAGAGACTTAGGTGATGAGGACTGCAAAAGCAGTCCTCTGCCATAGTCCACTTTTCACCAAATTGCGACTGCACATGTGCTCAGCGTGACAGGTGGTGATACCATCGCCGCTATATGCTGTTGGAAGTATATGCAGTCTTTAGTCCGTTAGTCGCCTTTTACGACTCCTAAAGGAAGAGAGGGGGTGGTAGTATTTTTTCACCGCTACGCTACACAGTTGGTTCTACGCTACGCTAGTTACGCTACACGGTCGGTTGCGATATGATAAGGCCCATTTCTCCTTAAATTCCTTGAAAAATAGGCGTAATGTATTTTTATGTTGGTAAATCTGTTTCAGGGCAGTTGTTCTCAGTTATAATCATTCTTTAAATTTGATTATCATATCATATTATCATTTTTTTAGTGGAAAAGTAAAAAACTTTTTTACATAATTCCCATCTGGTGATTGTATACGCCAATTTAAAAAAAAACAAGGAAACTTGCGAAATTATGTGCCGACATTAATCAGTTACAGTTTTAAACTGTCAGTTAAAGTAATTTACGAATAACAATGAAATTATCTTCTCCAAAATAGATACAAACTTAGAAATGCAGTTGTAGTGAAATTCACGGGCATAAACTAAGCTTAATTTTTTAAAGTACAGCATTTATGCTCAACTTTTATAAACAGTTCTTTTAACTATAATGTTATAGTAATCTAAATATATCAACAAAAATGAGGACAAAATGCTGCTGCTCGAAATAATAAGATATTAAAAAACGGCATTGAATATTTTAACTGAATATTATTGGTACGATATTATAAACAAACAAACCATATTTATCGATTTTTTTATATGTAATATAAATTTACATACCTTCACCAATGTCTATCATAAATGTTATGTATATACACTTCCAATTTCTCGAGATATAAATTGTTGAATTGAGTAGTTAATTAAAATAACGCACAAGAAACAGCAAACATTAGACGAAACATTTGACAATTGCCAGTTTTTTTATTTAATTACCTACTATCCACCGCATTCTTATGACTTCGAATGAACATACCAACTCTTCATCTTGCCTGACACAAGATATTATTGAAGTATCCTTAAATTTTTAAAAAGCCTTTTTGACCAACCATTCTCTAGTATAGGACCCAATGTGCGTCGCTGCATGCAGGCGTCATGACGCCTGCCGTACCGCATGTTATGGCGGCTCCACATTAGTGCCGTGAATTTACGCAATGAATTCACGGCACAAGTCATGCCCTCCACATTCACGGGATGCTCACAATCGTTCGTGAAACCCGCCGCGAAATGGACGTAGAAGCTGCTGCTGCAATAACTTTAGTTGCTGTGGCAACATACTATTTAGACGTCAAAAACATTATTAGAAAGCGGCGGAAAAAAAAAAGATGGTGGATGACTGAAATACATCGTAACCGATCAAAGTATAGCCTGGAGTAAATTTCCTCTTTGATAAACTCGCACGGAGCCGTGAATGTGGATTTGTACGCGTAAACGCCGCGCGAACCCTTTGTCGCGGGACAAAATACGCGCGCGCTCACGCCTGTTCTCCGATCAGATCGGGGAACAGGCGTGAACGCGTGTTAACCCCGCGAAAACCGTCCACATTTACGTTCACGCCTATTTACGGAGCTTCACGGCACTAATGTGGCGCCGCCATTACACGCCGGGGCGTACATAGAGTGAAGGGACGTGTTTTTTCTCGCATATTGGTATTTATTTTTGTAATAATGGTCCTACGATATGAAGTAAATCCTGATAAGTTGTTTTACTCATTCTATAGAAGGAGTGAAATAAACTGTAATCTTCTAATAATTTTCTTGCCGCTACAAACAATCTACAGTTGATTTTTTTTTCTATAAATGGATTAGTCCAATATAATCGTCGTCTTCGGCGACTTCGAATGTAGTGAAAACAAAATAACGTCTTCGTCGTCCGATTGCATTCTCACAAATGATTGACAACGTACGCTTGCGATACGCCTCGTGAACAGAGATTAGTACGCTGGGCTGCTTTGTTGTTTGGAAAATTTTGAAGCGTTTATGAAGCTAAGCCGGCGTGGACAACTACACTTAGTGATTATGACTGAATAAATGAGTTTCGTTCCCCTACCCAAGAAGTCCAATGCAACATCCTTCCAAGAATACCGCCTCTATTTTACCTTTCCTCTCTAAGATCCTTGAACGCCTTGTCCACAACCAACTTAAGGCCTTCACACAAGACAGCTATAATATACGTAATAGGTGTCGTGTGTGGTCTCCTGACGATTTCTATGGAAAGATGTAGTGGGATCTATCGTGCCGTGCTATAATATACCTACATCTTTACATTATAGCTGCCGTGTATAAAGGCCTGACTATTCCTGTGTAAAAAACTAGTCTACTGAATCCCTATGAGTCTGGTTTTCAATTTAAATTAAGTCTATCTTGTGCATCCAAGGGTTGTCTGGAAGAAATTACTTTTAATGATAAGACCGCCCTTTGTACGTCTACTTAATTAGTTTTTTTTTTGGAAAAATCTTGATTTTTGTTGTGGTGTACAATAAAGTATATTTATCTTATCTTAGTGATCCATGCGATGGTTTGCGGCCGAAAATAAAGCATTAAATTGCTTCTCGGTTGTCGTCTCTAGTTATAATACCTCAATGGTCAGAGGTCAGATATGATATTCGAGTTATTTTTTGTCTTGATGATAAAATATTAATAAACACCGCCCGCGATTGCATTTAATCATCATCCTCAACATAAGTTGAAGTCATAAATAACATAATGTTAAAAACTAACAAATTACTTATAACTATAATTAAATAATTGTATCCATTAAAAGTAAAGCAAACTAGGTATAGCCTACACACTGTCCCACTGCTGGGCAAAAGCCTCCATCATTGAAATCAAGTCATCGCTACTCTAAAATGGGTGGGCATCGGCTTAATCAGCACGCTTGCCAAATGCGAGCTGGTGGTCAGATCACAAACCCGGGCGCAGCATCGAAAAATCCGAAACACAGTTTCGCCCGCCCGCGACCTGATGAGAATTGAACCTATGGGGCCGAGCGCTTAGCCACTCGGCCGCCACGGCATAATATCTAAAAAAAAAACAAAAAAAAAAGCGTTTGTAATTTTTTAAATATTTTCATTATAACCAACCCACATTTGGCAGGCATGATGGTAACTAAGCAAATACCCGTCAATTGTAGAGAAGACTTGACTTCGATTATGGAGATCTTTTTCCAGGAGTGGTACAGCATATTATTATAGGCTATACCTACTTCACATAATGCAAGTTACGCAGGCAATTGAAACGATTACATTTTAAAATTATTTAGTACTGGTGGTTAACAACAAAAAATTGAATTTATTATATTTTGACAATGACTGTATGTTATGGTCTAGATGCTTCACAGCCACAGTAGGCACGAAATAATACTAACATAATAATATACTCGAGAAGAACAAAGTACCTACATGCCAACGAACCAGCAACATGGTAATAATTCTGATTTTAATTTATTACTTTATTATTTCAATCTCATTATTGTATACCGCAGTGCATGAAGTTAGAGCCAATTCTAGAAATTAAAAGAAAAGGTCTATAAAACCGGTGAATAATTATTTACATCATCCATTGATGTTGAAATATATAAAATTACTTTACTACCTGGACTCGAGCCTAGAACATAATCGCACGAAACCCGGGTTGCTCTTTCATATTATAAGCCAGCTACCAAAACACTAGTTTCCCTGTCTAATGGCGGCTCCACATTAGTGCCGTGAATTCACGCACGAATTCACAACATGTATTCACGGCACAAGTCGTGCCCTCCACATTCACGGGATGCTCACAATCGTTCGTAAAACCCACCGCGAAATGGACGTAGAAGCTGCTGCTGCAATAACTTTGTTTGCTGTGGCAATATACTATTTAGACGACCAAAACATTATTAGAAAGCGTTGGAAAAAAAGAAGATGGTGGATGACTGAAATACTTACATCGTAACCGATCAAAGTATAGTCTGGAGTAAACTGATTAATTTCCTCTTTGGTAAACTGACACGGGGCCCTGAATGTGGATTTGTACGCGTGAACGCCTCGCGAACCCTTTGTCGTGGGACAAAATACGCGCGCGATCACGAGCGCGCGAACCTCGCGAAAACCGTCCAAATTCACGTTCACGCCTGTTTACGGAGCTTTACGACACTAATGTGGAGCCGCCATCACAATTCCACAACATCAACACTGCCAACATCCTCAGTTTAACGCGCTAATGTAAATTTTACTGTGCTCATCGTAAGGTTCAACATTCTTTACAATCGTAAGACGCTTGTTAACATTCACGTCGCTAGGAATGTCAATATGTACCTTAGGTCTTTAAGTGTAAAGTTCAGAATCATCATCTATTATGTTGCAGAGTTGCGCCCTTTCGTTTGGTGTTGCATAATCAGGCTCCGTCTTGTTAATTTGAACTTTATTAGTAATTTTTAAAACCAGTTCTAGATCGGCGGAGGCTGGTGCGCTCGTGCCGGCCGGTGCCAGACGCGCGCGCAGCCAGAGTACAGTTACAAATTGATATATCGATTGTTAGTTCTCGAGTGGTTTGGTTTCTTTGGAACTCCGCTCGTAACTTTTTGCACGAACTTGACCTTGGCACCCTTTTATTTTTGTTATAGCACGCAAATGTTTGTGATGTAGCTTTTTTTTGTGTTTTAATTTTTCCTATTACAGATGAGGAACTTTTTTATTAAAATTGAGAACATGTTGTACACAACAATAAACAATTGTACTATATTCCTAATATGAGTCAGAAAAGAGTTAATGCGAGAACTTGTATGAAAGAGAATCAGCGATAACAAGGGATTCGTCACAGAATAGATAAAAGTACTTCGGCGACCTGTAATCGAAGGTAAAATTAAATATATTTATAAATTAGTCAGTAGTGTCAGTATTCATTGTAAACATGTCTCACAAAAAATAATAATGTCATCTTACATGTATGGAATAAGTCCAAAACATTATTATGGCTTAAAATATTTACTAGAAAAAAATCAACCAGTCTCAGGAAGCTCGAATGGGATTCGAACCCACGACCTTTGGATTGCCGGGCCACTGCTCTAACCGCTGAGCTACCGAGACCCCAGAAGACTCGCTGAATTTTTCCTAATAGTTTGATTTACGCTGCAAGCCAGCGGTATTACGTCACTGTGAAGTCTACCCTACAATTTGTAAAGTGCTATGGCAGCATCCGACATAGGTGCCGACAAAGCACTATTTATCTCCCCAACGTTGTAAGTGCCACTGTTACTCTGGCGTAGCCGGCTACGCATTTCTTCATTTCGGCCACACTCCATCAAGACATGATATACGTCGTCCAATACGTCATATTCCTCGCAATTAGGGAATGATGTTATGCCCGACAGTGCTGTAAACTTCCTTGATGGGATGTGTCCGGTCCGAAGTCTTAAAGCAGTTACAATATTCGGTCTGTTTAAGGAGCAGTTATCAATCCACAACTTTGTTAGGGCCTCGTGTTGAATAGTCTTGTACCAGATACCCTTTTCCAGCGACCTTCTATCGAAATATTATTTCCAATTTTGTGGCAATGGCTTTTAACATAATTTAAGCAATCCGCGTAGTAAGGTTTTGTGTCTAACAAGATTCCATCACTACAAACAAGCATTCCTGGCCTTCCTGGCTGGTAAATTAACTTTTTTGGATTGGTGGCCTAATGTTAAGATTTGTTTTATTATTGTGTATGCTATCGGTGTTCCTCAAAAAGTCGAGATACAACGAGCTACATGTTGAAGAGCACTTTTGGAGTCTGTAAGAATCATAAATTCGTAATGGTTGATAGAAACTATATAAGACAAGGCCTCACTTATAGCTACAAGTTCCACATACATAATACACGATGTGAATACAAAATTTCAATAATAAAGATATTGTTATGGCGGCTCCACATCAGTGTATCAGTGTAGTATCACATTCACGGGATGCTCACAATGGTTCGTGAAACCCGCCGCGAAATGGACATAGAAGCTGCTGCTGCAATAACTTTGTTTGCTGTGGCAACATACTATTTAGACGTCCAAAACATTATTAGAAAGCGTTGGAAAAAAAAGAAGATGGTGGATGACTGAAATACATCGTAACCGATCAAAGTAAAGTCTGGAGTAAACTGATTAATTTCCTCTTTGGTAAACTGGCACGGGGCCGTGAATGTGGATTCGTGAACGCAGCGCGAACCCTTTGTCGCGAGGAAAAATACGCGCGCGATCACGCCTGTTCCACGATCAGATTGAGAAGAGGCGTGAACGCGCGTGGACCCCGCGAAAACCGTCCACATTCACGCCTGTTCAGGGAGCTTCAAGGCACTAATGTGGAGCCGCCATTAGAAAGCGTTGAAAAAAAAGAAGATAGTGGATGACTGAAATACATCGTAACCGATCAAAGTATAGGCTGTAAAAATACGCGCGCGATCACGCCTGTTCCCCGATCAGATGGGGGAACAGGCGTGAACGCGCGTGAACCCCGCGATAACCGTTCACGCCTGTTTACGAAACTTCACGGCACTAATGTGGAGCCGCCATCAGGTGCCTAGCCCAACAGTACTATGGATAACTAAACCACTCTTATTTCAAGATTTGCACTAAATTTATAAAAAAAAATAACATCGGCACGGTGGGCTGTAAATCGCCTCTCATAGACTTACGAATCGATTTTGGGTAATCATGATTTTATATGGCTGAAATCGCCTTATTTTGTATAATCTTACTACTATAATGACATAAGGACATAAAACTATAAGTTTTAACGCATTTATAAGATTTTTGTTATGACAAATGTATGAAAAAATATCTTTAAACAATTATAACTTAAATTCCGTGAGACTGCCCCTAATTTCCTTCGGCATGATTATACTTCATATTTTTCTACAATTTTTGACATACCGCATAGTGGACGCACTTGTTAGATTTTAGGCCAAATAAATTAAAAACCATTTTTATTTTGAAAGTATTATATTCATTAGTTTAAATATTTATTCAATTAGTATTATTAATACAATAATTGTGTATGGTTACATAAAGAAAGAATATACAATGAAAAGTGTTATAAAATAATTTAAAAAATGGTGTTCTTTATTAATATTGATTATTTAAACTTTGAACTAAATCCCGAAGCAAATAAAGAGAAAAAAAAAACTTTGAACTAAATATTTAATTTAGACATGACATTATTTCGAGACATTTACAGTAAAACTAAAACAGAAAAAAAAACAAGAACAACAAAAACTAACAATAAGAATAATACTAATAAGTAGTACTACTTCTATATTGAACTCATCTGATTCTGTGTCACTATAGTTAATATTAGTAACATCACAGAATTCAACAACTGATTGTTCTGTCTGGGATACAAAGAGGTCCAGTGTATCTTTCTTAAATGATTTAGGCCTAGAATTATGCATTTTTGTGTAGGGATCAGAACTAACGAGCATCAAAATTAAGGGCTTATGTTGAGCGTGTCAACTGCTGAAAGATACGTAGATACAATTGGTACTTTATGACAGCAACTGTACATAAGTTGTTGATTCACGGAACAGACATCATTCAGAATTCGATTGTTCCAATTGGAATTTTATCTGAAGAGGCATCAGAAGCGCGGAACAAGGTCTTTCGCAAATATGGGGAACATCATTCGAGAAAAACACTAGTAAATTCGACATTATTAAAATGATGCCCGTTAGTTCTGATCCCTATATTTCTTCAACAAGGCCTAAAATACACAATTCTAGGCCTACACAATATAAGAAAGATACATTGGACCCCTTTGTATCCCAGACAGAACAATCAGATGTTGAATTCTGTGATGTTACTAATATTAATTCTATTGCAACGGAATCAGATGAGTCAGATATAGAAGTATAGTGTATAATGTTCTAACTTATTGTTATTATTCTTATTGTTAGTTTTTGTTGTTCTTGTTTATTTCTGTTGCAGTTTTACTTGAAATGTGTTGAGATAATTTCAAGTCTAAATTAAGTATTTAGTTCAAAGTTTAAATAATCAATATAGATTTAAACAACAGCATTTTTTATTATTATTTTATAACACTTTTCTTTGTATATTCTTTTTTTATGTAACAAAACACAATTATTGTATTAATAATACTAATTGAATAAATATTTAAACTAATGAATATCATACTTTGAAAATAAAAATGGTTTTTAATTTTTTTGGCCTAAAATCTAACGAGTGCGCCCACTATGCGGTATGTCAAAAATTGTAGAAAAATATGAAGTATAATCATGCCGAAGGAAATTAGGGGCAGTCTCACGGAATTTCAGTTATAATTGTTTAAAGATATTTTTTCATACATTTGTTATAACAAAAATCTTATAAATGCGGTAAAACTTATAATTTTTTGTCCTTATGTCATTATAATAGTAAGATTATACAAAATAAGGCGATTTAAGCCACATAAAGTCAAGATTACCAAAATCGATTCGTAAGTCTATGAGAAGCAATTTACAGCCCACCGTGGGGCGTCGCAGATGATGTTCATGCTGCAACCAGGCTGCAACATGTGCTGAGCGTAGAGGTACCCTAAAGTCTGGCAACGAGGAGATGCTTGAAAACCTCGGATTTTGGAGTTTCGAACCCGGACGTGGTGGGTGGGAGCCAGGATTTTAATAGTTTTATCTTAACCGGTGTGACTTGAAAACTTTTAAAGCGCAAACGAATGGCAACCCTAGCTGAGTGAAGTATTTTTTGGTTTCAACGTATTTATGGTTTTAAAAAATGGTTTTAATTCATGTCGACTAATACCTATGACTCTGTGTAGTACGACTTACCAATCTTGCCATAGGCATCATCATCATTTCCATCCATCCCATCATTATTATGGTTTCAATGTTTACAAAACATTTTGATAATTTTCATATTTTCTAAGATCACGCCAAACATTCCTATTTAATTAAGACATTACACTAATCAATGTTACTTGTCTTGTTTCCTGCGGTCCAATCCACACTTATGAGTTGAGACCGCAAATTATATTATGCATTTATGCATATCATCATTCATTACATCTTATAAAGTAGTCGCCCTTATCTGTCTGTGGTTCTACGCTTTATTCTTCTGAACCACGCAATGGATTTTTAGAAACAACAGAAAGAGCGATTGCTAATTATACATCGAGACATTTTAGTGGTTGTTTTCCCGCGGCAGAAGGATTTAGCTTTAGTAGTACTATCGAATCATGCAAGTTATTTTTGCCAAAAATGACAAAAAAAAATTCGACCTCCCATACAAAACGGTCCGATCAGGTGACGACATTAGTATGGGTCTATTAGTATTAGTATTGTCAAAAATAACATGTATGATTAGATAGTACTACTAAAGGTAAATCGTTCTGCCGCTAGAAAACAACCACTACAATGTCTCGGTGTATAAATAATAAATAAATAAATCTTTCCTACAATCACACCAATTATCTAGCCCAAGAGAAGCTTCGAAGAAACTCGTTAAATGGTTACTAGACAACGGATAAACACACTTAAAATACTTAAATACATACTTATTATACATAGAAAACACCCAGACCCGAGACAATTTAGAAAAACAATAATTTCTAAATTGACCCGACCGGGGATCGAACCCGGGACCTCAGAGATGGCGACACCATGAAAACCGGTGTACAAACCACTCGACCAAGGAGATCGTCAAATGAAGCATACAATTTATATTTTACTAGCGGCCGCTCGCGGTTTCACCCGCGTGGTTTCCGTTCCCGTGGGAATAACGGGATAAAAAGTATCCTATGTGTTAATCCAGGTTATAAACCATCTGTATGTCGAATTTCATCCAAATCCATTCAGTAGTTTTTATGTGAAAGAGTAACAAACATACACACTCACAAACTTTCGCGTTTATAATATTAGTGTGATGTGATAGGCATTTATTAAAGTTACCGAACGCGTCTCGGACCGCATGGATATAATCAGGGCTTACTAGATTTAATTATTCCAGACAACTGTTGATAATAAATATTTCTAAAAGAGAAATCTTAATAAGAATTTAAGTCTTCTTTATTATTTTATTTATAACTAGGATGGACCTTTTTTATCTGGCAGTATCCGGTTCGAATTAGCACGCCGCTCTATGGGGCCATTGACTCATTTTCATCTCATAAATCTGTAGCATGTCATTAAAGTTATTCATAATGTGTTATTTTTCCTGGTATTCTTGAATAAATGGGCTTTCAAATATTATATATATTTTGTGAGTATAAGTATATTTTTAATAGTTATACTTGGAATACAGTCGTTAATAACTATTTCCTAGTTATGTCATAAGGACAAAGCGGCAACGTCGCGATTCAGACATTCTTACAAAAAAACTAAGATTGGTCTATGGTTTTATTTATTTTGCCGTCACTTTGACACTTCAGGGCGCTTGTTGACGAGTCGGTTTCTACTAGCGATGCGCAGAATAACTCACTGTTAAGAAAAGAGTGATTACATCTTTTACATCCAAAGATTTACATCACTCTTTTATATCTTTAACTCTTTAACTCCCTGGTTCAGTTATGAACGAAATGAGCTAGTGAGTTAAAGATTAACTTAGTTGATTGGGCGTACGACAAGAAAGAGAATTAGAACAACCATCGATATTTTCACACCTCTGCTTCTCAATTTAGAAAGCAAGTGAGTTTATTAGTTTAATTTGCAATTGTTTGGATTTTTTTTGTTCATGCTAGGTAGTTGTTACGTCTGTACTTGCTCTCTTTGTTCGATAATTTATTTAGCTGTTAAGTAATTAATTATTACTATTGGTGGAAACTTAACTGATATAATCTGTAAAATATATTTGTTATTCTTTAAACAAACCGAATTTGTGCATTATTTGTGCCTTAGCAAAACTACCATATAATATAACTCGCACTACGTATGCACGGGCGAAATAATATCTCTTTTTTACTTACAACCTAGACACATCTTTGTTTCTTTCTTTTCTCCGCAATGAGTTTTGACCAAAATACATCTTAGCTACATGGATATAAAGATATAATTGGAGTTATAGGGATATACGGAGTTAATCACTCCTTGCCTGGGATACTATATCTTTTGCGTTTGTCACTCCTGAGTTACACATCGTTAGTTTCTACCCGGTCCGGCGCCGGGTCGGTTTCGGCTACACGTGTTGACGAGCACGGTTAGTGCCCGGTTCGCAAATGACGGCTAGCCAGCTGAAGTGCGGCTTCTTGGCACACGCCGTGCGTTAGTCCGGTACCGTCAACAAACCCTCATAGACTGTCATATAACTCATACGTGACCGCGCGCCGGGTGCAGTGCAGGCTCGTCAACAAGCGCCCTCAGGGGTTCATAAGTTTAAATCATAACGGTACAAATTCATAGTAATTAGACGGCCGGGTGGTCGAGTGGTCGGCGACCCTGACTGCGAAACCCACGATTCCAATCCCGGTAGGGGCAAATGTTTGTCTGGTGAGCACAAGGTGAGCACGAGCATTAGTGACCGAGTCATGGATGTTTATTAGTATTTATGTATGTTTACCCCTTGTATACCCGTTATTCAGTCACATTAGTTCGGGCTATGCTTAGTTTGGGGCTAAATGATTGGTGTGCCAGTTGTGAAATTTTATTTATAAGAAATCATTCTTTAACATGGATAGGTCCTTACAAAATGAGTAAATATCTAGGTAATGTATAGGTTAAATACTTACTTGGTTGCAATCCCAATACCTCAATGCCGTCAATATTTGCATACATAAAATTGGTATACTTTTTTTATTCGTATTCACTATGATTACAGAGGGCCCTGCTAGGAAGGCAAAACTTTAAAGCTGAATATCTTTCGTTCTAATTAGGATTTCTGGAATTTAATACAAAAATCGGGAGGTACATTAGATCAGTATATTTTTTATGTATTTCGAGCGTTATACAGCCGCAAAACTAAAGATATTTTTTTGATTTATTTTCATTCCGTCATGTTAGATGCTCATTGCTGTAAAATACGAGCAGACAGGACTGTAAATCATATTCATAATCATGGATTAACTCTATAGCTATAATTTGAGGTATAATACATGTACCTCCGCAGATTTTTGTACATAGGTTTTATGAGATAGTTCTCTTAAGCGCCTCCCCATAGTGCGCCGCGCCGCCTGTTTTGGCGTCGCCATATCTGAGGTTCCCGGGGTAAATTTAGAAAGGGAACTATATTTTTTGTCAGCTAAGTTTATATTTGTCATCAACTTGTATCATTAATTAATAGATTATTTAATGATACAAGTTGATGACAAATATAAACGCTACAAAATATTTGAATTCTCAGATAAATAAAGAGTGTCGCCAGGTATGAATTACCAAATTAATGTCACTATGTATCTGTCGCAGGCAGATTGTATAATTCGACATTTTACAAACGGCGTCGCCTGTTTGCAAACGCTCGCTAGTTCGTAAAATGCCGAAGGCAAATTGTAAAATGCCTCGTCATTTTGTATTAATCTACCAAACCTAAATGGCAATTTAATATTTAATTACATAACCTAACCAAACCTTGCGATTTTTTTGACCTTTTTAAATTGGTCACCCATCCAGCGACCCGGCATTGCGAAAGTGAAGTTCAGCAAGCTGTTCGGCTAGCCGCTGAGCCATCGAGCTCCTCAATATAATAATAATTGTATCCAAACATTTTATTTTTATTTTGGCATGGCTTCACTCTGCCTGATGAAAAGCAGCCAGTGAAGCCCAAGAAGTGAAAGCGTTCATCACAGCGCTACCACGCTATGCCGAACGCTCTCACTATGGCGGCCTGCATAAATGCTTTTTTCATAATTCATAATACATACAACATAATTCTTACCTCGCCATATCCTGCGCCTCCGTATGGTTGGTAGCCCGCTGGCTGGAAGCCGGGCTGAGGGGGTTGAGCGTAGCCGCCTGGTTGGGGAGGAGGCACGTAGCCACCCCCTTGCGGGTAGGGACCACCTTGCGGGTAGCCCCCTTGCGGGTAGCCCCCTTGAGGGTAGCCCCCTTGCGGGTAGCCCCCTTGCGGGTAACCGCCTTGATTCTGATCTGAATATTAGAGAAAGTTGATTAGTACCATTATTAGTAGTAATAAGAGTCGAGTGGTCAGAGAAAGTCCAATTCTGATTTTTTTTATAAATATCTTGGCATGTAGAAAAATACTAATTATAGATTTTAATTAAAAAGTATGATTTTAGAGTAGTTTGAATTAAGCCTGTCAACTTTTTTCATTCAAAAACAAGCAATAATGGTAGTCGCAAAATTAAATCAGGCTATATTTTTAGTTTAAAAAGAATTGCTAAGTGTTACTTAAAATGTTACGGAATGCAGACATGAGTTTCAGTATTTCGGACTTCCTCTATCAAAATGGTCAAGCGAAGGTTGTATTTACACAAAGCACGATAATTTACGAGAAAACAAGAATCGGTACAGAGTGCTGGTTGTGACAATAAGGTACTAGGGTTGGGTATAACAAACAATATATTGTGTAAAGGTGTTAATATAAATTATAATATACAATACCTACATAAACATAACATATCTATATCAGCACAATTGCATAGTAAATGTATTTATAAATATATTTTTAAATATATTTTACTTGCAAATGTCTAAAAATCAGCGTTTTAGAGATTCTGTTGCCCTCTGTGGCACCAAGAGTGTAAGCTAGCAAATGGGGTAAAGACGTGTGTTTATTTGTTGTTGTTGTGTTGGGTTCGGCTAGTCTATTATTAACATCTGACCAAACCTAACTAATATATACATTAGCTGGCAATTTATTTTTCTACTTACAACAGTTAAAAGTAATTGGCAGAGATGTGCAAAAGCATATCGTAGTCGATTTGTTGATTTAGTTTTAACAAAATATACCAATCAATCTACATTACACCTGTGTAATCGTGGCAACTGGTGTATTGACTATTGAATAGAGCAAAATAAATCCAGTCGACACACGAGAACGAGACTATACAGGGTATAAAAAGACCCGTAACGAAGTCCAGAGCCCCGCATTCAGTCCATGATTACGAACATTATTCTGTACGAAGATATTAAATGTAAAGGTAACGATTTTTTTTAAATTTTTTGATATGGATGTGTTTATGTTACCAAACTTTTTTCAACAGAAACCATCACCCGGCTATCATCCGACGCTTTTACACGCGTAAAACAGTTTGTACGTGCATTACATTTGGTGCTGCAAAAAACATCGTTTGACAAAAAAAAATAAAAAATAAAAGTGGTTCACAGCAATTATTTCTGCTCTATGTTACTTGTTTTAAAGTATGTATGCGTATATTTCGGCATCGTTACGGGTCTTTTTACACCCTGGATAATAAATACAGGGTGTCAGGTAACACGGTATAATACCACAACTGGGCCATCCTATTAAATGTAAAGAACAACTATTTGTATGGGACCAACTCTGAAGTGGCGAAAAAATAATCTGCTCTTCTATACAAATACTATTATGACCTATGATTTTATTTATTTATTATTTCAGGAAGGTTTATAGCTGTCATTATTATCTTTATAGCTATGAAAAATCTAAAAGCTAATTACAAACCTTCACAAATACAAAATGAATTTCGTTCGTCGGTTCGTTCTTTTTTAACTTTAATAAGGTATAAGCTCTTGGCCTTCATCGCACCTGATGAGAAGTGATGATAAGACTAAAGGTGGTCGCAAACTTCACTCAAAATCCATTGACAGACTGAGATAAGATAAGACGGATTGGTGCTTCTATCATTATAATCACTCTTTGACTAACAGAGACAATAGAAAACTGCTTTTGTTATAATTTACCCCAGCAGCAAAGAATAATTCTGTCTATGAGCACTATAAAGATGACCTTCACCCTATACCTTGACGTCATCGATTGAAGTTGCTTTAGCCAAGACACTATAGCATTCAGTTTATATTGAAAGGAAGCTTTTTTTATAATAACATGTATTAAACATTAACTATGTTTTATATTAATGCGAACAGAGTTTATATTACAAAGCTTTTGCCGACCATACCCGATTTTACCGTAGGGGTCAGCAACTCAACATTAGTCGACCTTACTAGATTATCTTCGGGGCGGCGTTATAGTCTCATATCAGGGTGGAAAGCTCCCAAGTTCTATTTGAATTAATAAAAATCAATTGCCGAAATGTTTGTACGCGCATCACTTCTGAACGGCTGCACCTATTTGGCTAATTCTTTTTTTGTTGTGTTCGACAAAGATTGTGTAAAATATTTTTTTTGGAAATTCGTCACGGGATACAGGCTGTTCACGCAGACGAAGTCGCGGGCGGGCCGCTAGTTTATAAAAACAATTGACGTTTTTTAACGTATCGAAATATGTAGAACATAACGAAACGTTGGCAAAAAATTACTAACAGTTTAAGCGCCATGTCAGTCACCGGTGACTGACAAACAATACATTTTCTGGTTATGTGGCAGCCAACGTGCTAAGTACACACGGCGTCAGATCAACCTACCCAAAACTGTCAAACTTCTACAATCAATTTTGAACTTTATTGTTTGATTCTAAAGATCAATATTCATTGGAGAAACTTGACAGTTTAATGTAGGTTGATCTGACGCCGTGTGTAGGTACCTCAGATGGGCATCGTTGACTGCTATAGGTACTGGGCGCAGCCGCCCGGATTGCAGAGGAGACGTGGGTTCGATTCCCACTTGAGGTACTTAGTCATTCTGTTCAACGTTTCGTTTTCTTCGAGTACCTATATTTGATCGCTATTAACGCAAAAAATCAAATATTACATAGCGAAACATTTTAGATAACATAACTCACAATTGTGATGTTTATCTATAAAACGATGTTCAATGTTTCTATTACTAGGAACATAGGATATGATTAGATTATACATTGTAACCTAACCTGACACATGCAATTTATGTTTCACTGCTAAGTTTACATTCTGATAAACACTAGCAGCAAACACGAAGCAAATGCTAGTAATTTAGTCAAGTATACGTACATGGCTTGGTTAGGGTGGATTCGACCAAACTGGAATAAGGTCTTATACCTAGATTAAACGCCGAATTTGTATAGACTAATCTCGGAGTAAGACTTATTCCAGTTTGGTCGAATCCAGCCTTGGTTTGATATATTAAAGTTGGTTTTAAATAAGCCAACAAGCGAAGCAATGTATCGCTACTCGACTAAATTACTAGCACAGATAAGTACTAGACTTTACGTAGAATGTTGAAACTTATTTATATTTCAGTATCGTTTAAAAGATTATATTTTATATCATAAGTTTCCATTATACAAATGCAAAGTGCGCGGCCAAGTTTAAAAAATTGTGCCAGTGATCTCATTACAGTTTGTTTTTACTATGATATTCTTGTCGATTTTTATTTGACGCGATGCCAACTTACGATTTGTTATTGCCTGTGACTGGTGATAAAATGATGATCGTACAACGCATACGAACAAATTTGTTATTTATAATTGATATACTTAAGTACTAATTATAATTATAGTACTTAATTGATATACTAATATATAAATAAATTAGACTTATGTTTTGTATGACTGTGTTTTTTAAAAGAGCGGGGCCTTCTGAAACGGGCATTTTAGAATGCCAACTAGGATAATTCTAACAATTGTTTACGGTTAAGTTACTTTGATAGACTGTAATAAATTCATTTTCATTTATTTGTTTGATATGATTCAGTTTGTTCATGAATTTGTTGGCTTTATGTAGGTATTTGTGAAAAAGAGATAAATAAATAAATAAAAATTATAGATGATTCTTGCGAGAAGCATTCGTAGCTATAATTTTTCTCATTACTAGTGTTGAATCACCATTTCATGACAAAAAAGGGGATTAAGAGTTAGGTAGTCAATCTGTCGATAATGTAGTCGTATTGTTTTTTTATGCCTGGCTATTAATCTCGATGTATACTTATGGCTGGGCTGTTCCAGACTCATCCCACCACATTAACAATGACTAAGCAAGGGCACATTAAAGTGACAAAGTAGCGTGTCTCGTAATAAAATTATATCTAGTCTAGTTGTGCGAGCTAAGTCGATGATGTTTGTTACGTCATGCAATTCGTTACGTCCGGACGTTTCTAGTTTCTAGAAGTAAACGCATAACACGACTTTGTTCTTTTTTTATAAGAGAAGGAGGCAAACGAGCAGGCGGGTCACCTGATGGAGAGTAATCACCGCCGCCCATGAACACCCGCAAAACCAGAGGAATTTCAGACGCGTTGCCGGCCTTTAAGGAAGGAATAGGAATTGTGAGGGGGGGGGGGGGGGAAGGGCCTCCGGAACCCTCACTGGCCGGACGAAAAACAACAGCACCAAGTGCCATTATTTGTGACGCCTTTACGCCGAATATTCGTGAAAGGGTGGTATTACCCCGGGCGAGCCGGCCCAATGCGTGCTGCAACGCAGCGTGGCTCTACCACTCCACTACACTCAGTTCATTTGATTATTTATAAAATCATTGACTCATCACCATCATCAGCCTATAAACGTCTCACTGTTGGGTTCAGGCTTATCCACGTTTACCAACATAGGTCGTTAGCCGTTAAAAGACCCGACTAGAAGAATCTTACAACACTAACTGAAAACGAATAAATGTATTATTGCAAATATAATAAAGCCCTGGCTTTTGAAATATATAACATGTGTTACAAAAACCAGTTCTTTCTTAAGTTGACAAAGCTCACTGGATTTTGTTGTAATAAAAGGCCCCCCGTTGACCCGGGAAAGCTAGTCGCTGAACTTGCACGATCGCAACCCGCTTCTCGATCATTGACGAAGACTCTATTTTTTATTTTTTTATTAAGGGGCGTGCAGTTTTTTTTATTTATAATGAATTTATACAGGAAAACCTCTATGAGGGCAGCACTGTCGCGACCCTTTATGAGAAAAGCTCCTTCGGGTCCTGTTTGGAAATTAGCTCGCCTAGTCTCAAACCGTTCGATTTCGTGGCCAAGGCAAAATAAGGTTTATGGAGCGGGTGTTGTAGGCAATGTCATTAGCAGTTCAGAGATCATATTTATTTGTACATTGACTTACTACCAAAAAGAGCTGTTCTCAATATATACTATTGTCAATAAGACTCAATTTCAAATAAATCGAGTCTCATTGAAAGTTATTCCCAAAAGTTTAAGTTTAAAAGTTTTAGTATCAAAGTACTCGATTATCATAAAAACTGATTTTCAAAACGTCCTAGTCTCTAAAACACACATTTATTATAATCTCTAGACAAAATCATCAGTCAAATTTAAACACTATCATAAAGATCATATAGGTTAAGTTTTAGGTAGCAAAAAAAACATATACTTAATGAATTTTGCCTCTCAAGTTTTTTTTTCAAAACTTGGAAGTTCTGGGTTACACACGGAATGAAGAAATCTACTTATTTTAGGAAAATTCCTAACTTCATCCGATTCGCCCTGCGAACCGATTCACCTCGTTCTACTATAATCAAACAAATTTACCTTTCTTAATTCATAATCCAACACTTTTAGAGAACTAATCTGGTGCTAACAGCAATTTTTACACTCAAACCTCCTGAATCAAACATTCAGTGTATTATGGGTCTAGGACGTTTTGAAAATTAGTCATTATTAGAATCGTGTGTTTTGATATTTCCATGTGTATATATTTTAGTGTATTTATATGAGGAAAACATCTTATTTTTACAATATCACAACTTATTACCGCTACGACCGCTAATAATAATAATTGCTTTTATTATTTTTACTGTATTGATACATTTTCCATCATATCAACATGCCAGTTGACATGATGGAAAACTTAAAACAAAGGATTGCTATGCTATTATGAAACCCACACAAAAATAGACCTTTGTCAAATATAGCCAAATGAGTAGCCCGTCTCATTTAGGGATGATTTATATTAGAGTGGGCCGTGCACGAGGCGGGCGCCACTGATTTGAGACGTTGCATACATTTTGTATGAAGCAGTTCATATTACACCGTGCATGATCCGTGTCCCGTCCGGGCCTGGACGGGACACGCCCCGTGCACGGCCCGCTCTAATATAAATCATCCCTAATACATAAGGTATAATACAGCTTGTGTCGTAATCAAAAGAAACATAAAAGCCAAAATACTAACGCTACGTCGCCTACGTACTACATAAACAGTTTTTTTTTATAATTGGCCACAATTGGTGTGGCACTCTTAAAACCGTAAATAGGGTCTATATTGGATCGCCAAATTTTTTGTACTCCTAATTATTGTCAATGGCATACAAACCATTTAAGCTTTAATTTTTTTCGCACAATTTTACTTGTGCTAAATTTGTTAAGCCTGTTTTTACTTCGCCTAACTCTTTATCGCCGTATTTAAACTTCCAAAATGCGACATTAGCCGGAACCATTCATAATCCCTACGGCTACTATTTACATTTACTACATTGTAATTCGCACAAAGTTAAAACAAGCAAGCATGCAGCATGCTACGCTTTACGCGCTTCGCTTCGCGATTGTCTTAAATTTCTAACCTATCACGTGACCTACAGGAGTAGGGCAGCTAGTATTTTTGTTGTCTAGTTAAAAAATATTAAAGTTTGAACTTACTTAATTATAATAATAAATTAGTGCTTTCAACACTACAGTGTAATCTTCGTAATGCCGAAAGAAAGTTATGCTGATAAATTTTAATGCCTTTAATATTACGGATTCTAAAATTAGGGTAGCAAATTTTTAGGCAAAACTATAAGTAAATTTAACTTAGTAATAGTGCGAAAACATTGTTCGTTAAAAGTTGGGGCCAACATAGTTCGGCCATATGAAAAAAGAACTAAAAATTTTAGGCGAACCGAAGGGCACAGTTTGCACAAGTTCATTTTAAAAGTAGCTTTGTCTTTAGTTTTTCTTTTCTTTATTAGGTACGATCGCGATCCGTGCTTACGTCATTAATTAAAGTTACCAAGAGTTACGTCACGACATTCATCAAACCAGGGCTGCGTTCCGTCGCTTCACTCCAGTGAACTCGAGCGCACTCCGGCGCGCGCTCTAATCGTTCCGTGGCTTAGTGAAATTTTAAGGATGAATTATATTGGAGCGGGCCGTGCACGGGGCGTGCCCCGTCCGGGCATATAATTCCCTTATATTAGAGCGGGCCGTGCACGGGGCGTGTCCGGGCGGGGCGGGGCCCGTCCGTGCTGCACAATTTAGGGATGAATTAAATTAGAGCGGGCCGTACATGGGGCGTGCCTCGTCCGGGCCCGGAGGGATGAATTATATTAGAGCGGGCCGTGCTTGACAACTTGTGAAACTTGAGACAAGTTTTCTTCACGAGATTTTGTAAGAAAATTAATTACTTACGATGACAAAAAGTATTCCAGCGAGTAAAACATTTATTACTTAAGATAATTCATGTAAAGAAATAGCGACTTTTAAACGGCTTCACGTGTTAATCTAGTTTTTTACAATTATAAAGGCCTACCCCTTTAGGAGCTTTTTTAAGACAAGAAAAATCATACCTTTTTAAAATATTTCTTTCTACCATAAATTATCAACCCTAGATAAAATTATTATTTTGTACAATTAAAAAGAAATATTAGTTATGAATAAAAAATAATTATCATGTTAGTATCTAATTGTTTTCTTTTTTTATATCTACTTTATTATGATGGACAAATTATTATTTCCGGATGTACAATTATTATGCAATTGACTCAGGTAGAAGAATTTGACTTTGAAAATGAATAAAATACATAATTGAAATATATTGATTTTAATACTCACCTGATTTATTTAATTCATTTCCAATTGGAGTCCATAACAAAGTTTTGAACTTTGACGATGATTTTTGATGCAACATGTCATAAAGTTCCGCATACTTTCGGACATGTTCAATTAATTTTTTATCGTCCATAGCTTCGGTGAAACAAAAGAACACGTTCTTTTTGTGAGAAATAAACGTACGTGGTCTCTCACTAAGCAGTCGTCGCCAACTGTCCGACCTGACCGTACGCAGCACGGAAGCAGTGTGACCATCTCAAAATTGGCAAATCTGCCCGACACTGGCCAAAAATCTACCAAATGGCAGATTTTTGATGAATGAAATCTGCCACGTTCCAAATTTTTAAATAATATTTAAATTATTACCTAAAAAAGGCCGCCTTTTTGTGTAAGTACATACTATTGTAATTGTAATTGAAATTACAAGGTCGTCGGCAACATTTCCTTGAAATCTGCCAAATTCTGCCACTTTTTTGAATCGTCAGCATAGTCTGCCACAGATAAAATTTAAGTGCCAAATCTGCCCAAATGGCAGAAATCTGCCATAAATGGTCACCCTGCACGGAAGAGTGTTCGTATTACGACGGGACGTGGAGGGGACGGGGCGGGACCGTGCAACAACTGTTGTGTAGACGAGCGTCGTCCGGGCCACGTACGGGCCCGGAAGGGACACGGATCATGCACGGTGTAAAATGAACTGCTTCATACAAAATGTATGCAACGTCTCAAATCAGTGCCCCGACAGGGCACGCCCCGTGCACGGCCGGCTCTAATATATTCATCCCTTACTCTGATGGTTGTCAGAGCGTAGTTTCATCCGTTCTGTGGCTCCGAGCGCAGCAACCAAACAACCATCAAATCAAATGGTTATTTTTAACTCTGACAGCTAATAAACGTTTTTATCATTGTTATAAAGTGTCAAAGTTTGCAATTTAAGTCAAAAAGTCCGCCTATTTGTTTCCTATTGTTTTCTTTTAAATAATTTTGTTAATTATGGTATAATATACTGTTATAGAGGATCAAGGCGTAAATGTCAAAATATTAGTTTCGGGTAAAGAAAAAACAATACACAAAAATATAAAAAAGTGGAAAAAATGGAGACAGAAGAAGAATTTTCTCTCGT
This sequence comes from Scoparia ambigualis, assembly GCA_963921215.1. Lineage (NCBI taxonomy): Eukaryota > Metazoa > Arthropoda > Insecta > Lepidoptera > Crambidae > Scoparia > Scoparia ambigualis. The sequence goes on from OY992517.1 coordinate 4,860,782, forward strand.
TTTGGACGTGGCTCGGTTGCAACTCAAACGGGTTTTAGAGTTAAACTTTCCAAATAACGGAACGCACGTCACCTGACAACACATAACAGGTTTAAAATAGTCACATTGAATATTCGTATTCAACAAAAGCTGTTTTGTGTTAGCAACTAAAACAATTAAAAAACTATAGGAATATAGAAGCTTTTGAAAACATTTTTTTATACTGAGAATGACAACAAACAATATAAAAATAATAAAAGTGATTCATGCTGCAGAAGTTCAAAAGATAAAGATAACAAAAATGTTCCGCTTTAAAATCAGAATCTGATAAGGAGACATGAGATATCACAACAGATAGTATTATGAATAATGAACTGTAATGTTTATTATAAGGTCAACTTGGGTAAGACCGGTATAGGTACTGTATTAATAGTTACAATTGATTTGCTCACTTTATTAATAATTAAAATTAATTTGCCATAGGTCTCTTTTAATTATTCTAGAAAGACGGGGTTTAAAGCAGATGGCAAAGTAGTCATTTGTGAACATAACAAATAGGGCGAATGTCCGGGCTTACTTATGTCTTGGCAATACGGATGGTATTTTGAAAACACATTTTCTAGACGGACTTCCATGTGACGAGGGGTTAGTTCGTCTACGACAACCTCAGGCGGGAATCGAACCACGCACCTTCTGCATTCCGGGCGACTGCCTTAACCACTTGGCTACCTAGGTCTGACTTTCAACCGTCGAAATTTGTCAGTGATTGATGCTTATGTTTTTAGTCAACATTGCTTCATCAAATCTTAGAAGTTTTCACCTCTGAGATCCGAAAGAAATATTTTTACAAATATTTGAAACATTCGGTTAAGATGAAGCTGCGTTTTATAGATTAATGTTTTATATTTTAGCGTTTTATTAACGCTTAAATATACTTAAGTAAATTTTTAAACACTGAAAAAAATTTTACTTAAGGTAAAAGAGGTTGTCGTCTTTTTTCAGTGTTTAAAATTTTACTTAAGTATATTTAAGCGTTAATAAAACGCTAAAATATAAAACATTAAGTTCGTCTCGTAGGAAGGAAGTATTTGTGTATACAAAAATGGACTAATAACCAGTCAGTGATATGGACATGCGGGTTAGTAATGAATAAAATTTTTTACGGTTATCAATTTATGGTGTACATTCGTTTCAGTTTGAAAAACCAAAAAAATGAGGCAACTCCGTCATATAACTGGGTGAAGGGGTGTAAAACATTTTTTCACATGGATAGTTAAATTATACAATATATTTGAATAAAAAATAGCCCCTATTTTGGATGAAACCCTGTTTATTAGTACCTAACTATGACTTTGTAATTCAGAGGCAAAGGATTTTTATAAGCTAAACAAAAACTGTATTCTTTATATAATAAATGGCAATAAAGTCGCATAACATACTAAGATTTAATTCTCCTGTTATTTACATGGTTCATTAATGTCATGCGTGGTATATTATAAACTTTTGCCGCTTTATAACCACTGAGTTCTCCACTTTAAATTGCTCGCACTGCTTGAATTTTGAATTATTTTATTGAAAAATAAAACCTTGTGTTAGGTACTTAATAGGCTACAATACAACGGTGAAAACCAATTATACCATTATTTCGAAATAATAAATATAGAATTAAGGTGGATAAATCATCAGTAATCAAGCGAAGCCATTTAGTAAGTAGGTTTAAGTGCTAAAACAGAAAAGGTTTTTAACACCTGTTTTGAGGCATGATCGGCATATCAATAATTTTGTGTTTCACTTTTTTTTTCCAAAGTACGCCTAGTAGCGCCGTCTATCTAAGACTATTAGAATCAAAAATCGATTACTGTTTTACCGACAGAACAATAACAACGTAGAGATGTTGTAAGCTGCAAAAAGCCGTGTGGACGGGCTTGCCCCCTAGACGGTGTTCCCCAAGTTGACCTTATATAATAATATAAGAACTAATGAATAATATAAATAAATATATCTAATGAGTTGCCAGTATTTGTACATTGAAAAGCATAATCCTATATACCATTTGTTTAAAAGTCATAATTTGTGCTATGTGCTAGGTGTAGAGTAGGTACATAAATAATAATTGTAATAATTCAATATTGTAACATACACTGGAAATGTGTTGATATTGCCAGTAATTGTTTGTTCCAAAAGCTACTTCTCGTTATTATAGCTAGTGCTTGGTGTTGGTCAGCTCAGCATAGCCTTAACTTAAGTAATTGTTAGATAATTAAAATCTTGTGCAATACAGTTTTTTAAAAATTACATAACCATATCAAAGTCATATCCAAAAACAAATATCTTTTGAAAACATTCAAATCGGTTCATAGACAAGACATTAGACACTTGTATTATTATGTATTCTATAATTAGAATAATTTCCAAATGAACTCATACCTAATAAAATTTGCCTGAAAACATTTTATTGTGAATTTTAAACAAAGCCTATTAAATAGTTTATAACTTGATTGTTTAAGCTATTATGTCCTCTCTGTATTTATTTATGTAAATAAATGATTTTAATTATCTAACAGACATTTTACATCACAACATCACAGGGGGTAACATACAATAATAAAAATCAAATATAAACCTCCTGGATACACCCCTGGATTCTGCCACATCTTCGGTTAGTAACTGTACAAAAATATAAATAATAAAATTAGAAATCTAAAAAAAGATTGTACATACACATTGTGTTGTAGTTGGGCTGGTCAGATGGATTTAGTTTGTTGGTGGCCGTTTTTACAGATATAATTTACACGATGCCACAATAAACTGCTGAAAGGAGGAAAAACCATGATAAATAATACACACAAACAGTTTAAATAACACACAATGCATGGTGTGTGGCGATGACTTTCCGAATATCGAATTTTACTGCAAGCAATTTTTACATTCCCATAATTAATTTCCCAATTTTTTATTTTTGGTGCTTTTTTTTCCCGGAGGGTAAATATCTGAATACGTATTTTTAACTTAAAGTAATATATCCATTCTCAAATATTCCTAGTCGCGTAATTTACACATTCACTTACGTGATCACTAGGAAATATTACTTTAAGCAATTTTTCTTATCTAATTGCTATGCTATTTTAAAAAAGTAGGTAAGTACTTAAGAGGCCTATTACATCTCGAATGTGATTTTTGCGTAAAATGCCCATTTTCGCATTTTGTAGTAATTTTGCAGTTGTATTTATCGTTTTTATCGAAATAGGAAAATAAATTTGTGCATAATATTACAAATCACCATTCTGTGAGCATAAGTTGAATTCGGACGGCCGGCGCATCGTATTTTGTAGTAACTTTGCAGTTATATTTATCTTTTTTATCAAAATAAGATAATAAATTCATTATAAAATCTTTATTCCTCATGAAGTAACAATTACTCTGGTATACATTTTGCTCAATAATATTATCGTAGATAGGAGATATGATTCACAGTTAACTTATAGCGATTTTCGAAGATTTTTGGTTTAGAATAAGATTTTTTTCCTACATAAAATCAAATATATCTAAAAATTCCGAGGCCGCACTATTCGACTATATAAGAGATAACATTATATTTTTTTTATTTCACTTGTTTAGAACAGTAGTTCAATCGATGAGCTCAAAAAAGTGCCTTCGAGCACTTTATGAAAATCTTTCACTGCAATTTTGGGTATAATTAAAAAGTTAAGCAAAATTTACAAAAAGCGAGGCCGCTACGCACTATTCCAATAGCTACTCTAAACTAATCATTAAGTCATAATTGTTAATGTATTTTTGTTTCTGAGATTCATAAGGTCAAAATTGGCCATTTTACGCAAAAATCACAGTCGAGCCGTAATATGCCTCTTAACATTAAAAAAAAATATCAATGTCCGGAAAAAAAACTATCAGAAAAAGATTAGATTGGGAAATAGTGCGAAAAGAAAAAAGCTTTTAAAAAAAAACCTCTGGAAAAAAATATATCCGGAAACCATTTTTTTGGGAGATTATGCTAATGCAAAAATCGCTTGCAGTAAAATTCGATTTTCGGAAAGCCATCGCCACACTTATGGATACAAACAGTAAGAAATATCTTTATTATTGAAATTTTTGCATTCACAATGCTATATAGATAAAGGATAAAATGTTTACTAGAAAAAAAACAACCACTCTCAGGAAAGCTTGAATGGGAATCGAACCCATGACCTTTGGATTGCTGGTCCACTGCTCTAACCGCTAAGCTACCGAGACCCCAGAAGACTCGTCGATTTTTTTTTTGTAGTTTGTGATACTTTTTCTAGTAAACATTTTATCCTATATTTATATTCATTCTAAATGCAAAAATTTGGTTGAGTGTCGTCTTAGGGGCTGTTGGAGTATAGCCTTAGGGGCACTATGGGCAATCTAAAAAACCAAAAACAAATATTTTTCTTTAAAAAATATTTTTGGACTAATAATTTTCACAAAAAAAATTTACCCCCATAACCCTCCTTTTTTTATAGGTTCCATGGATAGTGGTCATTAATAGGAACACTTTAGGTCAATAAAGTTTTTTGTAGTTTTTAGTGCAGTAAGTCAAATGCTCTCTTTACAGTATTGCTTGTAACTTAAAAATGCTGCGGTTTACGTAAATACTTTAAAAAAAAAAAAAAATGAATATAAAAAACAAAAAAAGGATATAAAAAAAAATATATATATAAAAAAATAAAAATAAATAATCATTAAAAAAATACAAAAAAAGATACAATAACAGAAAAAAAAAAAAAAAAAAAAAAAAATGTTCCATGTCGCACCCCCAAAATGACCCGGCGGCAATTAGCGCCGCCGAGAAGCAGCCCGGGTAATGAGGCACGTATGCCTCGACGCCCGTACCGGTCATACGACCGATGAATAATACAGTACAAATCGACATGTATGCATACAACCTGAAATGAATTTGCAATCGACTATGTATGCATATAACCTGAAATGAATTTGCAAACGACCAGCCCTTATTAAACTCCTTTGAACCCCAGGAGCTCAAGTCTGCTTAAGACAATACTAGCATATTGGCGTTTCTGTGGCTCCATAATGGTGACATTTCCCATCACTATTCTACCATAGAAAGTCCACAGCATTTATATTTACAAGTGGCCATTATTATTATCAGCAAAAAGTATAAGTACCTATCTAGTGCGATGATAAATGTACGACCAAAGATATTATAAAAGGTACGACAACCTACATAAACGGACTAAGTCCTCTTTTGCAAAAAAATTGGGTTGTCTGCATATCTGGCACTATGCTGATGAAAACTTGGACATATGAGTAATGGCCATTTGCTGTTTAAAAATGTGGTCGTTTGCGTATCTGTTACTATGCTGTTGAAAACGTGGTCATAGGCATGCACGGGAACTTGCGTTTCTGGTACTATGCAAGGAAAGGGACAGATGACGTATACATGAGATTAGTTGATGAACATAATGATGCCAATATGATAAGTCCAAAAAATGGGGGAGGTATCAGTCATCAAAAAAAGCTAAAAGTTTTAAGTCTCAAATTTAAAAAAAAAATTATTCACCTAAAGTGTTCCTATTAATGACCTCTATCCATAGGACCTATAAATAGGGGGGTTATTGGAAATAATTTTTTTGTTTCAATTTCAAAAATAAAAAAAAATTCAATAATAAAGATATTTACAAGCGATTACGTCTTCATCAATGGTTAAATACTTGAAATAGTATTTCTTTCGACTGTGAGGGTAGACTTCAGTGATTTAAGAACCTAGAATGGTATATCGAAAGACTCTTCCTCGATAGATAACTTCACCGAAATCACTCTTAGCCGACTGTTGGTTTTACGAAGAAATCCATCATCGATAGATAATTTCACCGAAATCACTCTTAGCCGACCATTGGTTTTACGAAAAAATCCTTCGCCGATAGAACGTTTCGCCGATAGAATGTTTCGCCGATTCAACGTATCGCCAATTGAACGTTTCGTCGATAGAACGTCTCGCCGATATCAACCATCAACGATAGTTGGTTTTCCGAAATAAATAATTTCACAAGAACAAAAACAATTTATTAAATAATAGATCAAAAATACCTACAAGGTAAACAAAAAAAATAGTAATAGTATTTATGTACTTGTAAATTATTGAAATGTAAGCATGATGTTCTGATAATATTAAACATAATGTCAAGTATTATGATATTGAAAACTGTATGACTAGGTAGGTATGGCTAAATTAACAAATAAACTAACTAATTAACATTATTGACGATACCTTGAATCGGCGAAACATTCTATTGGCGAAGGATTTTTTCGTAAAACCTACAGTCGGCTAAGAGTGATTTCGGTGAAATTATCTATCGATGAAGGATTTCTTCATAAAACCAACGGTCGGCTAAGACTGATTTCGGTGAAGTTATCTATCGACGAAGAGTCTTTCGATATACCATTCTAGGTTCGTGATTTAATACCGCTGGGTTACAGCGTATCACAAACTACTAGAAAAAATTCAACAAGTCTGCTGGGGTCTCGGTAGCTTAGCGGTTAGAGCAGTGGACCAGTAATAAATACTCAGAAGGAAGGAATTAAAAAACGCAACAATATCAAAATACTTATCAAATTATGACAAGGTCAGCATGACTCATTGTCTGACTGACCAATTATTTGGTATCATCCTAAGTTTACCAACATTTAAAATTTTAGACAAACACATAGTCCATATTGGTGAAGTGTAATGGTATGACATATTCATAGAAAGTAACACATTCTGAAGTCCTCAGTTAGATATTATTAAAAAGTATCTAGGGACTTCCCTTCACTTCCATTTCGAATAAAAATAGCTATACTGATTAGTTTCAGTTATCAATGAGAGGACCAGCGATTTGCTGTTGTATTACTCATGGAAATTAGCGGTAAGAAGCCGCAGCCAGATGTAATTTGAAGAAATTGTGACGCAAGCCGTAAATATTTTTTCTTCCAAGTCACATCAGCCACCAGCAACGAATATTATATTAAGTATAGCGGATTAGCATTAGAACCTTAACACCAACATTGAATGTATGTTGGTATAAAACAAATAAAAAGCTGGGGAACGTCGATAGAAAGTGCTAGATAAATGGCGCAACAAATGATCGATCTGTTTTCAAAATATTATAGAACTACTACTTTTGCTTCCAAATCTTACCTGTGTTTTAAGACAACACAACCTTTATTAGACTGTAAACTCACAATTTGTGCGATTTAACAACTAGATAGCGCAAAAGTACATAGATTTAATCAAAACATGATCAAAGATCAAAACGCACGCACGATCCGTTTCCTTCCTCCACCCACAATACAGCATGTATACAGTACTTACAGATTATTTTTGTATGCTGTTCTTATTGATGAAATATAGTAAGATACACAGTTTGATATCTAAATTCTATTGGAGGGTAAATATTAAGCTTGGTTTTGATTGGTTGATATTGAAGTTTTCACAAAATGGCGTAAATTTGTTTGTTCTCTTTGCCTAAATTCATTAAGTTAAATAATATGTGGAGCTCCCTGCTCAATACCAAAAAGTTATATTTCCATAATAAATTATAGACTAAAAAATAAAAAAACAATATAAATTGAACCACAAAATGATTACAGTTTATAAAGGCCCCAGTACACATTGGCGTATGTTGGCATTGTTGGCCCACTACCGTACTATTGCTTTTGCTCCACTATCGATAGTCTATCAATAGACTATCGAGCGGCAACACTAATCTACACAATGGCGATGGCTGGCAGTGGGCCAACATACACCAATGTGTACTGGGGCCTATAAAGCATTTTATTCTATGGTCCCACTGTAGTTCTATTGCTTAATATGACCCCTATCCACTTAAGCGTCCCAGCCCGTATATACAGCATGGCGCCCAGCGTCCAGCTGTTTCCAGAGCTGCTAGAAGAGTGTACAGAAGTCTACGAACCCTGACTGAGCTGACAAAAAGCTTAGAACCAAACAACTACTCAGGCTATATCAAAACTTAATATACGTACGAAATGCTTAGAAAACGCAGTATTTTAATAAGTTAACAGTTAATTACGAAAATCTATTACAAAAATTACAAAAATAAACATTCTAAGACAAAAAAAATAATACTTGGAAGCCACTGTTTGAAACTATAAAGAATCATACCATGTTCGACAGCTAAAACCATAACGATTGTTTTGATGTGCACATTATTCTTAGAGCATTTATGGTTTAATGCTGTAGGACATTATTAGGAAGAAGGATGATTACGAAGAGTAATAACAACATTTTTAGCACCAAAAAAATCCTATGCAAAAAAAATGGCGAACCGTCAAAATTGTCAACAATTTCATTTTTTTACTAAAGGTTCTCGTACACTATGCCATAGTTTCAATTGCTCTGCGGATCAATTGATATCCATACAGCCACCTCTCTTGCGGAACTACGAACTAGGTGCAGTGGGCAACAACCTTATCAAAGAACGTTGCCGTGTTTATGGCGCTTGGTCAGAAAAAAAAATTAGTTGCAATGTAACCAATCTCGGACCAAATATTTGGTCCGAGTAACCAATCTTTAACCCCTTGCATGCGCAACATGCCCAATTTGTGTCGATTTAAAATATGGCGCATATGCGCAATGCCCAATTTGGGCAGATTGGCAAGGGGTCTGTTTTATTGACAATTTGAGCTGTTAAAACTATATGTATCCTTCTTTAGTTATTATTACTTTGCCTTAATGTATAGAGTGGGACAAAGACGGCATTACAACGCAAGAAATGTTTCAAAATGGCACCGATAAACGATAAGTTCGTTCAGTCAACGTTATCGCTCGATACTATGCGTCACTTCTGGCGCAAATAAAAAATGTATGGCGAGGTTTATTCTGTTTTAAACATTGATATATATACACTAGATTAGCAATTACCGCGCGAAAGCGTTGCCACCTCACATAAGGCCACAGCCATATGCCTAGCTAATGTCAGTTCAGTCCTCAGTGTGACGCCGGCCAGGTTGAACCGGACGGAAAATGGGTAAATGCATAGTGAAAGAGTGCGATTGAAGGTCACAGAATCATCATAACTCAAGCGGAATTACTTTCCATAAGTATGTACATTGTAAATGTATTGATATTGACGTAAAAACACACAAAAAATCATTTAATAACAAATATTGTGATTTATGTTCAGTGTGTTGCCATTAAAAACCTCGTTTTGGTTTTCCACTTTAATGGGAGAAACAAATTAATCAATGGATGAAGTTGTAACCTTCGATTTTAAATAATAATATGTAATTATATTTTAAGTTTCGTTCAAAAGATTAATGCAATCTTATTAATTTGTAGTATATTTAATCAATTAATAATCTAATAATCATATTAAATGATCAATTTTGCAGGGTGCCTAAAGATGCAGGACGCCGTGAGAAGAAATATTTAAAACAAGATTATAGCATGAAAACATACAAAAAAGAGACTAAACACAAAACTGATGTTTCATAGCGGAGTTTGATTACTGTTTGTATAAATAAACTACCATTATGCACAACTCATTATCATCAAGAGGGAAAAAAAGAAATAAAAATACTAATGACTAGGCAGTATGGTCTCTGATCTTAGCCTGTTCCTTCACGGAACAAATCTCAGAGGGCCTAGTCAACTGGCAAACGCTCGACCGGTGACAGCTTCAAAATCGCTCATCAAATTCGACACATCGATATCGATAAGCTAAGGGATATAGAACATACAGGCTTGTCTTAGTATTTTTTTGTTTGATGATAATGTAACGCTTATGTAAGATTAATAAATAGGTAGTAACCACACCGATCCTTTTGAGTTTTAGTGAATTGAATGTCACTTTACTAAGAAATTCGGGTAGACTCCTTGAGACAATTTGAAAAATGAATCAATAGCTTTTTTCGCCGGAAGTTTGCCAGGCAAGCACGTTTGTAAATAAGTACTTATAATGATGACGAGTGACTTACCCACCATAATATGATATTGATATGAGACCAAACCCATTTTTCAGCTTATAATATAAATAAATTAAGACTGAAGACCACAAGCAAACGCTTGCTGCCAAGAATTTCTCAAATATTAACAACTTGACGTCCGTCTGTAATGAAATAAGTGATAACACTAAATGTTACAAACCGCGCGAACATTTAAACAGTTTGATCTTAGATGCGAGTACCCACTAGGTAGTGATTAAAACGTTTGCATCTTGTATGAGTACATCGCCTAAAGTAACTCTATGGCGTAGCGGCTAAGGCTTTCGGGTTTAGTTGTCTAACTACAACACCTATCACATTACTTTTCTAATTGATTATTGTCCTAAATAAAATAAAATAAAAAACATTCCAAGTACATGGTTTTGCTAGTTAAATTAAAACTAATTTTAAAATATGCAAACTAGCGAAGCAATGTACTTACTGTTACTTGAAAGGTAATGCTAGAGGTTTAACTAATGCAAAAAGTCCCCGCCCGCACCGCACCGGTTTGTGATCTTGCCAGTTAGTTACGCAACTTTCACATTACCGAGCTAAAGGATGGGTAACCAAATAAAAAGCGTCTCGAGCTCCTCCGTGCTTCGGAAGGCACGTAAAGCACACTGCGGTTGTATTGGCTCAGGGCTTAAGCCTGTTATAGCCCAGTCTTTCTAGTGCTGTCGTTCATGTCACTCGACTAATGCGTCATAAAATTACGGCGATCGGCCCGCAGGACGTTCATAGGATGACGATGAAGACAACATCGCCTTAATATAGGATTGTTTCATTGTTACTTTTTTATAGCGGTAGGTACCGAAAATAATTGAAATTAAAAGTCAAATCATTTATTAAATATACGCCTTCACAGACACAATGACATGATCGTGGTCTCTACGCGACAAGTTAAAATATTTATTTATTTTACATTATTTATTTCACTGCCATTCATTATGAGTTGGTTGATAATGTTTCGAAATAAAACATAGGATTATTTATATGTTTACCAAAAATAATTTTAAAACAATTAATTTTATATAATTACCCTAGTATGTTGATAATGAATCAAGTACAACTTTAAGCCATGTTTAATGCAGTTTCATTGTTGGATACGACATGTGGTACACATCCCTTCTTTATTGTGAGCCTGATGCAGCATTAAATATTGGTGTTATTATGATTAACCATGCTTTTTGAAGGTATCCAGAATCTCCTAAGAAATTGGAACAATATACTTACTTATAGAAAATTGTCATACTTACATAAAAAGTTAGTAGGTAGGTAGTATATATTTACCAAAAATAATTTAAAAACAATTAATTTTATTTATTTATTTTATATTCACAAGTGAATCGACAGTTCTATAAAAAGTATAACACTGAAAATGTGAAACAGCAAACCATTTACAGATTCACACAAATAAAAATGTGATAGTAACATTACAAACTCAAGCAACAATTACAATCGATTACTTCACAATCGCCAAATTGATAATAACTAAACTATTACATAGTATGCTAGATATGGAACTTAATTTGAATTATATGTATAACAAGCCACCTTATGTTAAGCCACCTATTTAAAGAAAAAACAATATTATAACAAACACAATAGAACCCACCAGATTTAATAATCGGATAATAATAATGCAAGTTTATACATATAATTACCTTTGTATGTTGATAATGAATCAAGTACAACTTCAATAGCTTAATGTAAAAAGTAGTAGAAAAAACTAGTAGAAATTGATATAAGTAGGTACTTAAACATTTTCTATAGGTACCTACTGCAATTAAAATTAAATATCAAGTAAAAAATAACATTAATGTCGTATTTCTTAATATATTCTTATTTCCTTACCTAACTCTCTCAAAGTCAAAGTTTATTAAATATGAGGCTTCACTTTCTCTTATTGACATTAAAACTATATGTGTATAAAAATAAATGCCAATTGTGTGTTTATGAAGGTACTGTTTTTTAGTAGTACCTACCTAAGTGAATCTTTTTAATAAAGTACAATAAACTTAGAACTAAATTAACTTTATACTTAATTTTTCCCCATCATATAAACCAAATCACTATTTTATGGGTTAAATATATTTATGGCACACTGTTCCTTTTCTTAAAATAAAAATGTTGTCAACGAAGGTATTGTTTTTTTGTACATAAGTAAATCTTTTTAAATAAAGCACAATAAACTTAGAACTAAATTAACTATATTTTTGGCACAGACTGCTCCTTTTTGTAGAATAAAAACGTTGACAACATTAGAGCTCCACAAAAAAAATCATATAAATAACTAAATTCAACGATGCCAAAGCCATGTTCAATGCAGTTTCATTGTTGGATATGACATGTGGTCCACACCCCTCCTTTCTTGTGAGTCTGATGCAGCATTAAATATTGTTGTTATTATCATTAACCATGCTTTTTGAAGGTATCCAGAATCTCCTAAGAAATTAGAACAATATACTTACTTATAGAAAATTGTCATAGATAAAAAGTTAGTAGGTAAGTACCTATGTATTATACAAAATTGCTTGATATTGTTTTTTACCAAATAACCATGTTTGTTCACCATTCTGAGGAAGTCCATCCTCCAAATTATGAGGTAACATTTAAGATTTTTGAATCGTCGTCTCAAATCTGCAAAACCACATAAAATAGTTTTATCTTTATGTCAATACTCTTTATTCTAGCAATTTTAACAAAACTGACATTTCCTGGTAAATCCCAATATAATAATAGGCATAATACTTACCTTTATTATGTAAGTAATAATTTATTTATTAAAACTTACCGTTTGAACGTAAGGACTGATATCTTTTCCTATTAAGAAAGATGCTTGTCTGTATAAGATTTATAGGGTATAGTCAATAGGTACACCTTACTACACTTAGAGCCTTGGTTTAATACTCTAAGCTACCTGGCAAATTAAATCTTCATTGGAACCTGTAAAACAAATAGGCAATCTAAGTTATAAATTGATAAATGGACATTATGGATAGGTTACATTTAATATTTATACAAAAAGTCCCTTACTGTTGTCTTAATCTTGACCTTTCTTGTCATGATTAAAGGTACTTAGGTGGATTTATTTGGCCCAAATGTTTGTATGGTTTGAGAGCCCCTACAAATTGTTATGCAGCGACTTGCTCTTCGTTGCGGAAAATGTTGCATGACACACATTTATTTGGTCACTCACATCGCAACAACTATCTATATCAGCACGCAATTCCCGGCAGACCTTAGCTAAATATTTGAAAGTTCGTAAACGAGAACTCTGAGAACTATTCACAAGTACAACAAACTCGATTTCGTTACTTTGCTCCAAGTAACGTAGGGAAACATTTCTTCCTTAGCGCCTGAGCACTTGATTATCGCAGTCCACAATAGCCCTAAAAAGAGCATTTTAAACAAAACTTTCAACACAACACAACTATTCCTTCATCAGCTGATCAAACAATCGCCATTTTGTGTGAATTTTTATCTTCAATGTTTGAGTGATCGCTAGATTAGCGATTCTTGGCTTGTCAAACTGTCAATTAGGTCTATTTTAGCGTAAATTTTACGTCGTAGGTAACTTTTGCTTATGTCAATCCCATACATTCGGTTTATCGTAGCGAAGATTTCGTAGCGTTTCATTTGTTTGCCAATTGACTAGGCCCTCAGAACATTATCTATTGTTCTGAGGAACAAATATGAAGACTTCTTGGCGGGAAAGTGAAGCGTCATGTCTTCAGTTTTGTTTTATTTTCCAAAATTTGTGTTTTTTCGAACATTAATGTGAAATAATAGTGGATTATTAACCGTTAAGTGTTTGTGAACGTGCATGAGTGTTGGCAAATGAAACAAAACAGTGCAACATCACTTTTCAAATTCTCTCAAGTAGTCCGCGTGTCCAGAAAGTCCCACATCTTTACTGAGGACTCAAGGGGTTTGGGGAACATCATTTATCATTCATCTTAATCACCACTCATTATCATCAAGGGAAAAAAACAAATAAATAACTAATGACTTGGCAGTATGGCTCAGACCTTAGCCTGTTCTTTCATGGAACAAATATTAAAAAAAATAAAAATTGGTTGCCTGTAAAGTCAGTATACGGGCGAAAGTTTTACGTGACAACGACTTTGAGTGGTAAAATAATTTTAATGTGAATATTCATTCGTATAGTAGGAAGAAGGATGAAATAATAGTAACAATTTAAAACATTTATTTATACAAAGAATTATATTTAAAAAATTCTCTAGTGCTGCGCGCGCGGCAGACCGATCATAGTTGAGTGGGAGAGAGATGCAAGGCATTCGGCGGGCCTCTCTCTCGTTCGGTGACTCATCGTAACGTTACCGAGCGTTACACTTTTTCATAAGTGACTCCCAGCCGCAACCTAATTTAAGACGTTGTCACGTCAAAACAAATATGAAAAAAAAAAAACTGGCAAGTGTCACTGTCTGTCACACGTTTATAGAAACGTAACCAGTACAGTAGGTACCTACATATTATTTTTTTCAAATTAGATAAAATGAGTTTACTTTTTAATATTAGTTGTTACCTGCCGCATACATGTAAGTATTTAAAAAAATATAAAGTAATTATTTTCACTAAGTACACAAATGATTTATTGTTTGTCATTTTAACTGGTTGGCACTCTCAGTTACCCAGCGATATTAACGTTACTTCTAGTTTTAAGTCAATGCAGTTACCATGTATCCATTGATTTACATGTATCTTAAAACATTTACATAAACTTAGGTACTGTCTTTACTAGGTGGACTTTGGTATAATTTAATATTGTGTATAGAAGTTTTTCTTTTAATATCTTTGCTTGAATAAATTTCTTACTCACTTACTTAGCTGGCTTAGCGATCTGAGGTAGATAAATTACGAAATAACAATATTATCATGGTTTTTCTAGTGGTCCGAGGTTTCAGCTGTTCTTCAGTAGCAAGTACCAAATCATGGCGGTTATCTAAAGGCCTCCCTGCCAACCGTAACTCTGAAGGTATACTCACTGATGGGCCGGACTACACCTTTTTAGATGGGAGACCTACACCCTTACTGGTATAGTACCAACTTAAATTAATTCATACTCAGGTTCACATTCATTAGTTGACACCGATTTAATGGGTGAAAAGGGTAGGGGGGTTGGAGGGGCTCCCTCCATCACCACCCCCAAAGATAAGATCAGGGAAATGCATAGTTTTTTATATGGGACCATACTCATCATAACGTAACTTGTCTTTGAACTTTACTAGTTGTAAGAGTAAAAAAATAATTTTGTTTTAAAAAGTAAGCTTGCTCTTTAGAGCCACTGGTTTAGAATGCAGTCATCTATCGAGGAGAGCTAAGCATTACATGATTGTTTTCCATAAAACATTTTATAACTTGTATAAATGTACTCTTTGCAGCACAAGCAGAAGCTAAGACTTCTCAAGCAAAGGGAATATGCGTCTCAAATAGTAGAGCTAAGTTCAGAACTGGATTTTGCGAAAGAGAGACACGCAAAAATGCTCCAATCTGAAGCAGAAGAAAAGCAACAATTCATAGACAACCGGCTTAAGCCTAAGGGGAGAGCTTACAAGAAGTAGTTACAGTTTTATTTAATTTGTAGTAGTGTTTGTAAATTAGTTTTGTAAATATAAGTAATATGTAATGTCATTTTTATCTTTTTATTAATATCACACAAGTTTATGTACATACCTATTATGTTTTGATCTAGTTTCAGAGACTATGCATTAAGGATCACAGTAACAGTGCATTGCCGCAGTCCATTTCGCTGTTAGATGTATGTGCAGTCTTTAGTATGTTAGTCGCCTTTTGACACCCAAGGGAAGAGACAGGTTGGTAGTATTCTTTAAAATAATGAGCTGCCACTTCACAGCTCAGATTATAAAGTAAAATTCACCGTATTTACAACACACAAAATAATAAATAGAAAAAGTTAAGAATTGCACCAAGTCATTCCCATCAGACAGAGAACCGCCTCTGAATGGCGAGGATTAGGAGTTTACCCGCATAGCTTCTGGCTCTGGGGTCTCGGGTGGTTTACGCCAGTTTTGTGGAATGTCTTTATTAAGCTGGTGGTCACTCTGACCCTACAGACCTGGTCTATACTTCAAACGGCTCAAATATGAGATTCCTAGTCAGATTCTTTTACTTGCGCCGTTTGAGGTTCTCTGTGTTATTTCCAGCCGTGCCAGCATTGATGCATTTACTTGGAATGTGGGACGGGGCAAGCATGTCATCACATGTAGTATCAAGGATAGGAGGACAGGATACCTACGGGGATGAGGGAAACTTTTGTTTATAATATTTGTAAGAGGAGGCACGTCTCTGAAGCGTGATATTATGTGCTCGACGCAAATGACTGTTACTAAAAACTCGCATTTATTTATTTTATTTATTTAAAGTTTTGCAACATTATATGATTGGCGAATTTAATGCCTGAGGTATCCTCTACCAGTCAATCATAGGGTGGTGCAGAGATGACATGGTAGGTGCAAATAATTGAGGTGATAAAAATAAAAGAAAGCAGCAAAAAAACATGTAAGACATAAAACATTACAATAAAGTCTATATACTATGGCATAAAACCTCCTTGCCAAAGCTGGCTGGATTTGGAGCGCATCTTTTTTTTTCTGACGCCATTGTCAGTTGGTGTTTTTCTTTTGTTCTGACAACATTAAAGCTGCTGCGAAAAATATCGTGCGTGTGACGTTCATCGCAAACTATCTATTATTCTTTTAACCCTTAACCCATAGATGAATGATTGGCCTCGCTGCGCTCGTCTAGATACCGCGCTACCTATAAACCACAGCTCCGTAAATGCGACAACTCATTATTGTAGTGTGTTTATGACAATATGCCAGGATGCTAGTGTGCGTGAAAATTTGTTGCCAGCTGCTCAACTGTTACCCGAGTTAATGGGAAAAACATTTTTTCTGTGATGTATTAGTTAAGTTGCTGGTTATAAATGTAGCTCAGAAAATATTTAAAAATTAACAATTAAAAGCGAATATGTATCAATATAATTGTATATATTATTTTGTAGGTTAGACGTAGGTTTCTTCTGTAGAAAAATGGTAGGTATGTATAGTAATGATTAGACCTATTTTTTTTGTAGTTTTTTTTATTACTGCCATCTCTTTTCTTCCCTTGGGTATCGTAAAAGGCGACTAACTGACTAAAGACTGCTCATACATCCAACAGCATAGAGCGGCGATGGGCTTATCAAAATAATACTACCAACTCCTCTCTTCCCTTCGGTGTCGTAAAAGGTGACTAACAGAATAAAGACTGCTCATACATCCAACAGCATAGAGCAACTATGGGCTCATCAAAATAATACTACCAACGCCTCACTTTTCTTCGATGTCATAAAAGGGGACTAACGGACTAAAGACTGCAGATACATTCAACGGCATAGGGCGACGATGGGCTCATTAAAATAATACTACCAACCCCTCTCTTCTCTTCGGTGTCGTAAAAGGCGACTAATGGACTAAAGACTGCACATACATCCAACAGCATAGAGCGGCGATGAGCTCATCAAAATAATACTACCAACCCCTCTCTTCCCTTTGGTGTCGTAAAAGCGACTAACGGGCTAAAGGCTCACCACCTAAGCACATGTGCAGCAAAGAGTAGAGTTATATATAGATGTGCAGACTGTGCAGTTGTTTCTTGCTGAAGCGTGGACTGTGTGGGCGTGGTCTGTGTTGTCCATAGATTCAAATGATCACTAATTTTACCATAAACTTTAATAATAACTTTCTCAAAAAAATTGTTGATCCAAGTAAACAGTAATAAGTCGAGTCTTTATTCATGATTATTCTACATATTATGACTAAATACTTTGTTTTTGTAGGCTTTTCTTACAACGCTACAATGACGGTATTTTTGAGCAAGAGGAGTGACTATATTATTTCAAACATTGTCTATGAATTTTTTCAAAACGAATACGTCCGTAATTTGCCGGTGGCGGCACTGACACTGAGAGCATTATCACTGACAAGTGGGGATGCGTTCATAGAGAATGTATAAAAACACTGTGCCGGTACTGTGTCGGGACTGTGGCTTCACTGATATGTGTGAAGCAACCTTTAACCTATAATATTACCCGAATCATAAGCTATACACCTGTTCTCAGTTTCATTAAAATCTAGATTATGTTTTTCGCAAATATTTTCAATGCAAGTACAGACACTAAAAGTTTACATTTCAGGATCATAGTATTCGCATTTTGTAAAGGGAAAAATAATAAATTTTCGACCCATGTTCCTTATGGAAAGTTGTTCAGTTTCATCGGTAGAATCCCCTTGATATAGTGTCAGCTAACAGTGCTTTTTTGATACGACCTAATACTGAATCAAGGCGTTGTGTCATCTCCGGCATAGAGCGGCCACTAATAATGACGTCATCAATTAGTACTGCTACTCCAGGTATACCCGACAGCAGCGCCGTCATTAAACGCTGGAATATGCCTGGACACGCCTTAACGCCAAACGCTAATCTATGTACTGTATAAAGGCCTTTGCATGTGTTTAAGATTAAAAGTCGTGCCGTGCCGTCGGTAACCATCAATTGTGTAAATGCACGATCTAAATCTAATGCGGTATAGAACCTCCCCCCAGATATTGAAGCGAAAACTTCACTTGCAGTTGGCATAGGGTACGTGTCAGACTCCGTTAGCGATGGGCGATTGTTACTAAAAAAACAATCGAATGAATCGACAATTGTACTACCATGTATTCGATTGTCGATTCATTCGTCGTAACTTAGAAACAATCGAATAAAAATTGACGATCTATTGTTACTAAAAATTATTCGAATGAATCGACACAATTGTACTAGTATCTATCATGTGTTCGATTGTCGATTCATTCATCCTTACCTAAAAAAATCGAATAAAAATTGATGACCGATTGTTACTAAAAAATATTCGAATGAATATTTAGGTATTCGAATTTAGATAAGTAGATAAATTAATAATACTACAAGTTACATTTCATCGATTTTAGAAGCTAATTTTCTCCGAAATCATACCTACCATTCACTAAGTTTGTCGTTGTAGGTAGGTATATACAATTTGTACTTGTGTGTGGTCATAATATAGGTAATCCTATACCGACGCGCGTAACTTCGTTAACGATCGATTGATCTAGAATAAGGTATTTTTTATTTAAACATTTATTTTCATAAAACCTTATTCAGGAAAACTTTCCCGGGAAGTATTTAGAATAAACTACATTATTTCGTATTTCATAGACCTACCTAGTAGGTACACCTAACTCTAGGATCATTCGCGCAGATTACCTAATAACAATATTGAATAATAACTATTTTCATTCGAACACAATTAACTGTCGATTGTTTTTTATAACAACTGCGTTATTCTTAATAATAATCGACTAGTAATGATTTTCATTCGAACATTTTTGATTGTCGATTGTAACAATCGCGTAGTTACTAACAATCACTTAGCGATTAAATAAGTAGTAACGATTTTCATTCGTACACAATCGACTGTCGATTGTTTTTATAACAATTGCGCAATTACTAATAATCGACTAGTTATGACTTTCATTCGAATAAGTTCGATTGTTTTAACAATCGAATAATTCGATTTTATTTAGTAACAATCGCCCATCGCTAGACTCCGTAGCCTGATTCACCGTGCTGCGGTAATCTCCGCACAAGCGAATGTCGCCATTCTTTTTAACAATCGGGACTACCGGAGTAGCCTATTCCGAAAAAGAGGCGGGGCGTAGTACTCCTCCACTCACCAAACGATCTATTTCTATTTCAACCCTATGTTTGATAGCGTAAGGTACAGGTCGAGCTTTTAAAAATTTTGGTATGGCATTTTCTTTCAAATGAATAGATACAGGGTCCCCCCGATATGTACCGACGAGTCCATCCCTGAACACCTCACTATGCTTGGCTAGTACCTACATCGTTAGTCGCTGACATATCAACTTCAGAAATTAAATTAACATTGATTGAAATATTAAGCGCATTAAACCAATTCCGGCCTATTAAATTAGGTCCGGAGCCTTTAGCTATTATAATGTTAAGATTACAACTAATGTCTTTAAATTGTACCTGCACGGCTAGCTTGTCCGAGCACTAGGTACCACCTGTGAGTCATTCCAAGCGCAGAGTCTGTTGTGTAGCGGGCGCAGAGGCGCTCTAGGCCGCAAGCGCGACCACGTGTGTTGATTGATGAGAGAGAAGGCGGCGCCTGAGTCCACCTCCATAGGCACTGCAATACCAACCAGCATCACTTTCAACTCGAACGCCGGTACTCGCGTCCGTGAACTATCTACATTAATATATACCGTTCAGCATCGAATCTGGCTCTTCACTGGCGTAATTAAGATTTTTAGTGTTATCTTTTTTCTTTAAAGAACATATTTTCTCAATATGTCCCCGTTTTCGGCAATAGCGGCATACCGCGTTGATAAAACGGCAATCGCCACCGTGTCGTTCGCCACAACGGTAACAAAGTTTAATGTTACTCGTAGTTCTTGATTTGATAGCGTTCACTTCCATTGGTTCCACGTTAGGCGGTCATCGCGTTAACGTCATCGCGCTCGTGCTCGCTGGTCGCTGCAGGTGCATAGTACGTGCTCTGGGCGACGCTCTGCATCATGCGAGCGTCCCTACCCGCGCTATCTGATGACAACATGGCGTCCACCACGTCTCCATAACTCAAATTGTCTCTTTTCAATAGTTCATACTGTAGCTTGTTATCTCTCATGCCACACACTAACCTATCACGCTACATACGTTCTAAGTTTATAAAATTACAACCAGCACTTATTTTTCGTAACTGTGCGATGTAATCGGACACGGATTCGTCTGATCCTTGATCACGTTTTTAGAATTTGAATGACACTGAAATTTCATTTGGTTTCGGACTGAAATGTTTTGTAAGAACTAACACTATTTCACTGAACGTCACTTCGTTTGATTTTCTAGGTGTGATTAATGCTAAAAGTATATCAAACACCTCCGTAGCGCAAAGAGTGTAAAAGTTTGCTCTTTTTGTGGCATCGTCAATGACGCTGTTAGCCTCGTAACAATAATTTAGCCGGTCAATATAACTATCCCAGTTATCACTTTACACATTGAATTAATGAAATTTCACTGATTTTCGGTCCATTGTTAAACTCGTCGCCACTATTATGTTTAAATAAAACACGATATAATAACAATGCGTGTATTGTGCTTAGGAGTAATTCACAGTGTGTATGAGTATTAAAGTACCCTCACTTTGATATTCTTATTACAACAACAAGACACACAAGTAGGTAGTACAATTCTATAGACTAATACGCAACACTTTCATTACCACTGACGTACGTCACTCTGACGTAAGGCTTTTTAAATAGTCTTTATTATTATTATAATAATATTTATATGTTAGTTTTATTATTTATCGTTACTCTAGCATTAAGGGTACCAAATTAATAAAAAAACACGTTATTTATATAGCAAGTATTTACTTAAACTCAAAATACAAAACCCTGAAAAATCAATGGAAACAAAAAACGCTTTCTTTCTAACGGCTCAAAAACTTAACTTTTCAATCTAAAATGATCACAGAGCTGATAGTATCTAACATCTAGATAGCTCTTATTTATTAAAAACAAATAAATGGCATATTATTAGGAACATATCACTATTTTTAACGACATGACACTACGTCTCACAGACGTCAGGACGGCTATACTTATATAGCCACCCACCTACCTAATTGCGTCTCTCAGACGTACGTCAGTGGTTAAGGGTTAAAATAATGCGTGTGACGTTCACCGTAAAAATACGTATAAAAAGTCTTTTCCTACAAAACCAAACCAAGAACTGCAGAACGAGCCTCAGATCGCGTCTCCTCAGAAAGCTGGTCGAGGTAAGTGTTTTTTTGCCATATTATGGGTAGTTGCCAAGGCAGATTACAATACCGAAAGCATTGTGTGATTTAATAGTTTGATTCCAACACCTAAGTATACAGTCCACTCTTTAAATTATTACCGTGGTATGGTACTTTGTTGCCACATTTTCTTTTTTGTGTGTACAAACGTTGGCGAATCATAAATAAATAAATATTGTAAAATACAAAAATAATTGCTTAGAGCTTAATTTAGCAGTCCTATGGATCGTTACTCGCGAACAAGGTTAAGAAGGATATCAGAAAAGACAGTTGACGCATCGCCGCCCAGGGTCCAATTACTCCCATCATCCAGATACCACACATTAAATTTACAATTTAGAAGCTCGATTATCAGGTGAATGGCGAGAACTAGACTAACTAAAGATGACTGGGCCCCCACAGAGCGCAGTCTATTATAATTATTATAGCCCTCTGTGTGTGCTGGGTGTGCCCAGCCATCAGAGGGTCATCCTGTTCTATACGGCTGCCGTAGTACGGCATTTGAAAGGAGGTGGTTCTTTATTATTGAAATTTTGCATTCACAATGCTATACAAATATAGGATAAAATGTTTAGCGTAAATCAAACTTCTTCTGCTATGCGATTCTCTAAGCGAAACATAGACGCTGCACGCATGGCTGTGATCTGCTGTCTCTTTCCAATTCTATAAATATGAAAGAGACAGAGTCATTTCTCAGCGCTGCGGCAGCCGCAGCTATCAAGGATTTGGCTTAGAGAATCGACGTACTGGGGTCTCGGTAGCTCGATCAGCGGTTAGAGCAGTGGACCGCGGAAATCCAAAGGTCGTGGGTTCGAATCCCATTCGAGCTTCCTGAGACTGGTTGATTTTTTTTCTAGTAAAATACTTGCAATAGTAAGTATTTCTGTCGACTGTGAGGGTAGACTTCACAGTGACGTAATACCGCTGGCTTGCAGCGTAAATCAAACTACTAGGAAAAATTCAGCGAGTCTTCTGGGGTCTCGGTAGCTCAGCGGTTAGTGCAGTAAATCGGCAATCCAAAGGTCGTGGGTTCGAATCCCATTCGAGCTTCCTGAGGTGGTTCTTGTTTAATAGCTTTGATGGGTTGTTCTGTCGAAGCGTGATCGAGGGTTGTAGCACTGAGTGTCTGTCTGCAGGCGCAGGCAGGATACCTGCCTTTGATTTTATTTGACCAACATCTATTCGACCTTGTTTGTCGTCTCGTATGTCGTGTCGGTCGACAGAGTCAAAGCGTTATTAACGTCGAGTCGTTGACTTCAAAATACTATGAATGAAACTGTATGATTGTTTATATTGTAAGTACATAAAATAAAATAAAGTTTACTTAGGTACACATATTAGTAAACGAAACCATAGCATGATTCAAGGTGCTGCGCATCGCCATCTTTTGGTTTGACATATAACTAGTGTATATTGTACCCGCCGGTCTGAATAGACCGTGACGAGTACTCGACGTTAGAATAGGACGACGGTAGGATGAAGGTACTTACGTGGAACTCAGGACTCAGGCGGAAGAAGGCGGGCAGAAGGCGTAGGCAGGCACGGGCTGGGCTATGTAGCAAGGCGTTTTCCCTGTGTTGTACTTCACTTCAATGTTGTACACACACACACACGACTGTTAACTCGTTTTAATGAGTCCAAAGATGACGGGCGTTACGCGAGCGGAATGCGTGTCACTCGGCGGGCACTGGATGCAGTGTGTCTGCCTCGACACTTCCCGTGAAAGCGCGTGCGCGGCCTTTTGCAGTTGACCGTACCACGAGTGCAACTACGCGATGAACGGCTAGATGGCGCTGACGGTTTGAAATCCACCGTCGCGCGGTTCGCGCGTACATCCTCCGGGGCCCATGGTGGACTCATCCAGTGGGAGCCTGGCGATCTTAAGGACAGGCCTCCGGAGGGGTCCGTTGGCGATGTCCATCTGCACCACCCGTACGACGCCATCCTTCCCAGGTAGGGTGCGGGTGATACACTTCATTCTCCACTGGAGGGCGGGGAGGTTGTCCTCCTTGATGAGGACGAGCTCGCCAACTCGGGGAGGGGAGGATGGGGATAACTATTTGGAGCGGGTTTGGATTGTGTGAAGGTAGGACTGAGTCCACAACGTCCGAAGTGCTGGGAAAGGGCCTGTACGTACCATTTGGAAACGTCTATGGGCAGATACAGGCCGATCTTCTAATGATAGTTAGAAGAAAGTTTTGTACTTCAATGAGCTGATTTCTAGCGCCTACATAATTTGTACCGCAGTCTGAGCGGATGAGGCCCGGGGCACCACGGCGTGCGATAAAACGTTGTACTTAACGCCGCGAGGAACGCTTCTGTACTGAGGTTCAAGACGGGTTCCAAATGAACCGCCTTAGTTAAGAGGCACACGAATATACAAAAGTACGCCTTTAAGAGTTTAACGTTACGTAGTGTACTAGATTTAACGAGGAATGGGCCGGCAAAATCGGTTGTGACTTGACTAAATACGGGCTGAGGCGTAACTCTATCGGCTGGCAAGTCGGCCATGAGAGGAGCTTGCGGTTGGGAGCGGCATCGAAAGCATCTAATGCATTTAAAGACTCGGTGTCTAATAATACGGTGCGAGGACAATATCCAAAATTGTTGGCGTAGGATAGCATGTAAAGTGTCAGCGCCAGGGTGCCAGTGTATTTTTTGGTAGTGGTCGATGATGAGGTCTACAAGTGGGCTAGAGCTGGGAAGTAGGAGCGGATACTGCGCGTCATATCGGATAGACACATGGGACAGTCGTCCACCAACTCTAAGAGGTGACAGCCGCTCACCCCCAGTCTGTGCCCACTGGCACACCCATTTTGTTGCCAACCGTGTCACTAAGAGTCGCGTACGTACGTGGCCACCTTCACACAGCTAGAGCTTTATTGGACTGTGGCAGTATGTTGACATTAATAACTTCACGCATGGCACGACTTTTGAACTTGCCATCAAAACCCACTTCCTTTAAAATTACAGGAGTTGGGAATCAGCACAAACATGAGTCAAAAGCGGTAATAACAATAGTATGCCGACCCACTCCCAATGATACTCCTACAATTACTGCCACAGCTCATATTTTAAAGAATATCACAGGCTACCTTCCTTTAGAGAAGTTACCAAACATCTCCCACATACTAGGCCAGTTACCCGTACCATTGGCTGATCAGCACTACCACACACCAGCCCCGATCGACCTCTTATTAGGGTCGGACGTTCTTAGTCAGGTGTTGGACGGGACTATATAAGTTCTCGTTGGGCCCTGGCAAGCCTTCGGCACGATTTTTGACTTCGCCCTGATAAGACCCATTGAGGACTTGTATACGCAGCCGGCGCAACAGGCTAACTCAGCTCACGTCATCAGCTCACAACCAGACTCAGGTGAATCAGCCTAGGACATACGTCAGAGTCTGGAAAGATTCTGGGAGTCTGAAGAACCCCTACCTCAACCTCACACTCATACTGACCCCTTGGAGGAACAGCGCGAGGAAATCTTCCGTTCTACCACCACACGCGATCCCTCAGGCAGATATACAGTCTCTCTGTCCTTTCTACGGGACGCCCCTCAACTGGGTAAAACTCACCCTATCGCATTACGCAGATTCCTCAATATTGAGAAGAAGCTAATGGCGAATCCGTCTCTGCGTTTCAAATACGTCGATTTTATGGCCGAATACATCAACTTAGGGCACATGGCTCCCGTCACCCAAATACATTCGCTCATAAACCTCACTTTTATATCCCCCACCATGGCGTATTCAAGTCAGAGTCGGACAAGCTGCGCATTGTCTTTGATGGTAGCTGTAAAAGCTCCAATGGTGTCAGCATAAACGAATGCCTACACACAGGCCCTGCCTTTCAACAGGACATTGTTAACATCATCATGTCCTTCAGAACGCACCCAGTCGTTTTTAGCACTGACATCCAGAGGTGTTCAGAAATGTGCTGGTAGCCCCAGACCAGAGACGGTATCAGCTCATACTGTGGCGGTCCTCACCAGCCAGTCTATTGGCTAAAAAATATGGATATGGACATGGGCCTCATTTGAAATTTGAAGCCCATATTTTGTCCTAATATGGGCATATTATGGGATGCAAATGTCAAATGAAGCCCATGTCCATATTCATATTTTTTAGCCGATAAGGTAGGGTAGGGTGTGTGTGTTGTGTCAATTTCGTTAATTGCTTATGAAACTAACTCCGTCAATTTCGGAATTTCGGAAGAAAAACAAAATTTTTACCAATAATTTTGAAAAACGGAGCCAGAACAGAAGCTTAATTTGCGTCAATGGAGTATATACACGATGCTAATCAAGTTTCTTAACCTTCGTATACCCGCGCGCCAAAGCATTACACATAAACATGGTTTCTCAGACCGAAAATTGAGCACGTTTTCAGTGTAGTAAATAAATAGGTAAGTACTTACTTTTAAGAGTAATTAGTTTTTATTTAATAAGAAGAGGTTATAATTATATTAAAAATATATATTAATTAATGATTAGTAGGTAGGTACTTACCTAATTATTTGGTATCTTAATTAAGGGCTGATTTAACGATCAGAAAATACCACCATACCTGCATGCTTGAGGCAAAAATATGTTTGCATTTCATGCAGTTAATTTACTATATTTTTGTTAAAGAACAGAATGAACAATGACCTTTTTGGTGGTTTCCAGAAGATGCAGGTTCTGTATCCTTTATCATCATTATTTGTGTAATTATATCTACAACAATTTAATTTAAAAATTTATCATAATTGTAGTTGGATTGGTTAGCTGTAAGGACTAACCAGATAACCAGAAAGCTACGTTTATAGGGGTGGATGCACCTAAGAATGAGTTTGAAAAGGCTAGTTAAAGCATTAGTGAAAAGAAAGAAAGATGATAAGAAAGATAGATAAAAGGTTGTCGAAAGATTTCTGAACTAGGTAATATTCCTCCATAGGAGTACGCGTGCTGCTCTCCGGAGTCACCAATTTACAGTCTCTAACATTCTCCTACTCCTACTCCTTGCGTCGCTGACGACGCAAGTATTAGTCTCTATTAGTCCTTCTACCGATCTTTGCTTACTAGATGGTAACTGTATGCAAAGACCGGTAGAAGGAAAAAAGAAGGGAAATGACAGGACAAAAGGAAAATGAATGTAAGTAAGAAGAAAGTTATAAATGGTTTTTAACGAGACTAGTGTAAGACATATTATGATTAATGGAGAAAAAGTGAAGCAATTAAAAGAGTTTTTGAACCTAGCCACGATGTAAGGGATGGAAAGAATGATAAATATATTAAATGGAGAGCGAATGCTGGGAATAGAGGGAATGGGGCACACTACGCCTTATGAACAGCCGGAATGTGTCGCAAAAAGCACGACTGGCTGTGCATGGAGAGTCTTAGTGACGACACTATTGTATGGAATTTAAAGTTGGGTGTGTGTGGCAGAAAAAACATCAAATTCAAGTGAATGTAAAATTCAGAAGAAATGAAATCACAGAAATCGAGATATGTATCGTAGTTCTAAAAAATATAATTTGGTCAGTGGGTTTTAAATTGGGCTTTCATCATATGTATTTAGCTTAAAAACGCAATTTTCACCAATACGGCTAGGGAGGGTAGTATTATTAATTTGCGGATTAAAGTTTAATTATTTTTTTAATTGTTCTATTACTAAAATTTCGGAATTCCGGAATTTACGTAGTCAATTTCGGAATAACGGAAATTCTTGTAATTTCGGAAAGTTCCGAAATTACGAAATTTCGGAATTCCGAAATGCATGCCCTAGTAGCTGATCAACCGGTTCTCACCTTCGCCCTCAATACCGTCACCTACGGCTTAAGATCAAGCCCATACCATGCAATCCGCACTCTGCTTCAGCTAGCTGATGATGAAGGTCATCGCTACCCTGAAGCCGCTCAGGTTCTTCGCAAGTCTATCTTCGTTGATGACATCTTGTGTGGTCATGACACAGTTGAATCCGCCCAAGCACTCCAGGACAAGTTATTAAGTCTACTAGCCTTAGGCGGCTTTCAACTCAGTAAATGGACATCTAACTCGCCTATGCTGCTCGAGAGATTCCTCGACAACCAATGCGACATGCCCAAGGACTTCGACATGAACCCAGACTCCACTTCCATTAAAGTCTTGGGTATATAGTGTAGAGCGCTCAGTCAGACGAGTTCACCTACCGTATCTCTCTGCCCCCCATCCCACATGTCACAAAGCGGTCCATTTTAAGCACCGTAGCCTCACTTTATGACCCTAACGGCTGGGTTTCTTCCGTTATCTTCCGCGCAAAGCTGCTCCTTCAGCAATTGTGGCTACTGAAGCTGGAAAGGGATGAGCCCACTCCCTCTGAAGTACAAACAGAGTGGCACCACATCTCAAAGGACCTGCCGCAATTGTCTAGCATTCGCTTCCCTCGGCACATTTGTGCAAACAAAGGTTTAGCTGCATACTCGCTTCACGTGTTCGCAGACGCCTCTGAAACCGGGTTTGCCGCCGTCGTTTATCTCCATGAGCTCGATGCTACCAGAGATACCTTCGTACACTTGATTGTCGCCAAGTCGCGATTCGCACCAATCAAGAATCGCCTCACAATCCCCAAGTTAAAGTTGTCGACTGCCGCCCTACTCTCTCAGCTCTTGATCCGTGTCAGCTCAGTTATCAGCCCATATCAGTATACAACAACACATAAAACATGTTGGTCAGACAGTACGATAGTTCTGGTCTGGCACAATACACCGCCTCACCATCTTCAACCCTTTGAAGCCTGCAGGGTGGTTAAAATCAGCTCAAGCTCACCAGAATGTACCTGGCGACACGTACCTTCCGAACACCACCCAGCAGATTGTGCAAGCAGAGGGATGTCTGCGCAATCCCTGTCAGCTCACGACCTATGGTGGACTCCCACGTGGCTTAGACAGCCTTGTGAGTCTTGGCCTGTGATGCCCTCAGCTCTGGTCCATCACGCCCTACCAGGTCTTAAGCACAAACACATCCCGCCACTGGTCACAGTACCCAGTCTGGACTTTAACCGGCTCACTCGGTTCAGCTCACTAGACAAGCTCGTCGGAGTGACAGCTTGCCTAAGACGCTTTCTGCACAACTGCCGACACAACCCAGACTTGCGGCGCTCAGGCCCCTTGTCGGTCAGTGAACGAAGGGAGGCCTCTACTTTACTGGGTACGCAGTGTTCAGCACAATGAGTTTGCAGAGGACATTCACCGCCTCCAATCTGGCAAAACCTGCTCCGTCAGACTCCAGCGGCTTTCACCTTTCATTAAAGATGAGCTCCTTAGAGTTGGTGGACGACTTTCCCATGCGTCATCTGATATGACGCGCAGCGTCCGCTTATAATTCTCAGCTCTAGCCCACTTGTGGTCCTTATCATTGACCACTACCACAAAATACACTGCCACCCTGGCGCTGACACTTTATACGCAACAATTTTGGATATAGTCCGCGCGCCGTATTATTAGACACCGAGTCTTTAAAAACATTAGATGCTTTCATGGCCGACCTGCCAGCCGATAGAGTTACGCCTCAGCCCGTATTTAGTCAAGTCACAACCGATTTTGCCGGCCCATTTCTAGTTAAATCTAGTACCCTACGTAACTTTTAAAGGCGTACTTTTGTATATTCGTGTGCCTCTCAACTAAGGCGGTTCATTTGGAACCCGGCTCGGACCTGAGCACAAAAGCGTTCCTGGCGGCGTTACAACGTTTTATCGCACGTTGTGATGCCCCGGTCCTCATCCGCTCAGACTGCATGCGGTACAAATTATGTAGGCGCTAGAAATCAGCTCATTGAAGTACAAAACTTTCTTTCCTCGAATAATGACACGATTGCGTACTAGCTCGCTGGTCAGCACATTACTTAGTTATTAAACGTCCCTAAGGGACCATAGTTCAGTGCATTACATGAGATCAACGTAAAATCAACTAAGCAACTGTTATATCGCGTAATTGGCGAACAGCACCTCACATTTGAGGAATTCTCTACGCTTTTAGCACTAATCGAGGCTGTACTTAACTCCAGACCTTTCTGCCCACTTTCGTCTGATCCTTCAGAGTTCGAGCCGCTTACAGCCGGACATTTTATTATAGGCCGCCCACTAACGGTCCTACACGAACTACGCTTGGAAGATATGCCTATGTCTGCCCGTAGACGTTTCCAGTTGGTTCAGGCTCTTTCCCAGCGATTTTGGACGTAGTGGAGTAGATCCTACCTCACCACCCTCCAGACCCACTCCAAATGGTTATCCCTATCCTTCCCTCCCCGAGTTGGTGAGCTCGTCCTCATCAAGGAGGACAACCTCCCCACCCTCTAGTGGAGAATGGGGCGTATCACCCGCACACTGCCGGGAAAGGATGGCGTCGTCCGGGTGGTAGAACTGGACACCGCCAATGGACACCTCCGGAGGCCTGTGTTTAAGATCGCCAGGTTCCCTGTGGATGAGCCCACCCTGGGCCCCGGAGGATGTACGGGCCAGACGCCCGAAGGTTAGAATACTGCCAGCGCCCTCTAGTTGTTGCTTCGCCGGGGTCTGTAGCAACTATACTTCACGAACTTTGTTTCATCGCGCGAGCGCCGCTAGCGCGACACACAGTCTAAAACCCCCGTTCGCCGCGAACACATGTGCCATCGGCCCCCAAAATTCACGTCACCTTGGAATCATTTATATCGCCTGAACCTTAAGTGAAGTGAACGCCTGAATGCCTGTGGTTTAGTGAAGTGACCGTGAAGTGACTGTGCGCCAGGAAACCAACCTACATCCCCGCCCGTGGTCAGCTCGTCTCCCGGTTCCTGTGACTCCTAAGTTCCACGTAAGTACCTTCAACCTACCGTCGTCCTATCCTAACGTCGAGTACTCGTCACGGTCCCTCAGACGGCGAGTCCATATTATATTAATTTCATTTCTTTTATACTTGTTACTAACGTTCCTACGGCGCAATGAGTCAGGGTGTGGTCAGGGACGGGTATTTAACTCATCATGTCCAACCCGGGGACCTCTGTGTGGCCCATCTTCGAAAGATGAATAGAATAAAACTTTGTTGCATAACTGACAACTGTTACACGTTTGGTTGATTGGTTACATTGCATTTTTACTATTAACGGCCACACTGCCTCTAAAACTCTACAGCATAACGTGTAGCCGCCACTTTGATAAAAATGTGTTCCGCCACAGGCCTACCGCAGTTTCCTGGCCCTTGTCCATGAGTGCGTGTGCTCTTACTCAGTGTACCTTAGAAAGCACTTCAGCGTCCAAGTTCCAAGGCACGGAACCGGCAAGCATATACCCCACTTCGTAAGATATCGGTGCCTGGTACCTACTTACTACAGGTGCCTCTCAAGCAGGGTCGTAGCTACCGCATCAGTAATACAGGGCCCCGGGCTAGAGGGGCACCGAACGTATGGCACAGCAAAAGCTATCGCACTTGTTATTATTTTAGAATGGTTTGACTAACTTAGCTCCTAGCAGCCTTCAACCCCTACAACCCCTACAAATTTCTAAACAGGGCCCGTCTGAGGCAAGCTACGCCGCCACTGTCTCTAAGTTTTTAATGTCACTATCATTAATCGTTATTTTACTAAGTAATGAGTTTCGATTATATACGCTGCGCCAATGTGTGAGGCTCGAAGGCAGCTATTAAAACCCAACCGCGCGTAATAAACCTTTCACAACACCGCCGCTAGGGTTAACATTGTTATCTAAATACGGTGCAGCGCATAGGACGTGAACTGAACGAAAATTAGCGTCGCTGGAAAATTGATCGAAGTTTTTGCCAGTTGATGAAGCTCACATTTTGTTTTGAGCAAGAGCGTAGAAAAATAACTGGTTTTATTACATTAACAATGATAGAAGCTAATAAATTAAAACTAAAACCCCTTTTTAAAAAACAAGCTTTTATTTAAATGCCCTAAAAAGAAAAAAATAACTTATACTTTAAAACTTTAACTATCAACTTATAACGTCATTACACAATTTATATGATATAAAAGGTTGTCGCGAGATTTAAGTAAATACTTACTCGTATTTTCTTAGATTGAAAATTTTAATAGTTAAACATATTTAATTTACTGGTTTTTACACATATAGTAAATCTCGCGACAACCTTTTATGTCATATAAAATGTGTAATGACGTTATAAGTTGATAGTTAAAGTTTTAAAGAATAAGTTAATATTTTCTTTTTAGCGCAATTTATATAAAAGCTTGTTTTTTAAAAAGGCTTTTTACTTTTAATTTATTTTTTACTTTTTAGTTATCCCTGGACACATTTTTCATCTGTTCATCTCACTGAATACAAATATTTATGTAAACAAAATTTATTCACGTCCACTAAACCACCACCACTCACCACTCATCAAAAACAGTCCACCCATTAAGACGAATCAAACTCGACGCGGTTGTGTCGCTTAATTACTGAGTTCCTATGGCCACCTTCCAGCTCCATCATCAGACCCTGGTTACTATCTAGCACCAAGGTACTCGTCAAGACGAATCAAACGAGCCCATACTCGATGGGGTTATGTCGTTTAATTACTTAGTTCCTATGGCCATCTTCCAGCTCCATCATCAGACCCTGGTTACCATCTAGTACCAAAGTACTCGTCAAGACGAATCAAACGAGCCGAGACTCGATGAGGTCGCGTCGTTTCTTTACTGAGTTCCTAGGACCACCTTCCAGCTCCAACATCAGATCATACCCTGGTATCCATCTAAAAGCAACGCACTCGTCAAGACGAATGAAACGAACCGAAACTCGATGGGGCTGCGTCGTTTCATTACAGAGTTCCTATGACCACATTCCAGCTCCATCATCAGACTCTGGTTACCATTGAAAGACAAACTACTCGTCAAGACCATTCAAACGAGCCCAAACTCGACGAGGTTGTGTTGTTTCATTGCAAAGTTCCTATGGCCACCATCCAGCTCCATCATCAGATCAGCACCTTGTCATCATAATATTGCATTGTCACGCGTTTACACATGTATGCAAAATTTCAGCTCAATCGGTAACCGGGAAGTGGAACAAAATTGAGTTGCAAAATTCCACCCGAACAAGACATACATACATACATTGCAAGCTTAATAAAAGCTTGTAAAATGAACTAAGCGTTCAACGCTAACTCTTTAGTACCAAGGTATATTATACGAGTATCGTTGTACTGCAAAACCTAAGTCAATCGAACATTGTCATACCTTGAAGCACTACCAGGCAAACCGAGGTTAGGTTCTTCCGCTCTTTACATACAAAAATACATTGCTTTAATTGTCATATTTTTTTTGTTTTTCCAACCTACAGCCTGGCTTCATAATACGACCATGTTAAAGCAGTCGTAAAAACGTCTACCTAACCTATACACAGGCACCACTATACGACGCTGTATGAATCAGTCGTAAAAACGTCTACCTAACCTATACACATGCACCACTATACGACGTTGTAAAAATCAGTCGTATAAACGTCTACCTAACCTATACACAGGCACCACAATACAACGTTGTATAATACAGTCCTAAAAACTTTTATTTAACATATATTTTTGTACCATTGTACGACGTTGTATAAAGTAGTCGTAAAAACGTTTACTCAACTTATTTAGTGGACCATTTAGTTAGAGGACTAAATCGTAGGAATAACGGTCACGCAACGTTGTAATTATCTAATAACATCTATCATCAGTTATATAACCGAAAGTCGCATAGCACAGTTTTTATATGATCAATTTGTTTGTTGAGCGTTTATATAGTGGTAGGAGATGTGTGCGTGTCTGCTATACTGTACACACACGACAGCGTGGTAATTTAGCCCTTACCTATTAACTATGGCGATACTAGATTTCAATGCGGGCAGACTTTACCCAGCAGTCAAACAATATATGGGCAATTTTATTATCTAGGTACCTTTTGGGAAAACGGATTTATATAAGTTTATAAGCTAAGAAACTTTTTCAATCTAAGATTGCTAATGAGAAGTTTAGAAATTCAAAATATCCACATGCTAACGAATGGCATGTCCAAAGCGCGCTTAATTAGTAAAGTTTTAACAAGCAAGACGGTCCCCCGTACGACCCTAATGCGTTCCTTTGTCAGGAGTTCATAACCTGAGACAGATAATAAATTACAACGAAATACCTACCCTTTCTTTTTAGCCGAATTTAATATGACTTCAAAAGAATAATGGAACGATTGGAATGTGACCTTGTCATAATTTAACCACCAAATCAAGCACAATAATTACGTAAGTATGATCGCGAAACTTACCGGACAACTACAGTTTTCGGCGATTTTCGCTTGCACACGATCTATGAATGCTAATAAATTCGAATGTTTTAATTAAGTATTTTTCTCGTTTTATGAGATTTCTTGTACGTTTATATCATTAAGTATGAATTAACTTATTAGTCACTTACTAATGTCTTTCATTGTTAAACCACGACTTTTCGCATTCAACCCAATCATTTTCTTTGCTTGACTACCGATTCGGACGGCGCTTCAGATGTATTATTACGAGTAATATTTTAAGTGAATTAAACTTTAAAGTGTCTCACATCCAAGAGAAAGGGACCTCCTTCCCTTTCATCTGAACTCTATCCAAGGAAATACTTTCTTATTGTAAATTCGAAGTCCGAAAGATGTTCCAATTGAAACGGGGACGTCTCAAGATCAATTTATTTCTAATTCAATTGGAACAGTCGTAAAGAGATTGATTGCATTCCGTTAGTAACTAAATTAAGGCTAATCGATAAGTAATGTTTTATTCAGACAGCTGGGCTTCTTCTTTTCAATACCCGTCG
Organism: Scoparia ambigualis; assembly: GCA_963921215.1. Lineage (NCBI taxonomy): Eukaryota > Metazoa > Arthropoda > Insecta > Lepidoptera > Crambidae > Scoparia > Scoparia ambigualis. The sequence goes on from OY992517.1 coordinate 4,895,463, forward strand.
AGAGTACTTACCTATTTAATTTTTTTTTCCAGGTCGGGGAAAGTGTTTTTTTTTCGATTGAGGGGATAAAAATACGATACATACTCATACAAGTTATATACATGCGTTCTTTTATTTATAGGTTTATTTTCTTTAGTTTTAAGTTTAGGTAAGTAGTTTAATTTTATTTAAGTAATTGAGTTACTTATGTTGTTGTTTTATTATTACTTTTGTTTATTAAACTATTTAATACCTACTTAGTTAAGTACATATTTGGAGCAAAATGGTTCAATGAATAGGAGGGGTTAGATTAATATTAGGGGTTAGTTAAATTAAATTAGAAAGAATGCATGATAATTTAATTAACACAAAACTAACGTCGAATACGTGTTCTATCGATGTTTATTTACAAATTTACTCACCAAGTCCTCATCGTCAGAAGAATTTACAACTGTAACATTTTCATTTTTAACCGTATTCTTAAGATAAGTTTTACGATAGAAATCCGAGAAGAGGTATAAAAAAAAGAAGCCATTGGAAAATACCAAGAAGCTAATGATGTACGATGCGGGGCACTCGGTGATTGCCATTTTGATTGGGAAGTATACGAGGACCATCATGAATTGAACCTGAAACAGAAAACAGCAATGTACGGACAACAGCGAAATAACTACAACAAAACGCCATCATTCATTAGTTAGACTGTTTACTCGAAATCATTTATATAGGCAGCGGATCTCTGAGTTTCATTTGTTCATCGAACGACATTCTTATGTACCTATACACTTTTTCCATGTTAAAATATTCTATTGTTGTATTAAGTATTACTTGATCGTCTTTTTTTACAATTGCTTAATTCTTTTTCATTATTTCAATGTCAGACTTTTTTCTCAATCTACGAATTTCGTAATATTACTGACAACTGTGCCGAACATAATTGTCTCAATGAAATTGTCTAACAAAAATCTTGATAATACTTGAAAAGTTTAATATGTTATCCTTATTGTAGATAACAAATAAAGTAGTTTAAGAAACATCTACGTACTCTAATATAAAAAAGAGGAAAAGTTTGTTAATTTGGATTTGCGGAGTAACCTGTTGCGCACGGTGAATGCAGACACAATAGAATTTTAATTGTTCCGAGCACAATATCGCGCGCGCGGGGTTTTACATTAATCCAAAATCACTCAACCAATTTCAACAAATATTTCACTTATAGATATTTAGAACGGTAAAATTTTCCTGTGGAATAATGTAGTCCACGCGGTCAAAAGCTAGTTGTAAAAAAAAGGGTAGGTATTCTAGTAGTATTGTAGGATAGTATTCTCTTACCATCTGCATGGTCGTGATATGTTTCTTCCACCACAGATGCTTAGCTATCCACGGGAACACAGATAAAGCGTAGTACCCATACATGAAGACGTGGACGAAGGAGTTAAGGGTACCCGCAAATATCAGGTCATCCACACGCGCATACTTGATCAGGCTCCAGGAAGTGACGAAGGTCATCGTGTGATGGTACACGTGGAGGAAGGTGACCTGCTTCTGTTTCTTGCGCAGAACGAAGAAGATGGTGTCGAGAAGTTCTGTCACTTTAGCTATTAGATACCAATGGGATTCGGTGAGCAGCTGAAAGTTTATAAAAGATTGGGTAGATAATGTCGAGGTCACCGTCGCTTTACCATTTTGCAGAAATTTTCAACTTTTAACTACGGGCAATCACTTGGCCTTCATCTCACCTGATGGTAAGTGAGAAGGCAGAAGGTGTAATCGTACTTTATCCGGAATCCTATAACACTGTGGAACTGGCTATCTTATCTCTAAACTGTAAGAGCACAACAATATGCTTTTAACATTGTTGTTTAACACCAGAATTTAGGATGGTGGTAGCTAGCTTGGCGGACTTAACAAGACCTACCACCAACTAAACTAAGTACACAGAGATCTCCCCCCAAGTAACAAGTTATCGTTGCATAATAGTTGAGAAAACGTTTTACATTTCCTTTTGGTTCTATAAAGTGGGTCATATAAACGTGTCTTAGACGTTTATACAACGCGAAATAGGCCCATATTAAATGACATTATTGTTATTTACAAGTTAAATAAACGTCAGTCAAGAACTTTTAAATGTTACATAAAAGTTTTATACCGACTGTTACCGAGCCACTAAAGTCCTATAACAATTGCATAGACATTAGAAGATGACTGTAATGTCGGTTAAGTGTTTAACATCGACTTTTATTGTACACAATGGAATGAACTGAAGTTCATTCTATTCATTCGTTCCTGTGATGTTTGCTGGAAAAGTGCGTTTTATCAAATACAAAATTTAATCGGTTTATAAGTTATGATTTACTTAATTATTTTTACATTTACTTTAACAATATTATACACGAACAGAGTGTAAGGATAAATGTGTGCAGTGCACCTAATTCTTATGGGACGTTTAGTTTTGTGGTGAAATATAGGTGTGTTGTTGTGAAATTTTTTACGCCCCCTTCGAATTTCTTAAAATTAAATTATTGTAGACTATTTCTTAAAATTTGTTTACATACTAAAATAGCAGCCATCTTGTCTAAGTTAAGAAACGACTTCTATACATCAATTATATAATGAAAAGGTCGCATAATGCGGTTTCTTGCGACCAAGATGGTCGGCCATGATAAATTGTTTTAGAGTTCCGTGAGATAATTAACATGAACAGATAACCTTTAATTTAAATAAAAACTTTATACATGGTGTCATATTTTTTTTATTTATCCGACCTACAACCTGGCTTCATAATACGACGATATAATAAAGCAGTCGTAAAAACGTTCACGTAACCTATACTCTAACACCACTATTCGACGTTGTATGAATCAGTCGTAAAAACGTCTACCTAACCTATACACAGGCACCACTATACGACGTTGTAGAAATCAGTCTTAAAAACGTCTACCTAATCTATACACAGGTACCACTATTCGACGTTGTATGAATCAGTCGTAAAAACGTCTACTTAACCTATACACAGGCACCACTATACGACGTTGTATAAATCAGTCGTAAAAACGTCTACCTAACCTAAACACAGGCACTACTATACGACGCTGTATGAATCAGTCGTAAAAACGTCTACCTAACCTATACACAGGCACCACTATACGACGTTGTATAAATCAGTCGTATAAACGTCTACCTAACCTATACACAGGCACCACTATACAACGTTGTATAATACAGTCGTAAAAACGTTTACTTAACCTATATATTTGTACCATTATACGACGTTGTATAAAGTAGTCGTAAAAACGTTTACTCAACTTTTTTAGTGGACCATTTAGTTACGGGACTAAATCGTAGTAGGAATAACGGTTACACAACGTTGTAGTGGTCTAATAACATCAATTCAACAGTTATATAACCAAAAGTCGCATAGCACAGTTTTTATATGACCAATTTGCTAGTTGGGCCTGCTGGGAATCGAACCCGGGACCTCTATGTCTAAGACCGTGCTTAGTGACTTAAGAGGCCTATTACATCTCGAATGTGATTTTTACGTAAAAAGCCCATCTTCGCATTTTGTAGTAATTTTGCAGTTGTATTTAATCGTTTTTTATCGAAATAGGATAATAAATTTGTGCATAATATTACAAATCTCCATTCTGTGAGCATAAGTTGAATTCGGGCGGCCGGCGCATCGCATTTTGTAGTAATTTTGCAGTTGTATTTATCGTTTTTATCAAAATAGGATAATAAATTTAATATAAAATCATTATTCCTCATAAAGTTACAATTACTCTGGTATAAATTTTGCTTAATAATATTATCGTAGATAGTAGATATTCACAAAATTCCGAGGCCGCTACGCACTATTCAACTATATAAGAGATAACATTATATTTTTTTATTTCATTTGTTTAGAACAGTAGTTCAATCGATGAGCTCAAAAAAGTGCATTCGCGCACTTTATGAAAATCTTTCTCTGCAATTTTGGGTTTAATTTAAAAGTTAAGAATAATTTACAAAAAGCGAGGCCACTACGCACTATTCCAATAGCTATTCTACACTATTCAATAAGTCATAATTGTTAAAGTATTTTTGTTTCTGAGATCCATAACGCCAAAATTGGCCATTTTACGCAAAAATCACAGTCGAGATGTAATAGGCCTCTTAACCAAAGAGGCGGAATGAAGCGAACCTCCCGCGCAGCCCATGCCAAATACGAGTAGACGACGCGGTGTGCAAAGGAATTCGGATTTAAGACTAGTAAAGTGGCGGCGATAGCATGTATATGTCGCAGGGATATGATAAAAACAGAGATTTGGTCAATTTCCTAAGTGATTTGATCAAATCACGGAGGATGTTAAAATAACTACACGATTTTATCATTTCCCTTAACTAATCTAGGGATTTGAACAAATACCAGAACTGGTTCCGTGAAATGACCAAAAACATGTGACCTACAGGAGTAGGGCAGCTAGTATTTCTGTTGTATAATAAAAAAAAATAACCTCGAAATTCAAGTTCAAATTAAGATAATTAAATTTCTAACATATCACGTGACCTACAGGAGTAGCACAATTTATGTTCTAGTGGTGTTCAAATCCCTAGATTTGTTCAGGGAAAAGATAAAATCGTGTTGTTATTTTAACATCCTCCGTGATTTGATCAAATCACTTAGGGAATTGACCAAATCTCTGTATTTATCATATGACTGCGACATATACATTAGTTTAAGCACTAAGTCCGTGTCCGTCTTTTTCTAGGTCGGGCAAAGAGTTTTTCGGATTTTACTAATGCAACCCGGGTTTGTGATCACTAACTTGCATTAAAACTTGTCAAGCATGGCGAAAGTGATGATAGAGTCAACATTAATTAATTATAGCAATGACTCGATTTCAATGATGGCGGCCTTTGGCCAGCTGTGTAGTGTCCCACTGTAACACCCCTTTTTGTTTTAATCTAAGTATAACACCCATTATTATTACTAGTATTCTACATTAGGTACCTAACTTTACATTTGTTTATATAAAATAAAAGAATATGGAAGATAAGAAGTTGGCTAAATGATTAAATTAAGGCACATTTGGCTTTCAATATATACTACGGACTTACTTCGTGTTTGATGTCTTCATTATTCATAATGCACGTCCTTTGAAAAAGTCCATACTTTAGAATTAATTTGACGCCCTGAAATTATGTCATATTGAAAAGAGTGATCTCAACTCTAAAGCAGGGTACTCAGCTAGCCGTGTAGCATGTAACGTATCTGATACTGTATCAATCTAAAAGTGGGTACGGCTCGTCCACAGTCATTGTGTATCCAGCTACGAGCACCCGGATCCGCAGTGCTCGGAACGATATCACACCGACAACATGTCTCAAATGGTAGCTAGTGCAGCGTTCATATTGATTTACAATATCCTTGAAAATTATAAAATCCCACGTCGATTTTGGCATCCGTTTTAACCCTTAAAATCGCGATTTTGTTTATAATTATATTTCGTCGTTTCATTCTTTGATATAAATTATTCACAAGGTAGTCCCTTTAACCTACTGGCAACATCGCACGTCTTTAAAGTAACTAATTGATTTAAAAATTCAAAACTTCACTTGTTCACTCAGCTGTCAGTTGTCTAGCGCCAAATTCTCATTCCTTTTTCGTGCGAGGCAACGAACGCACGCATCTATGCAAAATGCCGAAACGCAGCGCACAGGAAAAAGTTGAAAGATATGAAAAGAAGATTAGGAATCTTATGGAGAAAAAGAATCTCGTAAAACGCCGACGAATTCAACGTATAGATTCGTCAGAAGACGACGATAATGTCACAGGTACGTTTATAGTGCATTTACCATTCTTATTTAAATATTTGTGGATATTAAGTTATTAACAAGTTACAAAAACTAAATTTAATTATGAGAAATTACGATACAACTGGTAACTTTATTTTTTTTCTACAGTGAACAAGTGATTTTGTTTCTTAACTTTAGTTACACTAAAAATAAAACTAAATCGAGATTGACTGCGGGTCAATCGCGATATCAAAATTAGCTGCGGGCTAATCATGGCTCATATACTATGACGTTACGTAGAATCTACCTGCGTTCTAGAACAGACGCAAGTAATCTATAATTTATTGTCTGCGGGACAATATGAACACAGTTAATTTATGTGTACATTTTATTATTATTCTTTCTTCTTCTACCTTCATAGTTATTTTTTTTTTCTAAAACGAGAACTGTTGTTTTACATGCAACCAATATCGTAGAAAACGAAACGGAACCGGAAGCTGGTCCGTCAAACCCACCGGATTACTTCGAACATACGTTGGAACAAACAACTTTGCCGGAATTCGAGGAATCACTAACGGCAAACACACAAGAAATTACATCGGAAATTTCATCAGAAGTAGTCTTAGATCCACAAATTTGGTCAGCGTTGGGGGCGGCTACGTCCGATACGCCCGAATTTGGAGACACCATCCACGATAGCCTAGCTAATTTATGGACACCGTTATTAAAAAAAGGCCTACCAAAAGACCAGAAAGAGAATCATACAAAGGTAAAAGAATACCTGATACCGAGTAATTGTAAGATGTTGCAAGCACCAAAATTGAATGCAGAGATTTCTGCCGCAGTTTCTGACGTCGTGAGGGGACGTGACAAAAAGTTCCTTGGTTTTCAGCAACAACTCGGGATGGGTACCTCGGCAATAAATAGAGCAATGGACACATTACTCTCTTCTGACGATAAGATACAAGCCCTAAAATATCTTAGCGATGGTTGTCGCATATTTGCTGATTTACACCATTCTTTAACGAAGGATAGAATAAAACTCATTACACCTAGTTTGGATAAGAATTTTCTACACGTTATACAAGATTCCGAAAGAGATGGCAATACATTATCCGAAAAAATAAAAGCAAGTAACGCAATTGAAAGACAAGGTTCGCAGATAAGAAAAGCATTTAGTCATAAACCTGCCACAGTCCAGTCGATTGTCAGTCGCTCTGCCCACCAGGGAAACTGGTCAGGACCTCCTCGTTACCCGTCAAACAGGGAGGGGGGGGGGGGGGGGGGAGGTCAGAGGCCAGTGCTGCCGCCGCGCCGAACCTACTCTCAGCCAACTTCGACTTATGCGAAGAACTACAACCACCCCAGGCCACGTGCACCGCCACAGTAACACAGGTACACGCTGGCAGAATTCAATATTTTTACGATTGCTGGTCTCTTATAACAAACAACCAAACCGTACCATGGATCCAAAATGGATACCCTATACCGTTTTGTACGAAAGTGACACAGTCTGTCATGCCTAAACCTAAATTTACACTCGAAGAAAGTCACGAGATGGTTCAAGCTATAAATAAATTAATTGAATTAGGAGCTATTTCACAATGTACCCCATCAGATGACCAGTACATATCAAGAACTTTTCTTGCACCCAAGTCTAATGGTGGTAAACGTTTTATTTTAAATTTAAAACCATTAAATAAGTTTATTGAAAAAACCCATTTTAAAATGGAAGACGACTGTAGAACCGCTTCAAAACTAATACTACAGGGCGGTTTTGTAGCAACGATTGACCTGAAAGAGGCGTATCTTTTAGTTCCAATATGCCAAGAAGACCGAAAATATTTAAGATATTACTTTTAAGCTCCAAATTCAAACTTATCTACCTATGAATTTACGGCCATGCCTTACGGCCTGTCCGTGGCACCCAGGGTTATCACCAAAATCATGAGAGAGGTCATGTCCTATCTTAGAAGACAAGGTCATAAGTCAGTCATATATCTCGACGACGCTCTTATGCATTGGGGACACTTTCCAAGAATGTCTAAATAATGTACGCGAAACTCTAAAACTGTTGCAATGTTTAGGTTTCGTTGTTAACCTCGACAAAAGTTCGTTAACACCTTCTCAAGTTTGTACTTTCTTAGGCTTTGTATATGATACGCAACATTTCTCGTTATCATTACCTATGGAAAAACGCAAAAATATTGCACAAATAATCCAAAATTATTTAAAATTACCGAAATTTACGATAAGAGACTTTGCAAAATTGATTGGTATTCTAATTGCGGCCTGTCCAGCAGTTAGATATGGATTCGTATACACAAAAATTTTGGAACGCCAAAAGTTCTTGGCATTGCAGCGACATAGCGATAATTACGAAGCAAAAATCACCTTACCCAGAGTAATTTTAGAAGACCTAAACTGGTGGCGTGATAACATTTTTACTACATTTTATCCTATGAGAACATTAAACTATAAAAAAGAAATATTCACAGACGCCTCCCGAACAGGTTGGGGCGCCGTCTGCGAAGGTAAAAAGGTTAACGGGAGATGGAAGGTTTCAGAATTAGAACACCACATCAACTATCTTGAACTTCTGGCTGCATTTTTAGGACTGAAAACTTTTGCAAAAAAAAATAATGACTGTGCAATATTACTGCGCATAGATAATACCACAGCAATAAGCTACGTCAACCGTCAAGGTGGAATACAATTCCCGCACCTAAATAATTTGTTGACGCGTTGTATCTGGCAATGGTGCGAGAGCCGAAAAATTTAGCTGCACGCGTCCTATGTAAATACAAAAAATAACTGCGCGGATGCAGAGTCAAGAAAAATCAACCCCGATACGGAATGGGAGCTATCTGACGAAGCTTATCAGTTGATACTATTTAACCTTGGTTATCCTAATATGGACCTTTTCGCCTCCCGCACCAATGCCAAATTTGTTTCTTGGAAACCAGACCCAGACGCCTATACAGTAGACGCCACTGTTAATTGGCAATCAATTTTTTTCTATGCTTTTCCACCTTTCTCCTTAATTTTAAAATGCTTAAGGAAAATAATCGATGATGAAACTACGGGGATCATAGTATTCCCTTACTGGCCGTCTCAGGCATGGTTCCCACTCTTACAAAGCATGCTTGATTCTGACATTTTATTTCTCAACCCAAATAAGTATCTCCTGCAATCCCATTTCAGGGACCATCATCCTCTGCACCCGAAACTTACCCTGGGTGCCGCGAGGCTCTGCGGGCGGCATTCGCACACCAAGGCGCTCCCCGGGACGCTCTTCACCTAATGCTGGCGTCACTATCCGACAGTACCATCAAACAGTACAGCGTTACCTTAAAACTTTGGTGGGAATTTTGTACGATTAATGACGTTAATGTTTTTGAAGGCTCCATACCTTTAGTGTTGTCCTTTTTAACACAGCAATTCGACAAAGGTTGTTCTTATGGCACTCTTAACAGTCACCGTTCCGCTCTATCAGTGTTCTTAAATAATAACATCGGCTCAGATAAGTGTATTAAAAGAGTACTAAAGGGTGCGTACAAACTTAACCCCAGTCGCCCCAAATATACCACAACTTGGGACCCACAACTAGTTCTCAACCACATATCTAAATGGTACCCAAACATAGAACTGAGCATGGAAAAGATCACTAAAAAATTAACTATTTTATTGGCACTCTGTACAGTACACAGGGTACAAACTTTTTCACTTATAAAATTAGAAAATATCTCAATTACTCAAGACGGTGTTAAGATAGCCCTAACTGACATAATTAAAACTTGAACTACCCGTGCTGTTTTTGCCTTTCTTTCTCGAGAACATAAATATATGCCCTGCTTCCGTCCTCGTAGATTATATTTTCGCAACAGAAAATATGAGGACTTCGAATGCAGACAGACTGTTATTAACGTACAAAAAACCCCACAAGCCCGCCAGCTCCCAGTCTATAAGTCGCTGGATTAAACAGCTATTGGCAGAAAGTGGTGTGGATGTAGGAAAGTTCAGCGCGCATAGCACACGACACGCCTCTACCTCTACCGCGCTTGCCGCGGGGCTCAGTGTGGACGTGATCCGGAAAACAGCGGCTGGACCAGCACGTCTACAGCCTTTGCTCGCTGCTATAATCGGCCGATTGAAAGCGAAGGGGTCTTCGCAAAAACCGTTATATTTCCTAACAATGATTAGTTTTTGTTTTTGTTGCTGATTCGTTTGATTTGTTACGCAATTAATTTGTACGAAGCAAAATTTATATTCTTTAAGAATTAATTGTCCATATTCTGCATTAGAAAACATACCAATTAAATTATAAGTATGATTTAAAGAGTTATTTATTTCTATAAAGTATACTTACTTACCTATCTTTCTATATACTCCTATAACAAAAAAAAAATCTCTAAAAATCTACCTTGTGAATAATTTATATCAAAGAATGAAACGACAAAATATAATAGATAATCAAACGAACTTCTAAGTGAAGTTCGATCATTATTATATGAGTCGTTTCATTCGAAGATATAATAACCCTCCCAGCCCTGTAAACCTCATGCTGACGACGAAGGTACACATACAAAAAATCACTAAGATAAACAATATAGAACCGGAGATACAGCCGAATTAGTTTGTGCGGTTGGTAAAAATTTTTCAAAATTAAATTTTTACTTTTTTTTCATTATTTAAAATATAAATTTCATATACACACACAGAACAGACAAGCACCCTTTCGGCCATTTATACCAAAATCATTAAATTGCAATAGTTTCCAAGCGCCACCCCTCCAAACCCAATGGCAAACCGCACAGCTAACTTGGTAAATTTGGACTTAGCATATTTTTCGGAAAAACTTAAATATTTTTTTTTTTTATGTCAAAATATTTAAAATACTATTTGTAACTATAAGGTTGCCGCTTAAACCTTCCCTACCCCATCCCGCTATAACCTTACCCCCCCTAAACCCACACTCCCCCCAAAATAAAAACTCCCCCCAAACTCCCCCCAAAATAAAAAGTTTCATAACTCAGGAAGCACGTGTCGGACGTCAGTGCTTCCTTGACAACTTTTTATCTCCACATCCTATCCTTTTCCTTAAAAATCCTACTACCCCCTACCCTTAGATCCCACCCCCAAATAGTATTTATAAGTATCTCCGGACCCCCCGGCCCGAATGGAACCAAATTGGTACCATAAGGACCGGAGAGCAAAACTCTACATATTGACACACCCACTGATTCTACATAGAGCACATAGAGCCGTAGAAAATTAATTTTAACTTTTTTATTTGCAATTTTAATTTAATTTATTTGACACCTGAACCTCTATTCAGGTCAGGTTTAGTTTATAGGACAATCTGGGATTTTAATTTTAAGGTTTTAATTATTTATTGACAGTTTTTAAGATTTTAAATAGGTTTATTGACTTTATTATTTTATTTTTTGACTTGTTTTATTTGTGACTTTATTTATTTTAATTGCAATTTTGCTGTAGCTTAGGACTCCTGTACCTCTATTGAGGACAGGTAATAGTGATAAGTTTTTAATTAGGTTTTATTGACATTTTTAATTAAATTTAATTATTTGACTTTGACGTTTATTTTATTTTGATTTATTTTGGATCCCTGTACCTCTTTTGAGGACAGGCACTAGTTTTAAGATTTTAAACCAATTATTGACTATTTATTTGTCTTTTTAAATTAAATTTAATTTTTGACTGTGTTAAACCATTCAATTATTTGTTTGATTTCATTTTATTTCGATAAAAAAAAGGACTTATAAAACTTTTACAAGCTTTTAATAGATTAGGTAGGTTTAGGTTTTATTGTGTTTTATATGTGTGACCCTGAATCACTATTGAGTCCAGTACTAGTTTTAAGACCGGAATGCTTTTGAATTCATTTTAAAATTTTATATACTATTGTGTTTTTAATAGATTTTGACAAAGCTGCTCCCGGGATCTTGCTTATCAACAACATATACACACTACACACATAAACAACATTATACTTAAACAACATTAGACAAAAAGAACAAACATTAGAATCTGCCGCCCTACCTTTTTAATTAGTTTTACCGGTTTCTAGTCATTTTAATTTAAATTATTCATTTTAATTCAATTGTATTTCATTCATTCTATTTTATTTTATCTTATTTTAACTATTAATTTTAATTCAATTCCAATTCAATTTCAATTTTATTAATTTAATTCAGTATTTATTTCATTTCAATTCATTTTTATTCAATTTCAATTTTTATTTACATTTAATTCAGTTTTAACTTAATTTATTTTAATTACCTACTCTAGTCAATAGTTAGGCAAATTCTTTGTTTCGTCCGTCTCCTTTTACAACTTATACAATTTTTTTAACCTATTTTGTGTTATTTTTAGTGTGTATTTTTGATATTTTTAACTTGTGTGTGTCCCGTTTATACAACTTCTACAATTTTTTTAACGTGTTATATAATTTATTATTAATAGATTTTTACAACTTTTACAACTTTATTTTTAACGTGTTTTTTACAACTTTTACAAACTTAATTTTAATCTGTTAACTTATTTTGTCCGTCCTAATTTATTCTGTCCGTCCTTAAATTATTTTGTCCGTCCGTAAATTATTTGATTTTAATTTAATATGGCTACCAGGAGCCCAACACGTACGTCAAAGGTAAACAGCAAGGAAATTTCCTTAGTTTACCAATCCCCACCACAGAAATTGAAGTCGAAAACAGCAGCGACCAGGACAATTGAACTGGAACTGACGCATCTTCTCCCGGGAATGACGATAAATGACATAAAACAGAACGCCAAGAAGACACAAGGACGCACCATGAAGGCACTAGAAACGAGCACAGGGCATCGTACAGTGACCAAGGACGACAAGACCACCATCATAAGAGAGACCAACGAGTTGGTAGCGATGGTGGTAGAGTTAGTCGACAGGATAGATAGCATGGAAAAAAGCATAGAACCAAAGACTGGAACAAGTAAGGCTGTCCACACGCAGAATGTAAAGGACAGCACAGAGTTTGAATTAAAAAAAATACTAGCGGAGAACAAAGCAGTTACCGAACGATGCGAGAGACTGCAGGAAGAAAACACTAATAAAATCGCAGATAAGATAAAAGACTTGGCCAAGGATCTCGGAAACAGGGAAAAGCCGCAGAAGGCAACATACGCAGAGTGACTGCGGTAGGACGGTCAAAGGCCACACCCAAAACACTCCACTCTCTCATAGTGGCGTCTTCCGACGAGAACCTGACCAGCAACCAAGTAATGGAAGCGGTCAAGAAGACGGCGGCAACTAGCGCCGACGGAGAGTGGATCAAAGTTCAGAGTGTGAGAAGAGCGAAGGACCAAAAAATCGTCATTGGGTGTGGTACGGTGAAAGATGCTGAGATCCTCAGTAAAAGATTACAAAGGGACAGCACACTGAAGATAGAAAAGGCCAAAAACAAGAATCCGCTTGTAATAGTGAGATAGCGTAGCTGGAGACGCCCAGCTTTTTAGCTGCAGTTTGAGCCTTGGACTCGATGCTGGTGCCGAAGTTGAGGTCTGAAGACAACTCCATGCCCAGAAGGACGAGACTATCGGTAACAGGCACAGATGCACCCCGAAAAGTAGGAGTCAGGTTAAAGGGACTCCTTTTAGCGGTGAATAAACACGCTTGCGTTTTGGTGGCGTTGAAATTTACCAGGTTACTGTCACCCCACTGGCAAACGTGGATTAATGTCTGGTTCGTTCGCTCAACCATGGCCTCTCTCATCAACATCACGTCATCACCACTAGCTTTTGCATCCGAAAGGAATCTCTCTACGACAGTACTGTCATCTGCATACCCAACAATTCCCGGTATCAACAGGTCATTGATGTGCAACAGGAAAAGCGTCGTAGAGAGAACAGACCCCTGAGGAACTCCGGCATCAATAGCCACTGAGTCAGAGGAGCAGCCATCGATGACTACTCTGATCGACCGTTCCGTCAGGAAATCAGCTATCCAACTACAAAAGTCAGCGGGGATACCATACGCTGGAAGCTTGTGCAGTAGACTTGCGTGCCAGACCCTGTCAAAAGCCTTTCAGATGTCAAGTGATACGGCGAGTGCTTCGCCGTGCATCTCGAGGGCCTCACCCCAGTAGTGCGTCAGATAAACTAGAAGATCCCCAGTCGATCGTCTTCGGCGAAACCCATATTGACGGTCACTGAGGAGGTCATTAACTTCTAGGTATGAGAGCAACTTACAGTTTAGAACTCTTTCCATGACCTTACAGAGTATGGAAGTGATGGCGATCGGTCGGTAGTTGCATGGGTCGGCACGACTTCCTTTTTTGGGTACTGGCTGCACATTAGCAAGCTTCCAGCATTTAGGTACGGTTTTTGCCTCGAGAGAAAGGCGATACAAGCGCGTTAGCACTGGTGACAACTCAGGCGCACAATACCTCAGTACCCTTGCTGGTATGCCATCAGGACCACTGGCCTTGTTCACGTCCAGACTAAGTAGGACTCTACGGACCTCTTTATTGTGGATTGTGATCTCCGGCATCGAAGAATCACAGCGAGGTAAATTTGGTGGTTGTTGAGAGCCGGTGTCTAGACGCGAGTTGCTCGCAAACAGAGAGGCAAATAAACTTGCTTTCTCAGCTGCAGAATGAGCCAGCGACCCGTCAGGTTTCTGCATGGGTGGTAACATAGGATGGCAGAAATTCGCCTCGGCTGACTTTGAAAGGGACCAGAACTGTTTACTACCGCTCGGGTAGGGTAGAAGGTAGGTAATGGACGATCGGAGTAATTTCATATTACTTTCAACCGGACACTGACATCCAAACCTATGTATGGCTCCTGAAGAAGATGATTAGAGAGTTAAGTTGCGAGTTGCTCATAGTCGGAGGTGATGCAAACGCCTGGAGTGAGTGGTGGGGTAGTGATAGAAGTAATAGTAGGGGTGCAGAATTGGTGGGTTTATTAGTAGAATTAGGATTGGAAATTATGAATGAAGGAAGCACTCCAAATTTTGATACCTGGCGCGGAGGTAAAAGATTTAAGAGCTATGTAGATGTGACGTGCTGCTCAGACGACATGGCCAGATTGGTGCAGGAATGGAAGGTAGATAAAGGGATGACAACCTCGGACCACAACGCAATTACTTTTAAAATCAAATTAGAAGAAATCAAAGAAATAGAGGATACAAAAATAACTAGAAAATATAAAACGAATAAGATAGAGTGGAGCAAATTTAAAGAAGTGTGTAAAGTAGAATATGAGAAAAGGAAAATAAATACAGAAGAGATAGTTAAAATAAAAGAAGTAAGTGAATTGGAAGACAAAGTAGAAAAATTTATGGAAAGTATAGAAGAAACGTGCAATAGAATGCTAAAAAGGAAAAAGGTAAAGAGAAAAATAAAGATTGCGTGGTGGTCCGAGGAATTAGAAGAAATAAAGAAGGATAAGAATAGAAAGAAAAGAAGAATTAAGTGGGCGGCGCCAAATCGTCTGGCATATGTCGTCGAGCAGTACACAAAAGCTAAAGTAAAATACCAAGAGGAGATGGAAAAAGCCAGGATCAGGAGTTGGAAAGATTTTTTCGAGAAACAGGAGAGGGAAACAATGTGGGAGGGCATCTACAGAGTCATAGGTAAAACGAAAAAGGCAAACGAAGACCTGCCGATAGCTAGGGATGGCAAAAACACCAGCCCAAAGGAGTCGGTGCGTATCATGGCTGAAAGCTTTTACCCGGAGGATACCGAAGTGGGGGAGAACGAAGATCACAGAGAAGTGAGAAGAAGGGCAGCCGAAGCGAATGAGGGGAACAAAAATGACTTTTGCGACCCTCCTTTCGTAGAGGCTGAACTTCTTCACGCGGTGACTTCGTTTAACCCCAAAAAGGCCCCGGGTAATGATGGCTTCACGGCCGATATATGCGCAGCTGCCATAAATACCGACTCCTCATTATCCCTAGCTATCTTCAATAAATGCCTCGAGCTCTCCCACTTCCCAAAACTCTGGAAAGTTGCAACGATAATCCTGCTTAGAAAACCAAATAAAGATGATTACACGCACCCCAAATCATATAGACTAATAGGGCTCCTGGCAATTTTAGGTAAGATTTTAGAAAAACTACTTATAAAAAGAATAAGATGGTATGTGCTGCCCAAATTAAATCCACGTCAATACGGGTTTGTGCCACAGCGCAGTACCGAAGACTCCCTCTATGACATGATCCAGAAAATCAGACAAAATTTGGTAGAGAAGAAAATTATGGTCTTGATTTCGCTGGATATAGAGGGAGCCTTCGATAATGCGTGGTGGCCCCAAATAAGATGTCAGTTGAAGGAAAAAGAGTGCCCGATAAATCTGCGGAGGCTGGCGGACAGTTATTTGAAAGACAGGAGGGTGACGGTGAAATATGCGGGGGAACAATATAGTAAGAACACCAACAAGGGCTGCGTCCAAGGTTCCATTGGCGGGCCCTTGTTCTGTAATATAATCCTAGACCCCCTGCTAAATGAACTCGCCGTCGCCAATGTTTACTGTCAAGCCTTAGCAGATGACATCGTATTAATAATAGAAGGCAGCACAGCCAGTGAAGTATCCTTAAGAGCCAATACCGTTCTCTCCCGTGTTCAGAGATGGGGCGTGTCGAACAAGCTGAACTTTGCGCCTCATAAGACCAAGGCAATGGTAATAACCAGAAAGCTGAAGTTCGACGCGCCGCGTCTTGGGATGGGGGGGACGGATATTGAGTTAGTGGACGATATTTAAATCTTAGGTGTCATTTTTGATAAAAAAACTCCTTTTCAACAAGCACATCCAGTACATATGTAAGAAGTCGATAGGGATTTACAAAGGAGTATGCAGAGCGGCGAGGGCTACCTGGGGACTGCACCCGGAGATCATAAAAACGATCTATAAAGCAGTAATCGTACCTGTGATCTTGTACGCAGCAAGCGTCTGGTCCGCGGAAGCGAACCAGACAAGAAGTCTCCCGGAAAGCCCTCGATGCAGTATTGAGAGGATTCGCGCAGAAGATTACCAAAAGTAATAGGACAGTTTCCCTAAACGCTGCTTTAATACTGTCGGGGCTGCTTCTGCTGGATCTTCGGATCCAAGAAGCATCCCGGATTTTTGAGGCAAAGCGCGGGAAACCCCAGGCAGTATTGAGTGGCAGGAGGGTCCAGCAGCGCGTACCCTTCACCGAGAACACCCACCCCAGTAGGACGCTAAATTCGAAATTTACACTTTTGGAAAATGCGGAAGAGGATAGCGAGTTGGCAGAAGGCTTGGTTAAGATCTACACAGATGGTAGCAAGCTGGAGGGGAAAGTCGGAGCCGCCCTGACCTGTTGGGAGGGGACGGCTGAGACGTGTACCCGAAAATTCAGACTGGAGCCATACTGTACGGTCTTCCAAGCCGAGCTATATGCTATCCTCCAAGCGACGGAAATTATCATTGGCAAGCAATTTAAAGAAGCGGCTATTCTGAGTGACTCGAGGTCGGCTCTTCAGACGCTGATGGATCCGGACTCCTCGCACCCAATCACGAAGGCGATACAGGGTAACCTAGAATTCCTGAGAGACAACCACCAACTAGTCTCTCTTTTTTGGATACGGGCCCACGTCGGAGTGAGAGGGAACGAGAGAGCGGATGAGTTAGCGAAGGAAGCAGCCCTCAAACTGAAGACCAGAGCGGACTATGACTGCAGCCCTATCTCGTTCGTTAAACGTCATCTACGGGCGGAAACGATCTAGCAGTGGGACTGCAGGTATAGGACAGAAGCCACAGCCGCGACCACCAAGGTCTTTTTCCATAATGGGGTGGACGCATTCAACACTGTGAGGAAGATGTCCATCGACCGGTTAGCGTCGCAGGTCTTGACAGGCCACGGGGGATTCTGTGCATACCTGCACAGGTTTAAAAGCAGGGACAGCCCCTCGTGTGCCTGCGACTCGACGATGGACGAGGACATCTTCCACATACCTCTCGAGTGCCCAATACATATACAAGATAGGTACACTTTGCAGCAAAAACTCGACACAAAATTGAGTAAAGATACCCTGAAGGAGGTTTTAAATGTTAAGCAAGAAAGAAAGCTATTTATGGAATTTGCCAAAAAAGTTGCCAACATTGTCATTAATAGAAATAGGGACAACTAGAAAGATTTAGGACAATTAGTAAGAAAGTAAGCAAGACCACACTGTGGCAGGAATGTAACCGGAATAGAAATAAAATAAGCAATTTATAGTAATAAGCAAAATATGTACTTAATACAGAAATAATAAATAAATACATGTATTAATAGAAGGAAAGAAAGAAATAAGCAAACTAATTAAAAATGTAATAAAATAAATATAATTAAGAAATGTACTTTAGAAACGTAAGATAAAGAGAAGAAATGTATTAGTAAGTAAGAAAGAAATGTATTAGTGTGTAAGAAGAAACTGTAATATAAGAAAAGGAAATGTACTAGAAATGAAAACTGCATGTATGTATGTTAAAAAGTAAAAGTTTAAAAATGAGGAAAAGAAAAAAGTAAAAGAAAAGAGGTAAGAAAAAAAAAAATGTAGAGCTCTTATAGCTCAAGCCTAAATAATCTCTAAAAAAGAAAATATGTTGGAAAAATAAAAACGTGCCAAAAAGCGGGAGCAGCCAGCTTAAAAAAAAAAGTAAAGTAAAGTATCTCTCTAAACGAAATGAGAAGTTGGCGCTAGACAACTGACAGCTGAGTGAACAAGTGAAGTTTTGAATTTTTAAATCAATTAGTTACTTTAATGACGTGCGATGTTGCCAGTAGGTTAAAGGGACTATATACCTTGTGAATAATTTATATCTTCGAATGAAACGACTCATATAATAATGATCGAACTTCACTTAAAAATTCGTTTGATCATTTATAATTTCGCCTTTTGCTGTTTAATTAGTAAAGAAGATTAAATAAATAATTACCATTTTTAGGGTCCCATAAAATCGGTACATTTTGTTAAATCGATCGAGCGAATCGTAGGAGATGTGATGTAGGAGGAGATTGTCTCCTACGCGCGTATTACGATTTACGATACGCTTACGATAAGACGCCGTGTGCGAAGGCACTTACCGTCTTATTAATAAAAATGGCCAATTGTTACACCTCGGTTTAAAGTGACGCTGTCTCGTTTTTGTTAAAGGAGACAGATAGGGACAGCGTCAATGTAATCCTAAGTGTAACTTTAATCAACGTTTATAACAGGTTTAATGTTCGCAGTGATCCGCCACTCAGCGGGTCGCTGCGAGCTCTCTGCGCTCCACACGCGAGCGGCTCGCATCAGGCTCGCGCTCACGTAAACACTTGTTATAGTATAAGATACGTTACATGCTACATGGCTGGGTGAGTACCCTGCTTAACAAAGATGTAGGTAGGTACGATTATAACGGGATACGTACGAAAACAGTCTAAAGTGGAAATTGCGATATAGCCCGCGGTTATTGTCTTTATCAATAGTAAATTAGTAGAAAAGTTTGTAGAAACTCGGCGAAAGCTCACTCTATTCTACAGCTAACACAGAATAATATAAAAAATTAATCACTATAAAAATAAATTATAATCTAAGATTAGTTAATAGCATACATTCACATTAATCATTCTATTCTACAACCGTCCATGACACTTGTCTAGGTCCTCAGTTTCGTATTCATAGAACTGCATTTATTCGAGTCTGGGGTGGTGACGGCGGTTTTTTATAAAAATAATACAACTGACCCATCTCTCCCCTTGGGTGTCGTAAAAGGCAACTAACGGTCTTAAGACTGCACATACATCCAACAGCTTAAAGCGGCGATTGGCTCACCAGCTATCACGTTGAGTACATGTGCAGTAGTCGTTTGGTGAAAGGTAGACTGTGGCTATAAGTGCACTACTTTTGCGCTTCTTATTGCCTATAGTCTCTGACTAATCCTTTGGGGATAATTATAGTAGTGAATGTTTGTACTTAAGTATATTTTTGTACTGAAGAAGAAGTGAAAAAAGACGAAGAAATTTTTTTTTGGCTTCGTGCGATCAGCACATTCAGCCAGTGTCAAGTTTTTAATAGCAATTATTATTTTCTTTACATTAAGTGGATGATAATGAGTGATAATGAACGTTTAATGGTAAATGATTTTCCCCTAAACCCCTCGAAACTCAATAAAGCTGTGGGACTTTATTGAGGTCTCACACGGACTTCTTGAGAGAATTTAAAAAGTGATGTTGCACTGTTTTGATTACTTAATTAATCCACCATTAATATCTGACAAAACACAAATAAAATAAAATAAAACAAAACTGACATGACGCTTCACTGTCCCGCCAAGAAGTCCACAATCAATGCTAGGCTTAATTATTGTATAATGTCAGTTAGTGTCAAAACAAAAAGAAAAAAAAAAAGTACTCTTACAGAAACGCCCAAAAATATGGAGAAGAAGACTTGTGCTAAATTATAGGCGAAAAGCAGTTTCCTCAGCACGTAAGGCGGTCTGCTCTTCATCCACTCGGGCCCAAGTCTCAGCACGAAGAAGAGGTAAGACACGGTGATCACTAACACCGGGTAAGGTGTAGGCATCAGGAACATCGCGTCCACATAGTCGGCTGGAATGCAATCATAATTTTATTTTAGTGTTATACAATGTCATAGGGGTGGTACTGCTAACCTGTTAAGGCTAAGTACTACATCTAAATTCATCGACAAAAAAAAAAATGACTTATAAAAAAGTGATTTTAAATCACAAAATCTGCTGGAAGCTGAAGTTAATCACTGGATGGAGTTACATGATCCTAAAATCCTCTCCACCGATCGTTATTATCATAGCAGGATAGTACGTGAAGCGATTGAGATCAAAAAATATAAAAATTTCAATCGGGAGGACGGGTTTAAATTATCATCAGCGTGGAATCCAGTGATTAGCAAATGCAAACCGCGACATCTGTCTATAAAAAGAAACTCCGATACTGTTAGTGTAGTGTGCCGGAGTCGTGATGCTGACGATTCATTACACTGTGGCAATTTAAGTAAAAATGGGATGGTGGATGAAGAAACAAATACCCGCCCGAGCCGACGACGCCGCGCACCGCCAGTTCGCTTGTGACTCCGTAATCACAAGTGCTTGTGCTTGTGCGGCCGTCCGCAGCATCGCAGCCGAAACGTCAAGCAGTAAGTAGATAATATCTATGTATACTTACTTACAAAAATTAATCGTGTTAGGTCCCGTTACAATAGTTTTAATGCAATGCAACGCGATAGTTTAAAGTCTTAAATTACAAAATAATTAAGTAATGATTTTTTTTCCTCACCAAAATTATGTCAAACATACAAAACAAAGTAATTTATTAGTTAGCCAGTTAGTAGCATCATATAGCGGCAATGGACTTACCCATCTGTCTCGCTGCGCACATGTGCAGTCGCTATTTGGTGGAACGTGGACTATGGCGGAGGACTGCTTTTGCGGTCCTCATTGCCTAGTCTCTGACTAACCCTTCGGGGATAATAGTCGTGATAGATGTATATCATCATCATCATCATCATCATCAACCTATATCAGTCCACTGCTGGACGTAGGTCTCTCCCAAGACGCGCCACTGAGCCCGGTCTTCGGCTCTTCTCATCCAGTTTTTGCATGTATATATGTTACGTAAATATGCTATCATGTGTGTTGGCGGTATTACTAATCTATAGACACTTTTGAGCTTTCGCGTTTCATATGCACTCCCATTTAATCGGGATTTAACGCAAAACTACTACTACAAAAAAGAAACATCAGTTATAAAAGTTATGCGTAGGGTGCCTTTACAGACCCATATTTTTTCTTGGGTGTCGTAAAAGAACTAAAGACTGCACATACATGTAATAGCATAGAGCGGCGATGGGCTCACTACAGTCACGCTGAGAACAGTGCAATCGTTATTTGGTGAAACGTGGATTATGGCGTAGGATTAGGGTTGCCACCTTTTTTTAGGACGAATAAAGTATTTTTCATATTGTTAAAACAAAAATAAAGTACGTAGCATAAAAAAGAGTATTTATTTGTTTATCCAACACGTTGACTGCCGCAAAACCAGACACAATTGAAATTTAATTGTTTGTCGGTCACCGGTGACCCCCACGGGCGGCGCTCAAAGTCTTAAAAACGTAATTTTTTTGGCTCTTTGCGACACTTAACAAATATTTGTCTTGTACGTTAATAGTTTTTCGTAAATAGAGTATTTTAGCGTACTTTATTGGTGTCGTAGATTATAAAGTACGCCTACATAAAAAAGGGGACAATACTTTTAGAGTACCGGTGGCAACCCTACATAGGACTGATTTTGTGGTCCTCATAGCATGGTCTCTGACTTACCCTTAGGGAATAAATAGTCGTTGAAGTATGTTTGTATGTAACCGTAGATACTTAGAATTCACCTATTTATGACAAGAAAAGAAACAATAAAACAGTCCCCTAAGTATGTACTTAGAAGACATATAAACAGAACAAACGCAATGCAGCACATAACAACAATTCAAAATATAAAAAATAATGTAACAAATTAATAAATTATAATTTTATACATTTTAAAACAGAATGCAAGCAATGCAAAATAATAATATCACACAGTAAGACCTATATAATAATACAATAGTATGTTTACAATAGTATAAGATTTTTGTTAGGTAGGTAATTAGGTATATAAGGTTATAATTATTTTTTAATGATACCGCTTGGTGGACATTATAGGTCCTACTAAAGGGGTGAGGTAGGATGGCTGCCAATTTATGTACTAAAGGGCTAAAACATGAAGTCGGATTCGGGGTAGAATTCTACCACTTGCCACTAATAATACGTGAATTGTACCAACATTCTCATGATTGCGATTTGCGACCGACGGGAATCTATCCAGGGATATCTTGGTCTGTGACCGAAGGTTCAACCACTAGACCACAGAGGCGGTTACGCGGAGCAAGTGCCCTTGCAATTTGTAAATGTGTTTTGCACTCACCTTGACCTTCCCAAAAACGTAAAGATCGCGCCTCCACTTCTTTTTCGATTAGAGTATTCATTTTATTATGAATTGTTGAAAGTATTTCTGCATTTATTCACTGTATCCTGTATGTTTTATTTGTAAAACAAATGACTGTGAAGTAAAATGTGAAAACACAAAAAAATATTTAATTGCAAACTGGAAAATGGCACGTCAGTCGAGATTGGAGATTATGAAAACACTGTTAACGTGACCAAGAATACTTTACATAAAAATTCTTATGCGCTAAGAGACTCGTTCTTTCACATGAGTCTGTTCGCTTACGATATTTTAATAATATGTGTAAACAGTTGGGTTGCAAAACTGGTAAGTACTTTTAGATCTCTTTCAAGCATATGTTTGTCATGGAGAGCGTCAGAGATAACGAAAAGTTAAAATTTTCCACTTCAGGCGGGAAAGATCCCGCGACCTCCGCAATCCGGGAAGCTGCGTTTATCACTCCGCCACCGAGGTATTGGTTAGACCTGACGAAATTTCCCGCCTGAGGTAAACAGTTTTAACATTGAAAATGTTTTTTCGATCGCTCCAGTAGGGCTCCCCCTTAGCGGCGCGTGGAGCGCCGTGCAGTATTATTCGGGCGTCATAGCCCTGTGGAACTTCGCAGCTTAAGGATACGAAGATCTATTAGGATTTAATAGACGCGGAAAATTAAGGGCTTTAGGATAGTATACACAAATTTTAGAAAAGTCGATTATTTCTTTGAAAAATAAAAAAAATGATTAAAATCTATGTTTTATACGAAGATCTATTTGGATTTAATAGACGCGGAAAATTAAGGGCTTTAGGATAGTATAAACAAATTTTGAATCTATAATAGCTAGGTTCATTTTCAATGCCCTTTCAAGTCGTGTAGAGCACGAGATCTGTGAATTTTTTAACGTTTCGTTATCTTTGAGTTTAATTGAGCGTTTTTAATGCAAATAATGAAATAGGTATTTTCGTACTACTTGCTCAAAAAAGTGACATTCTATGCCACAAAAAGCGAACATAACAATAGTCATTTTTAATCTGTTAAAAACAGGGAAAGAAAATTGTACTGAATTTCATTCACCTCTAGGGGGAGAATGTGATTTAAATTTGGAATACTTACCGAAATTTATACTGAACTACATCTGTGTTTACACCATTGAGTTTGTCTATAAAGCATTATACATCTTTTTGAAAAAGGAATACGCATTTATTATGCAGATATGATGATTAAATAAAATTACGAAAACCGACGAGGCCGTATGAGCTTGATTGCTTGCCTTTGCTTTTACGACAAAAAAATTATAGTCTAGGAATTTATTAAGACATTTTTTTTTCTCATATTATTATTATGTTAATTTTTTCGCAAATGGTACGAAAAGCAGAGTATTTTCCTCGGTGATAAAGCTGTCTTAGTCTTGGGTGAACTTAAATCCCTCGCTACACTCAGGACTCGTCTTAAAACCCTCGCTTCGCTCGTGATTTAAGTTTTTAACACCCTCGCTGCGCTCGGGAGTAAACCTCGAGTCCTTCGTTACGCTCGCGATTTAAATCGTCACCCGCGACAGAAGACACTGCTTTATCCCCTTGGTTAATAATCTACTATTAGTGTTTTCCGAAATTCTAATGCTGTAAAATAATGAAAGAAAAGAAAGGCAGAGCCGGCGTGCTAAACTCTCCACCACGGAGGTCGTTTTTCTGTTTTTATAATTATTTGTATTAGCCTTCGGCGATGGTCTTGCCACCTGTCACGCAGAGCACAAGTGCAGTCGCAATTTGGTGAAATGTGGACTAAGGCAGAGGACTGCTTTTGCGGTTCTCGTTGCCTAGTCTCTGACTAACCCTTCGGGGCTTAGAATAATAACGCTATAGAAACCAAGTTCGCGCGCCTATTTTGAAGCACATTAATTGGAGCCAGAAATGGCACCAAACGCCGGACCACTCCGTAGTGTTCAATGTCACAGCGCGCCGAACGTGTCTCGCGAAAACAAAAAAAAAATGACGGTTTGTGCAGTTAAATTGTGTCACAACACATCTGAAAAACAAAAGAAGTGTAATAACATCACTTTTCACAGGTAAGCTTTCAGTATTTCATAGTATCTTGTAGTTAATTAGGTCAAAATATAAACGTACTGCAGTGTGATTCGCTAAGTTAAAGCCTCGGTAGCAGCGGCCTGCGCAGTGCTGTCTCTTTCATATTCATAGAATTGGAAAGAGACAGCAGATCACGGCCATGCGCGCACGTCACGCGTGTGTGAATCGGTTTAGTGCTTCATTTTTGACAGAGCGCTTGTATGAAGACTATCTTTCTATAGCGTTATTATTCTAAGCTTCGGGGATAATAGTCGTGATTATTATCCTTATGTATGAGCTTTCAATCATCTTAATACCATGAACCTATACTAGTAACTATAGGTTCATGCTAAACACTGGTTGAAGCATTGAGTTAAACTAATCAATGGGTTGAAGTATGAACAGACTGACAGATGTGACACGTTTATATGTATATTGAAAAGTATAATGAAAATCAAGAAGGTATGGTGATTTATTGATGTATTATATTTAAATTTCATAATGCATTATACTTCGACAATATGTAAACATACCTACCTACTAAATATGTACTGGTAAATATGTACTGGTAAACGTTTACTATACTTTAATGAGGTAGCTAGGTAGGTGGAGATTAAACGATTTTTTACAACCTTGTAGTGTTTAAGATTTCAGCATTTTGATAATAAAATTACAAAAACGAAGTGTCTATATTACTTACTGTTCGATTTTTCTACAAAGCTTAGCCGTGAGCAAAAGGGGTCTTCAATTTGGTAATTTTAATTAAATAACTAATTACTTTTTTAAGTTTTTAAGATTTCTTAACAATTGAACTTCTATTGTGTCTGTGACTGATTTTACGGCATCTGAGCTCCTAAGATGATTAGTGATGATAGTAGCTGGGGGTATATTGTTAAATAGAAGGGGTTGTTTAAAGTCGGTCTTACCTTAACCATCTTATTTTAATCTATCGCAACATCAATTTAAAAAAAATCGTTGTTTTTTATGTAAATGTGCCGGCAATGGAGAGGCCCTTGTGATGGTGTTCGGCCGCCTTGCCCATGGGCGCGCGGGACCGACGGCATCACGCGCGCAACGCACCCCTAAGAGGAAACATTACTGGAAGTGGCATGCAAAATTCTCATACGAAACACAGAAAAACGACGTTTCGTAGTCTCCTGTTTCCTCTTTCAACACTGGACCAATTTTTATTACTTTTTTAGCATCGGTTAAAAGAGATTTTCTATGTCTGTATGTTTGTTTTTTTTTAAACCAGCCACTTAATGTTTCTGAGGACGCCTTAAAACGGAGTGATTTAGCAAAATTTTGAAGGGTCCTGGTTGTTAAATAAATGACTTAATGCACAAGAAATTAAACATACAGACGTAGAAAATCCGATACTGAAAAAAACATAAAAATTGGTCCAGTTCTGAAGGAGGAAACAGGGGACTACGTAACGTCGTTTTTCTGTGTTTTGTATGAGAATTTTGCATGCCACTTCCACGTAGTGCTTCAGTTCTTTTGCCTATATGCCCTGTAATTTCACTAGTACGGTAGAAACTGGAACGCAGCAATGTACAAGAATGCTGCTGGCTGCAGAATCATATGTTAGGGTGGTCACCGGTCATCGATAGCTTAATCTAGTCTTATCGTGAGTTTAAATCCCATATAGCAATACCTGTTTTTATGAGATATTCTTATGTATGTGTTGTGTTGTCTTCGTTTTACATGTTTTTTTATGTTGTAATGGAAAATGTCTTTCTATGGATAGGGAGGGCAGTTTCCAATTTGTATTGACGCTGTAAAAGAAAGGGAGAAATGAAATGCCCTTGCTGAGTTTCTTGCCGGTTCGTCTCAGTACCCTTGTATTCCCGCCCCATAGTAAAGACATACGAACCGATGGCATAGCGAATTTCATAAGTGCTCAATTATTGTAGCCTAAATTGAATAAATGATATTGAATTTTGAATTTTCATCTAAGGCGGTCCACATTTTTTTTTCATTTATAATTTGAATTATACCATCGATGGTGCAATAATTTCTGTACTTAGTTAAAGAATTGCTAATCAGTTGTAAATAAATATTCACGCGCATGACCTATAAGTATCCGCAGGCCACGGTAATTTGTAAATGTAATTGTGCTAATTAACATTTTAAAACAGCTCGGCGAATTGTTATATTCACCTCTTTTATATTGTTGTTTTTTATGTTGAACTCCATTGACACGTAAGTGTGACGTGACGACGGACGCAATGACGATGCGGTCGCTAGACTGGTGCAGACATTGTCACGAATATCCGGCGTGAAATAACGGCACTTGGTGCTGTTGTGTTACGTCCGGCCAGTGAGGGTTCCGGAGGCCCATTGCCCCCCTTCTCCTCACAATTCCTAATTCTTTCTAAAACCTATTCCATCCTTAAAGGCCGGCAACGCGTCTGCGATTCCTCTGGTTTTGCGGGTGTCCATGGGCGGCGATGATTACTCTCCATCAGGTGACCCGCCTGTTCGTTTGCCTCCTTCTACTATATAAAAAAAAACTTGCTAAGTTTTGAGGGCTTTAAACCTTTCAACTGGGCCGCACACTAATGAGTGCTCAAGGAATATAATTTCTATAGTGCCTTATATTATAGTAGGTAGTATACGTTACAGTTACTTGTAGTTATAGTTGTAAACAATTGTAAATCTAATACTTTCCCTCTATATGTCAACAATTGGAATAAAAATGTAATTGTATTATAAATCCGTCTAAACTAATACAAATGCGCGAAAGTGAAGATACTTTGCCCCGGTAAAAATTTACGAGAACGAAGCGGGGAACAAAAGCGAATAAGTGTATAAAGCCAATTAGCTTGACGCAGATATGAGAAACACCTCTAGCGAAATTTTAATGTGATTCTTTAGTTGTATCTCGTAGCGAAAGGATGAGTGAAAGTGGAATAGATATTGTGTGATTGTGGAAGGAATGATTGCGCAAGGGCGTCCCAGAAAAACCTACGCGGACCAGTTAGGGGTTTTGAATGAAGCGAAAGAAGTGTGCAGGGCCGTAGCAGTTGGCAATCCATAATCTCTGTATACCTCTATGAGTAGTGTGTATCTCGTAGCAGAATGTGATACGTAGACGAGCGAACGTTGTCGTTTTGGTAGTGACCTCTCTCGTAGTTGAAGGGGAGCCGTAGCACGTCGTAGTCGTAGCAATTACGAAATGGAACTTAGCGGTTCGATCGAAGGTTTTAATTAAAGTTAAAAACACAATCTTATTGATACAGCTTGTACTATACTAACAAGTATAGATTAGATTTATGCCTTCAGTTTAAAAAAAACTAAGTTTCGGAAGACGTGTACAGAGCTGCCGTTGCAATGTCCCATATTTTTTTATTTATTTCTTAGAGATAAATAGGTTTTTGATTTAACAAAAGCCAAAGAGATTTATTCGTACACTTTGATCGCCGTATAATAGTAAGTTGGTACTACACAGTACACAATCGTAAGTCATTATAATAATGACTCTATATTCCAGATTGTAGAATTTTTTAACTTAACGTAAGTGGTGATTAGACTAAAGGTCTCATTTATTTAACTTTGACCTATTCATTTGTCGCACCATAAATGGATAACAAAATGGACTACACCTGTTGTGCATCTTTACTACCAAATACGGTCCTTTAAACGAGCTGTGAAGGGGCATCTTCAGGTCGGCAAGGTGAGGACTGAGGACGGCTAATGCGGCATAATCCTGCTTCACTAACTGTTCTTACATTTGGACTTCGCTTTCACTTAACACGAGGTGGAGGGCTGGAAGTGCACTTCACCTGGAGTATACTAGTGAGAAAGTGGCTAACTTACCTTTAACTTTCGGAACACACTGCTACTTCTTCTTCGTTTCGTATGATGATTCATATTAGTTGCTGTGATGTAGGTAGTTATTAGTATTTGTTTCCTAAAAAGGGCTGTGGTGTAGTTATTAGTATTTGTTTCCTAAAAAGGTCTGTTGGTACTTACGAGTGAAGCTTTTGCAAATGTACTGGATTTGCTCTACAGGAAGGTTTACAAAAGGTGGTGGGCAAGAGCTGGATGAGAGAGGCTGCGGATCGTGCTTGTGACGTGCTCTTGGAGAGGCCTATGTCCAGCTGTGGGCAAGTATAGGCTGATGATGATGTGGATGATGACAAATTAAAACAACTTAAAAATATCTGTGTTGTCGCTTAGCGAACAGTCTTGCCTGCCCTGATCGTGAATTTGAGGTGGACTATGCCGCTATACGGCGAGCTCTCTATCTGCGGGATTTAAGCCACCAACCCGCATTGGGTCAGCGTGGTGGGTTATGGCCCAATATCCCCACGTGCTATTGTCCACGTCGGAGGCCTGTGCCCAGCAGTGGGACGTTTAGAGGCTGATGATGAGGATATGTTTCTTTCGTTGGGAATCGAACCGTATACCTAGGTGAGACTGGGAGTATAACTACTAGACCATAGGTGTACAAAAGTAGGTAAGGGTATGAGTGCCTTCATTACCGTAATGCCTATAATCCAAGCATTTAGGTGGTAATCACCTAAAGCATCCAAAGTGGGTGTTTATTCTGTAACATCATTTATTATTCCGAGCTTGGAGTCGTCCCTCCGTGTTTTATCGCTTCCAAAGTTAAACTGACACCAAACACTCCAATTACAATCCAATTGTATTACATCAGGGTAAGGTCTAAACAGGCGTAACTAGAAAAGGTAGCCGTTGGCTAAAGTTCAGGTAGACGTGCCATGTCATTTTCGGTTTTAACACGTTGTTCTAAAGTTGGTTTTGCTGCAGTGTCATGGTTCGTTTCACGAAACTAGACAAAATTGCCAAAGGCTGGATTCGAACTAAATGCGATTTTGAGCAGAGGAACTATTAACCGTACATCGGCTGCTCGCTAAAGGCTGTCTGCTAGTTTCCTTTGAACAAGTTTGAACTTTATTCCAATGCGCTACGGTTCAATAAGCTTCGTTGCACTTTTGCCTTTGTTAGTCGTCACTAAATTTGCACGATAAAGGTGGTGATTACGTTTCACGGTACTAATACTGCAACACATTACTTAATAGCAGGCTGATACTGTCGGAAATTGACCTGAAACTTGTAGGCTAAGCGTCACAGACTTCAGTTCATATTAAACTTTCTTGAAAACGAAAACTCTTCCGAATCATTTTACTATTTCAGGTGGGACTCGATCTCGTCAACCTAGTTCTCGTCATCGTCAAACCTCTACTGGTTGCCGTCGAGTTTAACGTACTGTTATCTACAATACGTCCACGTAAATATCCCGTACTAAATAGAAGGTTATTCATAGGTCATTGATAGAATACACCACCCCCTCTCTTCCCTTGGGTGTCGTAAAAGGAGACTAACGGATTAAAGACTGCACGCATACATCCAACAGCATAGAACGGCGATGGGCTCACCACCTGTCACGCTGTTTGCGGTAATATTGCCTAGTCTCTGATTAACCCTTCGGGGATAATAGTCGTGATTATATGTATCTAAGTAAATAGAAGGTATTAAAACAATCGAGGAACTCATTGGTGGCGTTCGGTTTGCGATTTTACAAAGCAAGTTTCGCAATAGTTGCACTTTGTACTGCCGTTTTTAGGCTCACACTGATAATAAAGATCATTGGCTAACGTAAAAGCTAGTGTTGCCAATTCCCAAAAAAATTATGTCCAGGCCCGGACGGATCCAGTACGATCCAGTACGATCCAGAAGAGGATCCAGATACGGACTGGACAGTCCAGGACAGACACGGATCATGCACGGTGTAAGAACTGCTTCATACAAAATGTATGAAACGTCTCAAATCAGTGGCGCCGTCCGGGCCCCGTCCGGGCCCGGACAGGGCACGCCCCGTGCACGGACCGCTCTAATATAAATCATCCCATATGGTAGGACGGATATATCCAGAATATATTCCAGGTTTCCTTACCCTTCTTTAAGAAAGAGGTGCTGGAACTGCTAGCGTGGGGATTGTTGGTTTTTGTTTAAATTTTTCATACTTAGTTTTTAATTTTATTTTAGTGTTTTTGTTTTTGCTTTTCATTTTATACTGGTCCAAAACTTAATTTCAATAGTGAATGTTATGCGTACCTGTTGTAGGTGTTATATATCAGTACTTGTCTTCTGTTTATATGAAACCTTGTTAATATATAAAAATATGTACACTGTTGGTATGTCTAAATCTTACTAATCACATCACATCACACTAATAGTATAAAGGCGAATGTTTGTGAGTGTGTATGTTTGTTACTTCTTCACATAAAAACTACTAAATGGATTTAGATGAAAATCGGCATACAAATAGTTTATAACCCTGATTAACACGTAGGTTACTTTTTATCTCGATATTCCCACGGGAACGGGAACCACGCGGGTGAAACCGCGAGCGGCCGTTAGTATTAGAAATGCGAAAGTTTGTAAGTATGGATGGATGTTTGTTACTCTTTCACGTAAAAACTACTAAATGTATTTGGATGAAATTCGGCAAACAAATAGTTTATAACCTGGATTAACATATAGAATACTTTTTATCCAGATATTCCCACGGCAACGAAAACCACGCGGGTAAAACCGCGAGCGGCCGCTAGTAAATAAATAAATGATGGAGGCTTTTCCCAGAGGCCCAGCGGTATGTGGACGGTGTATGACTATACTTTACTCATTAACATTAGTGTAGAAGAAACATTTGTTGATTGAAATACGACAGTCAACAAGATGTCCTTACATACACAGACAAGACATACAATAAAAACCAACTGAATTGGAACACAGCCACGCTCCTTGGGAATAACGTTTGGATGCAAACATGCGAATCGAGCGGTTAAACGAAGCGCGGAATACGTAATTTCCGCGGTGCGTGATCGACTTGACATAAAAATATGTGACCGGGAAACGTGGTCGAGCGTTTCGAATTATTATTAACAAACTTGGACTACTTAACGTTTTCTTTCCTTTTAAATAATGGCTTCGTGCGATTAGCACATTTAGCCAGTGTCAAGAAAGATATAATAATAGTAATTATTTTCTTTGCATTGAGTAGATGATAATAAGTGATAATGAACGTTTAATGGTAAATGATATTCCTCACATCCTCTACCTTCTATATAACATATTGTTTAATCCCACCTATCCTTCCTATCTAAAGGAGCGTTTCAGTTTTCTTTATTGTTCGAACTCGCGCTCATTACGGTCATCAGAAAATCTTAGCCTTAAAACCCCTCTTCACAACACCACCTTTTACAATTGTTCCTTCACTGTTGAAGCTGTTCGTCTCTGGAACTCGCTTCTAGTTTCGATCAGGCGTGCTCAAACCATTCACGCATTCAAGGAACTCGTGAAGAATTTCTACCTTTCCCTTTAACCCTATCCTGCTACATAGCTGTCGTTGTCCTGTATTTCTTACCTGAGACATTATGTTTAAGTATGTATATGTAAATATGTATATTATTAATATTTATTTATTTTATAGTTTTATAATAAATGTTCTAATATAAATTAATATTTTATTTTAATTATTTTCTTAGTTTTGCTTTTTATTGTGTACTTAACTATTATGTTTTAATTATTTGCGCCTCCGATCATAAAGTTTGTAAGTTCTCTCCATCCGATTGGTTGTCTGGCAGAAATCGCTTTTAAGCGATAAGACCGCCAAATTGTAACTTTGTATTTTTGCTCTTTTATGTCTAAATGTTTGTGTTATTATGTTACAATAAAAGTATTATCTATCTATCTATCTATCTATCTATTCCCCCAAACCCCTCGAGACACAATAAAGCTGTGGGACTTTATAGAGATCTCACACGGACTTCTTAGGAGAATTTGAAAAGTGATGTTGTACTGTTTTGTTTTATTTGCTAACACTCATGCACGTTCACGAACCCTTCACCATCATCATCATCATCAGCCTATACTCGTCCACTGCTGGACATAGGCCTCTCCAAGAACACGCCACTGAGCACGATCCGCGGGCACTCTCATCCAGCTCTTGCCAGCCACCAACCACGAACTCTTAACAGTAAATAATCCACCATTATTTCACATTAATCACACTAATATTATAAAGGCGAAAGTTTGTGAGTGTGTATGTTTGTTACTTCTTCACGTCTAAACGGCTAAAGCGATTTAAATAAAATTTGGTATGGAGTTAGCTGACACCCTGGATTAACACATAGGATACTTTTTATCCCGATATTCCCACGGGAATGGAACCACGCGGGTGAAACCGCGAGCGGTCGCTAGTATTCGATAAAACACAAATTATAGAAAATAAAACAAAACTGCAGACATGACGCTTCACGTTCCTGCCAAGAAGTCCTGGACTACCGTTACTTACATGATTCCACTTTCACACCGATTATAGTGTAACAAGCTTCAAGCCAATGATAGGTTTCTTTTGAAACTTTTTTTTCATACAAACCTCATAAAATCAAGAGTTTTATATCCGAAGGGTTGGTCAGAGGCTGGGTAATGAGGACAGCAAAAGCAAGTCCTCTACCATAGTCCACTTTTTACCAAATCGCGTGACAGGTGGTGAGCAAATTGTCGCTCTATGCTGTTGGATGTATGTGCAGTCTTTAGTCCGTTAGTCGCCTTTAACGACATCCAAAGGAAGAGAGGGGGTGGTAGTATTATTTCACCGCTGCGCGACACGGTTAACGTTTTTTTTTAAATCATTATTTTATTACCATATTTTTTGGGTTCCCTATTTAATCCCGAAAGCCGTTTTACCGATTATCATTTCAACGAAAACTTTTAACCGAACACTCAATTGAACGATGCCTTATTTGTACGAAGCTTAAATTTACCGATGTAACGATTCACCGAAAAGCCAGTTACCGAAGTTCATTTCAGCGACCACATCGCACATTTAACCGACACATTATTAACCGATGTAACATTTCACCGAATTTTAAGAGTATATAGGTCATTGCTTCGGTGGCCGAGTGGTCAAGTGCTTGGCTCGATATCCGGAGGTCGCGGTTTTAATTCGTTTCGTATTAATCGATTCATAGCACCGGGTTTGTGATCCTAACCCGCATTTGGCAAGGTTGATTAGTATGATTTACAATCACCACCATAACATTATGGTTTAGGTGATTTTTTATGGTTTTTCAAATTTGAACCGCACTTTGTTCGACACGGGAATTCAAACCGGGACCTCCGGATATCGAGCCAAGCACTTGACCACTCGGCCACCGTGGCGTTGACCTACCAATACTCTTAAAATTCGGTTGAATGTTATATCGGTTAAATAATGTGTTAGTTAAATGTATGGTTGCTGAAATGAACTTCGGTAATTGGTTTTTCGGTGAATCGTTACATCTGTAAATTTAAGCTTCGTACAAATAAGGCATCGTTCAATTGAGTGTTCGGTTAATAGTTTTCGTTGAAATGATAATCGGTAAAACGGCTTTCGGGATTAAATAGGGAACCCTATTTATCATGATCATCAGCCTATCGTGGTCCACAGCTGGACATAGACCTCTCCTAAGGCGCGCCACTTTTTAATTGTATCTAAATAAAATACAATATTGACGGTTTTGTCAAAAAACATGCCACCCTCATTGTTTCTACATTTACATGATTTTAATGATAAATCTAGATAGTCTAAGATCCGAGAATATAACGACCTTCACCGGGAAGGTTAATAGATGAAAAGTATTTTATATCAAATTTAATATGTTAAAGCTGAAAAATTTCAGTTTTATTAAAATTTTTTTTTACATTGCACTGGTTTGGTGTGTGTGTGTGTGTGTGTGTGTGTGTGTGTGTGTGTGTTTGTAATGAGATTATCTTTTTATACAAACACAAATTTTATTTATTTAACCAGATGGTTGCAAATTACTAATATTGACTTACCTGTTGATACCTGTCTACCCAATGTTATGACAGGAAAAAAATAGTCAATCTAACGTTTGCATATTACATATTATGCAGAAATATTGAAAAATTATTTTTGTAAAAAAAATATTTTTTAAATATTTAATTAATCATATACTGGACTGAAATTTTTCAGCCAACCCAATCGCAATATATATTTTAACACATTAAATTTGATATAAAATACTTTTCATCCATTAACCGGCTCGGTGAAGGTCGTTGTATACTCGGATCCTCTAGATAACGAATAAACATATTTAGATTATAATACATAGAAAACACCCAGACCTGAAATCAATATAGAAAACGCGTTATTTCTGAATTGACCCGACCGGGAATCGAATCGTTCTTAATTAAATGTAAATCATTGATCAAGCAACAATCCATTAGCATCAAAATTTACGCCCGGAAAAGCATACCAGCAAGAGAGATAATGATCTCATTAGATTTCCTTCAGAAATTCTATTAGGATGTAGCTCGCTTAAAAAATGTATGAGCAAAGAAGAGGGTGCGAAGCGAGCAACGCGCAAACAAGGCGGCACTTTGAAGTGTGTGTCAGCGGAATTAAGAGAAGGTGAACATGGCTTTATACTCGTATAACTCGATGAATTTGTAATCCGGCATTGTTTTATAAAATGATAAAAGAGTCTTGTGAGAAAAGTACGTGGCATCACTTTTAAGTTTACTTTATTTAACATATATAAACATACATATAATCATGACTATTATCCCCTAAGGGTTAGTCAGAGAGGACTGCAAAAGCAGTCCTCTGCCATTGTCCACTTTTCACCAAATAGCGACTGTACATGTGCTCAGCGTGGCAGGTGGTCCATTGCCGCTCTATACTAATGGATGTATGTGCAGTCGTTATGCCGTTAGTCGCCTTTTACGACACCCAATGGAAGAGAGGGGGTGGTAGTAGTTTTTCACCGCTACGAAACACGGTTATTTTTAACATAATAAATATAAGAATATTCACGTTGTAACTTTTACTTATTTGAACGAGGTAAAGGCATCCTACGTATACCTTTTATCTGATTTCCCGTTTAAATATGTTTGCTTAATGGAACGCGTAAGTTTAAAAGTGTATTTAAGTACCTAGGTGTAACTTTTACTCCATCTGTACATTAAGTTTGGACAAGCTTATATAGCTAGCTTTTCATATGCCTTTTCAATAGATTGAGTAGTTTTTAGAGAATTGACAAGTTTAAAAAACTAAGCTATAGATCGATGAAGAAACTATTATAGGTAGTACTCTGATTTAATACCCAAAAATTTTTATAGGTAGGGGAACGACATACATTTTGGTCATGTTTGCATTTAATTTAGTAGTTTTTATTGCATTAAGTTTACATATCGTTATTTTAAAGTTGGTCTTAAATGGTTGGTACGTAAATCACAGCCACTGCTGAGCAAAAAAGCTGGGCAAAATGGGTAGTTTAAGCACCACGATTGTTAGTTGGTTGCGGATTACAACCCCGGACTTTGTTCTGTATTCTGAGCCCGGGCTTTGCATAGCAAAATCAGAAAATCACAACGTAGTTAATTATTACGTACCTACCTATAAAACTTGCGAACAAACATAAGCGACAAACATAAATAGTTAATTTCCTCAAAAGAGGTTACCGATTAATAAGCGATAAATTACTTAAATTATTTACGAAAATACCAAAAACAATTCAAATCGGACTTCTCAAAGTCTTCCTTCTATTTATTAAATAAATGTTTTCAATTAAAATAATAATTATCTAGCAGACCGACGACGGGATGAGCCAAACGAAATTAATTGATTGTTCGTGGGCAGAATGGAGGTTTCCGATGTCAATTGATCGGGGGGCGAGTGTGAAGCCCCGCGGCTCCTAAAACGCAGCTGATGCCGTTGGCAGGGCTTGCACCACCTTGCTTATTTATTTTTCTGTGGCTTGTTGCCGTAAATAGGATGTAAATGGCGAT
This sequence comes from Scoparia ambigualis, assembly GCA_963921215.1. NCBI lineage: Eukaryota > Metazoa > Arthropoda > Insecta > Lepidoptera > Crambidae > Scoparia > Scoparia ambigualis. The sequence goes on from OY992517.1 coordinate 4,932,112, forward strand.
AAAGGCAAAAAATCACATTACTTACTAAGAAATTTTATTTATATACAAGAAAACACAAATGTTATTATAGATGTAGTTACCTACCAAATATTACAATAAAAATATTTACAATTTAAAAAGAAAAATAAAAACTAAATTACACTAAAAACTATAAATAAACTGGGATCTCGGGTGGCTTCCACTAGCTTTTTTGAAATATCTCTAAAAAACTGGTGGGCACCCAAACCCGACGGTCCCCCAACGTCTCTACCCCAAACGGCTCAAATATGAGATAAGATATCTAAGAAATAAAACAGTTTATTCCGTTTATTTTTGACGACCTGGACCTTTGACTGGTCGAGTGGTTTGTACACCGGTTTTCATGGTGTCGCCATCTCTGAGGTTCCGGGTTCGATCCCCGGTCGGGTCAAATTTAGAAATTATTGTTTTCTAAATTGTCTCTGGTCTGGGTGTTTTCTATGTATAATAAGTATGTACTTATTTAAGTATTTTAAGTATGTTTACCCGTTGTCTAGTAACCATTTAACGAGTTTCATAACGAAGCTTCTCTTGGGCTAGATAATTGGTTTGAGTGTAGGAATGTTTGTTTGTTTATTTATTCAACATTAAATACTTTCACATTCAAACATATACTTACATCACGGCCGCTTCCCAGAGGGTAGCAGACACCATAAATATTCATTTGCTACGATCCTGATACACATCCTTTGCTTCACTTACTCTCATAACATACAAATTAAAAAAGAAAAAAAATCACATTCATAAAACAAAAATCACATTCATAAAAAAATATACAATGCATAGTAGGTATATACCTTAGATTAAAACAAAAAGGGAAGATACGGCATTAGCGTCTCGTGAGTGAGCCGCCAAAATTAGGCCTAAAGGCACAATTTCACTTCAGTCACAATTTGCCGAGCGAACAGGCTACATCGCTCTATTGCGGATATTCTACTGTGTGAAAAAGAGAAAGACGCTACTCCGCAGTGGCGTCGGAATCGGTCGTACGTCGTACTCGTCTGTTGCGAAGCGACCGAGACGTCAACGCGCTACTCGCTGACTCCCTCGCGCTGACGTTGAAACTTACCGCTTTGTCTCGCTCGCTCGATTTACACTTTATAGGTGTGCGTGTGTGAGTGTTTGCTTAAGTAGTTGAGTAGGACTATATTTTGAATGACTACAAGTAGGAGCATGCCGTATCTATCCTTTTTGTTTTAATCTAAGGTATATACCTACTAAATGATTCTTACACTTCTAGAAGAACACAAAATGCGCCATGACATTAAACAAACATTTTCGAAACCCATCAGAGACATGCCGACATGACAAATTAACATCACTATTAGATACTACTTTTAGATAGAGCATTACGTCCTGCAGAGTCGTGGCAGATAGATTATAGAATTCAGACCAACTATGTCTCTAATATTCTATTCCCTACAAGTAAAAAATTATTACTGGATTACTTTGCCTTTTCTACATCAAAAAAAAGAAGAAAACCATTGCACGAAGCAAATAGAAGGTGCAAAATCTGTTGTTCACAAGTCTGTTGAAACGAGCCTATTGGAACCGCTTCGTGCCTAATTTAATTTAATCTAGATAAAAGATCCTGTAAGGAGGGGACCCGAGATTGAAGTGAAACGACTGAATGCTGCGAGTATAATGACATATTTTAATAATTGGTTAACATATTTATAACATACACGATACATATGAACTTACTACTAATAGATATACATCGCTACATCTCACCTCCACCGTGCACAAAAAAAATAAATACTGAAAGTTTTTTTTTTTTCTTTAACATAATTATACCGAAATAGTTCTTAATTTCATATTTAATTAAAATGAGTAAGTACACATAAGATATAGGTACGTAATAGTAATAGATTAATTCAGCAGATACACCTTACAAATGGTTATAAAACTATAGACAATTTACACAGACACCGTTGGGAAATACCGTTTAGTTCTGTTCTTATGAACTATGTAACTTTTATTATTTTTAATAATTTCTACATTAGGAGTACAATCTTTGACAACTTTATAAGGACCCGAGTAGATTGCTTGGAACTTATTTCCTGTCTCATTTTTCAGTAAAATCAAATCATTCGGCTGATAGGACACTGGATTAGCGTTATTATCATATTTTAATTTTCTATTTATTTTGCTATTTATCAAATTATCTCGAGCTTCCTTTTATGAGGTTTGAATTCTATATTTTAGCTCTAACGGATATGAATCGAAATTATAAAGTGGATCTATTTTGTTTGAATTTAGATTTGACGGTAAAGTACACATTTTGCCAAAAACTAGTTCAAAAGAGGTGAATTTGGTTTCGCTATGCACTGATGTATTATAAGAAAAACACCAGAATGGAAGCCACGTGCTCCAAGCATTTGAATGGTTTTCGGTTTGAATTCGTAAGTAATTACCCATTTGTTTGTGTGAATTCTCCAATGCCCCAATGCTCTGATGATGATACACCGTCGAGTGCAGCTTATTGATATGTAAAAGTTTACATACCTCATTCATTGTTGCAGACAAAAACTCGGTTCCGCGATCTGTGGCAATCTCCTTTGGATATCGTATCTAAGAATAAAATTATTAACTAACTGCTTAGCTACTTCTACAGAATTTTTCGAGTATAAAGGAAATGTCTCTATATACTTAGTTAATTCACACTGTATTGTTAGGATATACATATAATTATAGTAATCTTTATCTAAAGGGCCCACCAAATCTAAGAAAATCTTCTCGAACGCCGTGTTTGCAGTAGTTGTAATAACCATTGGTTGCTTTGTGTGATGAGACGAGTGTTTCTGTCTCTGACATTTATCACACATTTTGACATATTTTGTTATATCGACTTCAAGACCTGGCCAGAAATAATATTTTTTAATATTATTTATCATCCTCCTAATGCCCGCGTGGCCACTTGTGGGCAAGAGGTGGAAGTCATTTAAAATCACACGTTGGTCCTCTTTATTATCAATTCTCTCAACACCTTTTAAAATACATAACAATGGTCCGGACCATGAGCTTATCTTTTGTATCTCATTAACTACTTTCTTTAAAAAAATATTGTTATTGTCATTTTTTAAAAAGTATACTTCTTCTATTCTCAACATTTTACATATTTTGCTCAGTTCTCTCACAAATTCGTCTGACGAGAGTTGTGATCGAGACACTGGATTAATAAAAATTGTATTCATAGCTTCAACATAACAAAAACAATAATTCTCATATTTAAATTACGATATCGTTTTATTTCCTTATCCGTGCTAAAACGTAACTCCGTGAAATACTTAGGCTTACACTGAATTTCAACAACTCTCGGTTGATCAAGCCGATTATCCCTAAAATCAGTAGTACCTATTGCTTGCCTCGCCTTTTGACCTCGTGTCATTACATTAAGTGAATTTTGACTAATCTCTTTCAACTCCTCTGATGTAATAGTTAAACGCGACAACGCGTCCGCTGCCGAATTGTTTTTCTCTTTTAAATACTCAACTATAAAATCGTATTCTTCCAATACTAATCGAAATTTCATTAATCGGCTGGAGGGGTCTCTCATCCCAAACAAAGATATGAGAGGCTTATGGTCGGTCTGAACTTTAAAAGTGCGACCGTACAAGTAGGGGCGGAAATGTTTAACTGCCCATACAATTGCGAGAAGCTCTTTCTCAATAGTTGGATACTTTTTCTCAGCTGTATTCAAGCTTCGGCTAGCATACGCTACAGGTCTACCATCCGAATTGCATAAAACTGCACCTATTGCGTAGCCGGAAGCGTCTGTCTGTAATATGAACTGATTCTTTTCGGAAAAATTAGGATATTGCAAAACTGGATGAGATATAATACTTTGTTTTAACATATCCAAAGATTTTTGAAAATTTTCATCCCAACTAAAGGGTATGTTTTTTCTACAAAGTCTATTATGATGATAAGCCTTTTCAGCAAACTGAGGAACAAATGTTCTATAATAATTTACGAAAGCGACCAAACGCTTGATTTCGTCTGTTTTTGTTGGAATGGGATAATTTTGAACAACACTTATTTTTCCTGGGTCTGGTATCACTCCTTCAGGTGAAACTACATGACCTAAGTAAAGCAATTCTTTCTTTAAAAAATCACATTTCAAAGGATTTAATTTCAAATTAACTTTTCTAACTTGGACTAGTTTTTAAGCCCATTGGCATTCGTGTCATTTGAAACTGCCCAGAACAAAATGTATATTTCCTACAATCATGATCCAGACTAACGTTGTAATAGCCTTGGTGCAAATCTAAATGCGAGAAGTACACACAACCGGATAAAGAATCTAAAATTTCGGTAATATTTGGTAGTGGAAACTTATCATTTTGAATACTTTCATTAAGTTTTCTATAGTCGATTACCAAACGCCATTTTTTGTTCCCATTTTCATCAGGTTTCTTTGGTACTAGCAAAATTGGACTAGACCATTCGCTTTGACATGGTTCTATAATACCTTCTTTTAACATTTTACCAATTTGTTGATTAATTTCATCTTTTAAGGAATGCGGTAATCTGTATGGTCTCGAATAAATGGGTTGTGTACCCTGTTTTAATTTAATCGTATGCTGATAAATGTTTGTACTAGATAATGTGTCCCTTTCCAAATAAAAAACATCGGAATATTTCGCGCATAAACTTTCTATACTACTTTTTTCTTCTTTATTTAAATGTTTTAAATTTAATTTTGAAAACAATTGTTTTACGCGAGATGCATTTTTCGCATTTTGATTAAACGTGCAAATGTCGTACTTTTTGGAACTTTCAATGTTAATATTTATCTCAGATAATGTTATGTCCCTTTTAGTTGTATTTAAAATACGTATTGGTATTTTCCCATTTTTCGGAGAGGCTAAGCTACTCGCTACGAAAATACCCTCCTGTATTTCTTTTGTACATACAACGCAGTCGCCTGTTAAATTTGTAATAATGTAGTGTATAGATTCACACCTAGCTGGTAATTTCAATAAATACTCGTGTATACTAATTAATTTCAAAACAATTTCCTTTCCATCATACCTTAGTGATAACAAGTTATTGTTAAAGTCAATGACTGAACCGTACTTGCTTAAAAAGTCTTGTCTTAGAAGTCCGTGCGCCTTACATGGAAGCGTTTCAAATATATAAAACTTATGACTAATACTTTGCCCATCGATTAACAACTGTAAATAAGTGTATCCTATTGCATTGACTTTGCCTCCGACACCATTAATGACAATGTTTTCCATTAAATATTTTAATTTCAAATCAAATTACTTTGTGATTTAGTGTCAATCACCGAACTATAATATTCAATCCCATCGATTAACTGCTGAATTATAAAATTATCCTCCGTCGTCATTACAGGTAATAAATTCAAAGCAACTTTTAGGTCAAACTTCGCCATGTTTATAATTTCCTTTTCCTGACACAAACTTACAATTTCCGAAAAAAGATCATTAAATCTATCACAAAATCCTAATAAACAACTCTCTATATTCTCATCTCTAGGAATTTTCTTAATATTTTCTACATAAGTATTAAATTGCTTAACAATTGACTTGGCCTCATTTAATTTTTTTTTTAAAATATCACCCTTCCTACGTGAAGCGCCAATTTTAATTAAATAAGTTCTTACTCCTAATAATTCTTGATACAGATTATTTAAAAATTCTTCCATTAAACATTACGTTACAGATTTATAATGAATTAGACATATATAAAAATAAAAAAACCTACATTACACATTAATTATAATGAATAAAATACGTCAAAAACAAATAGTAATAAAATATTACGTACCTTATAGTTACAATTCCTTTAACATACTTACACCTATGGTGATTACATAAATTTTAGAATTACGAGTATAACTACTTTGTCCAATCAAACTAGCATTTTGCCGCCGTATCGTAGGTACACCACAATTTCACCAATTTCACTTTCACACCCTGGAATCGGCAATTTTCACATCCGGATATGTCGGGATCGGGTATGGACGACGTCGCAGAAACGAACCTCTGTTCGTACCACCCTGGAACTGGACCTCCTCACGCACCCATTGCAGGTGGCATTTTCGATAAATGCGAAATGCGAAGTACAGCATAACAAGGGCCGCAATGCCAATAATAATTGTGGTCAAAATATTGGCCGTTGATAAATGGTAACTCAGATCCGTCAGATGCGTCCCATTTTCTCCTCCGCCAGCCGCATTTTGGGCAATCACAATTTCCTTCGACTGTTGCTTTCCCATTTTACTATAGAGAATACACGCGCGTTCCGATCGGCCGACGAGCACAAAGTTTTTTTCCCACTCATTATTACAGCATGCTCCAGCACTGTTACTAAGCCAATGTTTTTACAAAGCAGTCCATATTAGTCAGTTCTCGTGAACTGCGCTACCCAAAACTTCGGCAGGGTCGCCATGTAAGGAGGGGACCCGAGATTGAAGTGAAACGACTGAATGCTGCGAGTATAATGACATATTTTAATAATTGGCTAACATATTTATAACATACACGATACATATGAACTTACTACTAATAGATATACATCGCTACATCTCATCCCAACTGTTTTTATTTTATACACGTTGCATGTTGTAGCATTTAGGGTGGATTCGACCAAACTGGAATAATGTCTTATACCTAGATTAAACGCCAAATTTGTATGGACTAATCTCGGAGTAAGTTTTATTCCAGTTTGGTCGAATCCATCCTTAGTCGTTATATTAAGAAGGTTACAAAGTATCGTTTTGTAAATGTCGTTGCTTCTGTGCGCTGTGGTTTCTTGCGCCCGTTCTTTGCCACAGCTAAAAAATGACGTCCTGAATGGGTGGTAGGTTAAAAAAGATGTGGACGATTTAAAGTACTTATTATTTGAGTTTATTGCATAAATATATATTGACTTTAACTTTGAAAGAAAGAAACAATGTATAGGTCCAATTGTTGTCTAACCTAATAAGTTAAATAAAATAAAAGCCAATAGTAAAGTATGGCTTGTGTACTGTCCCACAGCTGGGCAAAGCCCTCTATCATTGAGATCAAGTCATCTCATCACTACTATTGACGGGTATTGGCTTTATTACCACGCTTGTCAAATGCGTCTTGGCGATCACAAACCGGGGCTATGCGAAAATCCGAAAACACACTTCACCTGTGGCCCAATTCACGTATTTCGTAATAGTCAAAATGTCGCTCACGTTTAGAAGACGTCCTATTGAAAAACAGTCCTAAATCCGTATTCACCTGTCATTTCGATAGAACGATAACTCGATAGGATCGCAACTCAGCGATTTGTCAACTATTTAAACTTAATGTTGCCATTACAATTCTACCAAACAAATTCAAATACTTTTTGTTACGAAAACATGCCGAAATATTTATAATTTTTTTCCAACGACTTGGAAATTGTCTAATTTGACGTGTAATACCTGACATCCGATCAAACTAAACGTCAAAATAATAGGTGAATACCGCGGAGGCAACGATCGAACTTCGATTACTGCACGTGAATACGCTTAAACAAATCCGACTTCAACAAAATCGTGCGATTGATACGTGAATACGAAAAGTGACTTCAGCGATCAAATCGCTTGCATGTCGTTGAAGTTTTGTTACGTGAATTAGGCCACTGATCTGTGAATTGAACCCGGGACCTCCGAATATCGAGTCGAGCGCTTGACCACTCGGCCACCGAAGCTTACGAAGAAAAAAAAAAAAAAAACAAAAATAAAATAGTGTTTCATGATAATCTGAGATTTGTCGGTCCTTTTCCCTTTAAATGCTACGTTCATTCGTCTTTTGCATATCGCTTTCAAATTACACGTTCTTGACTGCAGTTGGATGGACGTTGGAATTCTCTGCTCGTCCATCTGAAATACCATTACCGTCGGAGTGGGGTGTGGCACCCATACGACTGTAGTCCAATAGTCTGATGTAAAAAATACTCTTCTTTGTGCAAAAGGTCTAGTCGGATTCTAGACATATTTGTTAGTTTGTGACAATTGTTTCTTTAACATTAAAAAAGTATAGCTCGAAAATGGTGATACTTTTACTAAAGTAATTGTTTTTATCTAGTTAGTCATCCGTCCTATTATTATATTTTCTTTAAGGGGGGTTAGGCGGTGAAAATGGAAAAATTGGCTTTTTCCTATTAGATGTTTTTGTATTACAGAACGTATACTGTGTGAGGGGAGGACTGTTTCCAATTTAAAATATTTTGCTCGATATAAAAATAATGAAGTTACCTCTAAAATTTCATATAAATGCAATTGCAATTTCAATACTTGAAATAAGTCAAAACTAGTAATGCCACTGTTTAGGTTCCAAAAGGTTCTCGGCTCTTTCTTGGGGCAAGGTATACACTATTATAATAAAATACCAAGTACTCTTTAGATAAGTTTAAGAATCATGTAAAATCTTGTTTACTTAGGAAAGGTTATTACACAGTCAAGGAATATTTAGAAGACAAAACAGCCTGGTTATAATAATATACTTACATTATTTTTTTCTTAATCCATTATCTTTATAACTGATTGTATAATTTGGTAACGACATGTTGTTTTGTAAATGTGTTACTTCTAAGTTATTTTAAAGCTGTGGAGTTTCTTGCGCCCGTTCTTCTCCACAGCTAAAAGACTTCCTGAATTCGGGTGCCCATCCATCCAAATAAATTTAGACGATTCAAAATACTTATTCTAAGTTTATCGAATAAAGAAATTTTGAGTTTGAGTTTTGAGTTTGCACATTACGACCGTGTTTCACATTAATAATTTCTATACAATCATAAACACATAGGTACCTATTTACTTTTTTGATTTCTTGACTCTTTCGGATTTCCAAAAAAAAAAACATTTTTATTAACTTTTTGATAAAAATGTGAATGGCGCTTACGAATTACCGCGGACCCCGCACCGCGCAACACCCGCGAGGGCCCGGTCTTTTCGCTGACCGCCTAACCCCCCTTAAGTTTAGCACACTCTAGGGATTTATACTGTTCCACTACAGACTCCTTCCTTCCATCAGGTAATAGCTAAATCTATCTATCTATCTTTAAAAACAATCATTAAAACGCTAATTCGATTAAGTTGATTTCTCAACCCTATAATATACTCTGAGAGCAATTAATGAAATAATAGTGCCAACCCGTACAAAGCGAAGCCTCGCCGTTCCTGCGAACACAATGATTCGAGCTCTGTCTGTGTAGGAGGACCACACTGCGTTGCTGCTCAAAAGCCGAATCATAATTAAAACGTTCGTCGAGCAAGCTTAATGGCGGTGTTACGTAAATAACACTTGTAATTTTAACTGAGTATCATCCTTTAATGCCTAGGTGTTTGGGTAAACAAGTAGCACATCCATTTGAAATTATGTAAAGACTGTTTAAAAACATTAAGTAAGCGTCTTTCAAAGTTAGAGTAAATAGTGTTGATAAATGCGCAGAGCCACGATAACATAGTTGGTAGTGCACGTGTCCCGGAGTGTCGAAAGGTGTAGGTTTAAACCCTGCTCGTGAAATAATCACACTAATATTATATCACACTAATATTATAAAAGCGAAAGTTTGTGAGTGTGTATGTTTGTTACTTCTTCACGTCTAAACGGCTTTAGCGATTTTAATAAAATTTGGTATGAAGTTAGCTGAGACCCTGGATTAACATATAGGATATTTTTATCCCGATATTCCCACGGGAACGGGATCCACGCGGGTGAAACCGCGAGCAGCTAAAAGAATACAAGCAATACATCTCTTCTCTATATTTAATTCTCATATTTGCTTGTTCTGGTGCACTGCCTGTCGCTATTTGTCTGTTGTCCTATATGTCTGGAAGAGATCGCTTTAAGCGATAAGACCGCCTTTGTCCACATTAGCTTTTTTAAAACGCTTACTCTATGTTTTCTGTATTTTTGTGTGCGCAATAAAGCGATTTATCTATCTATCTGTAATTCAGTGAGCCCTGCGTGTAGCGGCTCACGGAAAGTACACTACCATCCTCTCTCTTTCCTTGGGTGTCGTAAAAGACGACTAACAGACTAAAGGCAACATCCATTAGCATAGAGCGGCGATGGGCTCACCACCTAACACGCTGAGCACATGTGCACTCGTTATTTGGTGAAACGTGGTAGTGGCAGTGGACTGTTTTTTCGCTACTCATTGCCTAGTATCTGACTAACCCTTTGGGAATAATAGTCGTCACTGTATGTATGTACAGTCAAGAGGAAAAATATGTAAACAATTGTAACTCTTAATACAATGGAATAAGAGTCAAAGTGTTTACATATCGGTACTCGTGACTGTACATGGGTTAACTTAACATTTATGTCGTGACCATATCGTAATATTGGCCATATCATGAAATCCTTGGACACATCATGATTATGGGGGCGATCCCGCTAAATAATCACAACCAAACCACAACTGAACCTCAGTCAGTCGTTAGACCTACTTTTATAGTGCTATCGCGTTTGACACACGCGATGGCGCTATACGAAGTCGGCAGAACGGCTGCGGTTCAGCTATGCGATTCTCTAAAGCCGTGTCTCCTGCAACACTGTTTTGTGTTTTCTAACACCTAACATCAAACATCTAACAAAATTTACTCCCATATTTTGTTAGATGTTTGATGTTAAGTGTTAGAAAACACAAAACAGTGTCGCAGGAGACCCGGTTTAAGCGACACAGACGCTGCGTGCATGTCATCATAGATGTTACAGCCGTCACATCGTTCGCTGCAGTCACGACTGTGGTTAGAGTTGAGGCTATCTTACTTACAGAATCACGATTTTATACCTACAATAAATGTCAAAGAAGTGATTCCCTATCACGCCGCTATACAGCCGTGCGGAGCTAGTATCGAACAGCGTTGAAAATTATTTAGCAGAATACTAATGATAACGCTCACCGCTGTTGCAGCCGCTGGTACCAAGGCTTAAACGATGTATGCGCTTAGATAATCGCACTACAGTTGTGGTTTGGTTGAGATTATTTAGCGTGATCACCCCTAGGTTAGGTTCGAACATGATCATTTCTTTAAATATTTTAAGCATTTCATGATGTCCAATTTTACGATATGGCCACGAAATACACATTGTTCTAATATCACTTAAAAAATATACCACACGAATGTTTGTTTCGATAATGCTCTTATGAAAATAATCATAGCTCTCAGGATATCATTTCACCCGGTCCCTCGTAAAACCTCATAATCTCAATCTCGTTTTAAACATCCAAAGGCTGTAAACCATCCATAAATTCCTACTTTTATAGCTAACTCCTTGCTCTTAGTAGATTATAGAATTCTAAATAAATGTGCCATTGTGTACACTTTATTACTTTATTTATATTTTTGTTGTGTTTAGTTTCCTTATGTAATTTTATATAGTTAAGTTGTGTTGTTGTGTGCTTGTAATTGTATCGCTTAAGTGAAAAAAAACGAAATAACCATATCGATAAGAATCCATAATAAGGGCTTAAGGAGTATTGCGAATGATTATCCTATTAAGTTTGAGACATAATACGTGTCCAGCACATCTCTAAAAATAATCATATAGGACAGTTTATAATTTAAGATTCTTAAGTGATGGATGATTGTTAAAATACGTAAAACAGTCATTTTACATTATCTAGTCGAAGTGGTGATTCCCTGGATAATTTTGCGAGTATTTATTAATATTAGGCGAATGATCACAAAACATTTTTAATACACAAAACCGCAAATTATGGACCGGAAATTTTCAAATTTCTTTTTAATCCTCTTGAGGTAATCACGTGGCCTTCACCTGAGGCACGTTCAGGCACGTAGTGGATAGGAGTCAGCAAAATGTAGTAGGTACACGTAATCTAAGGTAGGTGGCCTTGATATTGTGAAATATTTTTCTTATAACATCGATACCGATATTATTCTCATACCATCGATGTATTAATGTTTTTGAGGACTTAATATCGATGTTTAAACATCGATGTTTTGCCGCTTAACATTGATGTTTATCTAACATCGATGAATATCAATCATCCCTTGATGGTAAGTGACGACAAGGCCGAAGGTGGAAGCGCGTTTTACTCGGATTCCTCAAACACTAAGGATATGTCCACATGTGCTGTTGTCCACGTGAGAAAGCTGTTCCCAGCCGTGGGACGGTAAAAAGTCTGATGATGATAGGAAGGAGGATACGGGTATTTGCGGCGATGAAGTCGCGAACGGTTCGCTAGTTCTAATCAAACTCTTCATTTATACACTGGCCTGCAAAAATAAGTATCACACTTCTAAAATTCCATTTTTTTCTAAACTATAGAAGTAAGAGATTTGAAATAAAAAACGTTTTATAGAATTTTTATCAGCATTCTTTAAAACTTATACATTAGTAACATTTTGTGGTAAATTATACATTAATAACATTTTTAAGTCATGTGTGTCTTGTTTATCTTGTGTACTTAAAAAAATATTTCAATTTTAAAAGTGTGATACTTATTTTTGCAGTCCAGTGAAGATAGGTCATACCAGTTTGACCGCTGTGCTTCAGGCCTTAATTTTCTCACTTTCCTTCATCTCTTTAAAGCTGTTGCGCATTTGAATACAAACCAATTAAGGCCCTCACGCCGCTGCCGCTGCCGCTGTGGCAACGTTTGTCCCTATCCCTATTGAGGTATTATATTATAACTAAAGACGATGCCGTGAAGCAATTTTTTTCCACTGTTTTGGGCACGGTCCGGTACATCGCTTGAATCACTCGCAGTCATTAGGGCGTCTGCACTCGCAACTAAACAACAGTGCGCAAAAACTTGCTTCGCAGTCTCTAGTTATAATAACTCAATGTTTGTCCCCTTCGCAGTATTTCACGGTTAAGTGTGGGCCCATAAATAATGCGGGCCCTCCGCCGGGCAGCGCGAAACTGTTCATTAATTTACTTTGAGATTAATTATGAAAATGTTACATACACTCGCAGTGGAAAGTGAAATTTCTTTTCCCTTTTTGCATTTTAATTAATGTTTCCTTTTTTGGTTGGCGAAAATGCTTGATGACTTTTGCTCTAATTAAATGTAATTGACCTGGCTTTACTATGGCTATTCTGGCATAGGTAGGAAAAATAAAAATAAAGTTTTATCAATTTTCTTATCTTCATGTTTTCTTTACAGCAAGTAAGTAGGTACATAGTCGTTTTATTATTTTATTCAATTCATCATCATCATCAGCCTATAAACGTCCCACTGCTGGGCACAGGCCTCCCACGTGAACAATAGCACGTGGGGATATTGGGCCATAACACACCACGCTGGCCCAATGCGGGTTGGTGGGTTTTAACGACTGCCATCTTACGACAGCAACCGGGACCAACGGCTTAATGTGCCTTCCGAAGCACGGAGGTTTTAAATTTGGTCACCCATCCAGCGACCTGACATTGCGAAAGTTGCTTAGCAAGCAAGATCGCAAGCCGAAAGTGCTAGCCGCTGCGCCATCGAGCTCCTCCTAGCTGCTGCGCCATCGAACTCCTCAATTGGCGTTACTTTTCTTAATCTATGGTGAACATAGAGTTGGTTTGTTTATCTGTGCGCTGAAAGCGGCGCCATCCGCCATGTTGTTTTAAAAAGAAAAGTAGAAAATTAGTGCTTGCACCAATAATGTTACAACAATTCTAATATCATATCAGTCGCCTCTCGGCACCGCTCGTTATCAGACGCTTGTTTGAAAATTTAAGAATACCAGTGCTTCTCAATCTATCTTAACCATGTTCAACTGTGCTAGCTGCGGTAATCAACATACGGACGGAGCCGTCTGTAGTGCTTGCAAACGGCGTTATGACTTTCCCTGCTCGGGGGTCACCGAAGCTGGCTACCGGAGGTTAGGTGACAGAAGAAACACATGGCGCTGCCCGAAATGCAAATCAAGTTCTTCACCTTCACCGTCCCCGGCTGTGGCCACCCCTCAGTGCAGCGATCTTGATGTCGTGCAGAAGCAGCTTCTTAATATCATAACTCAGCTGGCTCCACTGGCATCACTTGTGGAAGATGTCAAGTCAATTAAGTGTGAGCTTGGTGACCTTAAGGAATCACTCGGAATGGCGCATGACCTTATTAGAAGTTTTACTGACAAAATTAACAGTGTGGAGTCTAGAGTCATTGAACTGGAAAAGGCCGCTAATGAGGTTTCAGCTCTTCGAAACGATGTTGCTAAACTAAATCGTGAACTGGAAGACAGGGATCAGTGGGCTAGAGCAAACAATGTGGAAATACGTGGTATACCTCTAAAGAAAAATGAGAATCTTTTTGAAATCGCAAAAAAGATAGGGAGTCTATGTGATTTTTCATACAGGAAGGAAGATATTAACTACATTGCGCGCATACCTACCCGTGTTCCAAATGCAGATAAACCGATATTAGTTGCTTTCAATAGCCGATATTTAAAAGAAGAATTTGTCGCTTTAGCAAGACGGAGTAAGAATCTCGATCTAACAAAGCTGGGCTTTTCAGCCCCTGGATTTATTTATGTGAACGATCATCTTACATCTTCCAACAAAAGTCTTCTAAATAAAGCAAGAACATCAGCCAAAGAAAAAAACTTCCAGTATATATGGGTCAAACACTGCAAAATTATGGCACGGAAATCGGATACTTCGTTACTACCATTTTTCAGATAAAGTGCGAGAAGGATTTGTTAAAAATCACATAATTATTTATAATATTGTATCTTTCTTTAAGATTAAAAACAAATTACTTGTACACAGTTTGGGAATCACATTGAAATCATTAGTCTTTTGTCCGCCGGCCAAACCGGGTTTTGCAACGAGTTACTGCGGTAGCGACCACTTGATGCACGTAAGTTTGCACCTTTTGTCTCAAGTAATACAGCTTTCGCATACGCACGCACGAGTATGTTTCTGTGGCATCGCCCCATTCAAAACAAATTTGCTTCATTGATACATTCGCTTAATGTGAAGTGCGTTATTCTTTAGGCTACCAGCTTTTTAAATTTTACCCTGTTTATTAATTATCATACACGATTTTACTTTTTAATATTGTTTTCGCTATACTTGTATATTATTATTGATGGAACTATGTACTGCTGGTTAAACCTATTTTTAACGGCTAAAGGATGCTTTTATGAACTATTTTATCTGTTTTATTTTTTGTTGGTTATTTTAAAATTTTTGCTTTGCTTAGTTGTACAGGCTTTTGTCAATGAAAATGGCCAATCTTAGTATTTATTACCAAAATGCTCGAGGGTTACGCACCAAAACACATATATTCAAACGTAATTTAAACCTCCATAACTATGACGTAGTATCGATTACGGAGACTTGGCTAATTGATGGTATTAGTGATAGTGAGCTTTTTGATGACCGATACACAATTTGGCGACGGGACAGAAACTACGTACGCACCCAAGAAAAATATGGTGGTGGTGTACTCGTAGCCATTCGTCGTGAGTTAACAGCAGTTGACCGTCTCGAATGGAATTCCTCAGCTGAAGACATATGGATAACGATATCTCATAGACATACTGACCGTTCCCTTCTTAAGTTCCATTTATGTACACTTTATCTTTGCAGTGAAAATAGAGGCCATTCATTTAATAATCAGTTGCACAACTTTACAGAAAAAATGTCGGTTTTGGTAAACTCGTGTCCCAACGATTTCTTTGTTGTAATGGGTGATTTTAACCTTGGCAACATTGATTGGACCTATAGTGGTGGCAACCTACAGCCTTCTGGTATCACTGGTGAAACTCAAGTTTATTTTTTCGATACTCTGTTGGAATGTAACCTAAATCAATTTAATGTGTGTCGTAATGTAAACAATAGGCTCTTGGACTTGGTGTTGAGTAACTCACATGCTTCAGTAACTTCTTGTGATGACCCATTGGTGCCTGAGGATGCTCATCACAAATCTCTCAACATTATTCTTAGTACGGTTAGTGTTGACTCCCTTAAGTCAAAGCCTAGACGCAAATATTTTTATAATTCGGGGGACTACGTAGGAATTAATTCATCTTTAAGAGAGATCGGTTGGGAAGCTCTTCATTGTAACTCTTTGGACAGCGCTGTCGGTCTCTTTTATCAACATTTATATGATCTAAGGGATAAATTTGTACCTTCCAAAGTTACGTACCCTTCGAAGTTTCCTCCATGGTATAACGCTTCCTTAAAGAAAATCCTTAAAGAAAAATATAAATTCTTAAAAAAGTATCGCGTTTACGGCAATGCCTCTGATTACCATTCGTTTTCAATATTGCGTAAGAGAGCCAAAGTGGTTGAAAATTAATGTTACACTTCCTATATAAAAAGTACTGAAGAATCCATCACTGAAAACCCCAAATTATTTTGGTCCTTCATCAAATCTAACAAAAAGGGCAATAATTCTCTCCCATCAACTCTAACATATGAGGCGCAGTCCGTTAGCTCTGGTGAGGTGATTTGTGATCTGTTTGCCTCATATTTTAAGTCAATGTTTCTCCCTGTCACTTCACATCATGCTGGCTATCATACCGATTACCATGTCTCCGATCCCACCCTTAATATAAGCGATGTGGATATCGACCCAGAGGCCTTACTTAAAATGCTTAAGTCTCTAGATCTTAGTAAGGGTGCTGGCCCAGATCTCGTTGCGCCTGCACTCATAGTAAATTGTTCGAAAGGCCTCATCAAACCGCTTTCAATATTGTTCAAGCGATCAATTAAAGAAGGTACCGTCCCTACACTATGGAAGTCTGCGTTTATCACCCCCATCCATAAAAGTGGCAACAGAAATGAGATCAAGAACTACCGCCCGATCTCAAAGCTGTGTCTGTTCGCTAAGATTCTCGAACGTCTCGTTTACTCGCAAGTATTTAATACTCTATCAAATACTTTTATCTCGGAACAGCACGGATTCCTTAGGAACCGTTCAACTTCATCCAACTTGCTTTCGTTTATTGAGTTCACAACCTCGGGTATGGATTCAGGTGGGCAGGTTGACGCTGTCTTCACTGACTACAGTAAAGCGTTCGATCGGATAGACCACTCAATACTTTTACAAAAGCTTCTATCAGCTGGAATACATGGTGATCTGTTCAGGTGGTTTACTTCATATATTGAGAATCGAACCCAGGCTGTGGCGGTAAATGGCTACTCTTCTAAATAGTATTCTGTTCCTTCCGGTGTTCCTCAAGGTTCCTTAATTGGACTATTGCTTTTTGTGATTTTTATAAATGACATTTCATCTTGTTTTATTCACTCAAATTTTGAAAGAAAAATTGAAAGTTTAGACGATTTTTCTTATCTGCAACAGGATCTTAGCAGATTTGAAAGATATTGTGAACAGAATAGATTGGACCTAAACGTTTCTAAATGTAGCATTATATCGTTTAGTCGTAAACCTGTAATAATTAATTATCCATATGAACTTAAGGGACGGATGCTTGATAGAGTTAACGAGATACGGGACTTGGGTGTCATACATGACTCAAAACTTAAGTTTGAAAAACACGTAGATCATGTCGCCAAAAAGGCCAGCAGGAATCTTGGTTTTGTCATTCGATCATGTTCTCAGTTCTCAGGTGTAAAAGTTATTAAAATTTTGTATTGCTCATATGTGCGTAGCATCCTCGAGTATTGTTCGCCGATTTGGAATACTCAGTATGGTATTTACATTGATAGGTTAGAATCCATTCAACGTAAGTTCACAAGGTTCTTACAATTTAAGTGTTCGACCTACGAGAATGGTTATGATGCGAGGTGTCGAAGGCACCATTTATTGCCTCTTCAAGAAAGACGCAAAATAGCAGACATAGTCCTCTTATTAAAAATAGCCCAGTCATTAATAGACTCCCCTCATCTTCTTTCTATGGTAAAACTACAAGTTCCTAACAGAAAGCTGAGACGACCGATCACTCTTTCTGTACCCTCTAGTGCCACCAACTATAGACAAAATTCTTTTTTTATTCGATCAGCAAATTCTTTTAATAATCTAGCAGAAGCTTCCGATTTAGATCTCTTCTTTAGCAAACCTAATAGTGTTAAACAAATTCTTTCAAAACATTGGTTCAATGTGATTCCTTGACTGTCGACTGTCGATGTCGATGTCGAATTGTATTGTGGACCTCAATAGTGATTGTAGTAGTGTCAAATATTTACATTTAATATTTCTAGTTTTCTATTTTTATTTTTTTTGTTTACATATAATTTTCAAACGAGCTAAGTAAGTTTCTATATGTGAAAACATTGTAATTATGTACTCTGTTATGTTTTTTTAGGTCTATCTGTGTTTTTCGTTACTGTATTGTTTTCCAAATAAAATAAAATAAAATAAAATCATTGGCTTGCACCACATGAGTTGCACGCCACAGACCGTGCTGCAAATAAAATATTATGATCGATGGACAGGACAGAAATGTTGAGAATATGTCAGTTTTTTATCACTTTTTTCCATTACAAGAAACCGGTTCAATCGCGAAATATACGAACAGCGAATCTAAACCATCGTTAATTAGTAGGCTTACTGCGAATAAAGTCGGAGTAACTGAAAATTGGACCATTCTACCGATAGTATCGATAGTTTTGCTTTAGTAACTATCGACGAATTTTCGATACTATCGAGTGAGTATTGTAAATCTAATATGATATGATGTGATAGATGACCTGTGTAATTACCAGCTATATTACCTTTTATGAGCAAGCAATAGTATCGAAAAACGTTCGACTATCGATATTGAACAACTATCGATACTATGGATTGGTTTTTTGCTGATACTATCGATATTAT
This sequence comes from Scoparia ambigualis, assembly GCA_963921215.1. Taxonomy (NCBI): domain Eukaryota; kingdom Metazoa; phylum Arthropoda; class Insecta; order Lepidoptera; family Crambidae; genus Scoparia; species Scoparia ambigualis. Next base: position 4,950,862 of record OY992517.1, read on the forward strand.
CAATTGATAAAAATAAGTAATACGATAGGACTATTGATAGTATGACTGATTTTCGAGGTCACGATAGTATCACGATACTATCGATATACTATCGCTATCGCAACAACACTAAGGTAGATACGACAGCAACTCTTCATTTGCTACGATGCGATGAGGTAACACTCTTCCTTTGCTACATTTACAGATTATTTTGATACTTAATTGTGTTTTTGGTTAACTAGAAACATAGATTCGTAAATAAAAACTTACTAAAGACGACCTCCTTGGTCGAGTAATTTGTACACTTCATCACATCATCACACGCATCTCTGAGGTCCCGGGTTCGATCCCCGGTCGGGTCAATTTAAAAATAATTGTTTTTTTTTCTGAATTGTTTCGGGTCTGGGTGTTTGTATGTACAATAAGTATGTATTTAAGTATTTTAAGTGTGTTTATCCGTTGTCTAGTAACCATTTAACGAGTTTCATAACGAAGCTTCTCTTGGGCTAGATAATTGGTGTGAGTGTAGGGAAGTTTATTTATTATTATTAAGTATACATCGAAATCTCCAAGATCCGAGATAATTTAGAAAGAAAAGAAACAGTTATTTATAATTAGCTCCAACCGGTTCGCTCTGCACGTTTATACAAACTCATTTGTCTCAAATACAAATAAAAAAAATATATATATATATATACTATTCATTTGTGTACGCTAGTAAACGCGCTCGTTTGTCACATACACATCTCGCGCAAGTCGCTTATAAGCTCATAAGCTTTATAGCAGTTGTAGTATAGTTGTGACTTACCGCAGCGCTTCCCTCGTAAACTTTCCTTATTCACGTGTCTATAGCCACTAATAATGTCATACACGGTACCCGATTGTGTCAGCAGCGATGATGGATTGCCCGATTCACGATTCAATGGGTTGACCTAAATTCGAAAATGCGAGGCAATTGTGGCTGCTTAATGGAGAGTGAAAATTTGGAGTGCAGAGATAGTTTCAATTAACTCATATGGTGGTTTTCAAAAATCTCTACACAGCCGGTGATGAAAACCAGAATACCCATAGGTACTAAGATTTTCTGGTTGTTCGTGTCTCACCACACGATCCAGACCAGAGCCTTCTTTTTTTCTTGGGGAAACGCCGGGTTAGCCTAACATTTACAGGCGCCCTAGGGTTATCATGGCCATTGTGTCCGGGACTCCTGAGGACACACCGGGCCGGTGTACCAGATACCGATAACCGGTGCGGCGAATGAACGGAAAATTACTTAGGGTGGATTCGACCAAACTGGAATAAGGTCTTATACCTAGATTAAACGCCGAATTTGTATAGACTAATCTCGGAGTAAGTCTTATTCCAGTTTGGTCGAATCCACCCTTAGTATATTCTTTACAATGTTTGACAAAAACTAATCAACGACGTGAACTTTACGTCAATCTTAATTTAATTTAAATTATATTATGTATGTACTTACTAACATAGCTCTAAGTCCATTTGTTTCTAACCCTATGAGTCATTGTTGCTCTAATCGATTTCTCTTATGAGTGTAAATAAGATTACTTTGTAAAACCTGTGCTTAGGCTAACTTTAGTCTGGAATAAAAGGTTGTTTTTGTCTCTCTTGTGATAACATTGTTAAATATCCCGAAGGGAATAAAGAAGGCATGAAATTAAATAATGTATGAGGTACGGAGGTAAGTAAGTATGAATATTGCCGTTTTTTCATGTTCATGAGGATCTTAAACGCGACTGATGTCGATAATTTATTCGCTGTTATTTTAGCTACCATTTGCTGAGTATAAGAAAAACGTATCTGACGTTAGAAAATATTACCCCAAATTGTAGGTTATAATTTCTAATACACGGCTTCGAACTTTTTTTAAGGAAGGAAAACAGAATATTTTTATTACTTACATACTATTAAAACAAATCTTAGTATACTATTTATTACCTCTTTATTATGACAAGATTGTTGATGCAGCTGGCGCGTTCTGGTAGTAGTAGTAGTTTAGGTAGTATTATTATACATAATATATCCGAGCTCTTCGTGCTTTGGGTATGGCGCATACTTTAACCCAGCAGCTTATATAGGGCCAGCTTGGTAGGTTATGGGGCCTTTTTCTCGTGGGGTCCATTGTCTTCATGTTCTGTTGACCATGTAGGAAAGCCCGTGCTAAGCAATGGGATAAGGAGACAATGATGACGCTTGCGCAAATTTTCCAAGTAGGTTCTTTTTTTATTTATTCTACGAACGGGTAAGCGCTTGGCTTTTATCTCATATGATGGTAAGTGACGATAAGGCTGAAGGTAGAAGCGCGCCCGGAATCCTCAACCTCCGAGGAACTGGCTATCTTATCTCTAAATTTTCGGAACACAACATTGCTATGAACATCGTTGTTATGGCGACAGACTTAGATAATATGGTGGTAGCTAGCCAGGCGGACTTAACAGCCCTACCACCAAACAAAAAAGTATTTAAAGATGTATGGTCGGGGTCATCGTCGCTTTACCACTTTGCAGCGATTTTCGTATGAAGCTCACCGCCCGCCAGGGTACGTGCCCGTACCAAATAGACGACGCGGTGTGCAAGGGATTTTGATCTTTAGACTGGTAAAACGACGGAGTCCGCCATTGTACTTCCCGCTGCGAATCGAACCCGGGACCTCTGGGTCTAAACCACAGAGGCTGTTGAAAACTTTAGTGATGCAAGCCAACACTCATGATTATAATACCGTGGTAATATCCAAAGCTTGTTCTAATTTCCACACTATCGTCAATGGTTTGGCTTTCATTTATGTAGCCTGAAAAATAAACGAAAAAAAAGGTTGTCTGCAAATGGAAAACATACCCATCCACATAAAGTAATCAATATTTATTGTCAATCAATTTATTTACAGTAAACATTTGATACAGTATATTTGATACAATGGTGACAGTAATCATACAGGCCTTAAACTGTGTGCTATAGATACTTCAACTTTAAAGTTTGCGTGATTCAACTTAAGTGTTTTAGTTAATCTTATTTAAATCAAGTTATCGCTTAAATTGATGTTTGTTGGTTTAATCAACACTTGCCAAATGCGGATGAGTGATTTGTGACAACATAGAGAAAGCATCGAAAAGTCCGGAATAGATTTTATCTGAACTGGGAATTAAATATACGACTTTGGGTAAAATCCCAACCGCTCAGGCTAAAAAGGCTGAGCGCTCTTGACATCGCGAACAATTAAGACTTTTGTGTCAAGCCGAATAACTCGCTGTGTTATGTATGCTATGTTAGTTTAGAACGATAGTGATTGCTCAACATAGATTGTAATAATATAAAACTTTAGTAAGTACTCGGTACTTGCAGGTGTCGAATGAAATTAGTGTAGAGAGCCAAGACATAACGTTCCAACCCAATAGTGAGGATCAAGCTTAATTAATACGCGCTTCCTTGGTCGTGTAACGTGTGACAAATTTGAAAACATTATCGTTTGAAGTTGAAGCGCGTGAAACAACCTGCCCTCATTAACATACGTTGCTGATTCCCTGAGTGACTAAATCCTTAATCAAAGAAGCATTCCATGAGCCGCAAACCGGAGGTACAGTCTGCATAGAAACTGGTATCTCTATACGTAATGCAAAACATCAATAAGGCTAAACTAAGAACTGCCAAAGTGCAAGCGAAATTAATCTTGATCGCTTGTCGAGTGCGTTAGTTCGTAACGCTCTCGGTAGCTCGTAGTACTCGTAGTAACGTAGCAACACGTTACGACGCATGGCCTTATACAAACTTAGATCAGTTATGTTAAATTTCAAATGTCGTCAATGGATCCACTTTTATGCATTATGGAAATGCAGAAAAATCCCACATACAATACCCTAAAGAAGTAACGTGGTAAAAAAGAACATTTAGTTACGTCATCTTTTTTTTAAACAGGTTGAAGTACCAATACACACAGTTCACCATAGAGCCCATGAACGATATACAAGCTCATAGAATGCATTATAGTTACATTGACATAACGGAACATTATTATCTACAAACATAAGACTATTAAATCAATTATTAACAAATCTAGGACAATACTTTCTTACAAATTATTGGGTTTGATTTAGTCAGTTAAGGAAATCATTTATGGATTATATAATGCAGGCGTAGGAGAGAGATTAATACAATAAAAGCCTCTGCTGGGAATCGAACAAGGGCCTGAGAAATATTACTAGAACCAATGAAGTTTTTGACTTCCATAGCAATTTATCTACAATTGGAAATAAATAAAAATAATTACTCGTTGACGCCTTTTGTCAAAACATTTATCGACGTATCTACAAACTCATGAATGATTTCCATAATCAAATTCCAAGTTTAAATCCTATACATTTTAATCTAACCGAAACACGTAGGTATACAATACATTTTTTTTAACAATAAAAGGCACTGACTTGATTAATAATTCATAAGGTTTAACAATTTATATTTGGGGGGTATTGAAGAGTTATATCCAATAATGCCGTTGCACTAATATAATAATATAAGGGCAGTAAATACGTTTTTATTTATTATATCTGGTTCACATTATTATTTTTATTATGATATTATATTATTTATATAGTATTTATGAATTTATATGAACCGGTAAGTCGTTCAAGTATAGGTAATATCTAATAAACATTTAATAATTATACTTTGAAAATGTTGTACGTTAGCAAGTTGTAAGACATGTATTATAAGTAGGTATTTGTACGATTTAAAACATAATGAAGTATAACTAATCATAAAATGCCGTTAAATGTCTACAGGTTACATGTTTTTATTACTACAATTTTGTTGACAGCGTTTTAGCGGTACAGAATAAAACGTATGAAATGTAATATCACTAGAACTTACCAAGATACAGTAATATGTACACCTACAGACAACATCAAATCCTTGGGTGCATGCGCCTCATAATATACATAATGATTACACTTATTTTATACATAATACATAGTTTTAAGGAAAACACTGATCTTTCAGAAAATTCTGGAGGTGCATTGCCAAAAACGATTTAACAAATTTTACTGGTCGTCTTCGTGGTATGTAATGATGAAGTCAAAACGAATTTTGACTAAACAATTTCCTAACTAGCTGGTAGAAAGCATAGTTTAAAAGGCGTTGTGGCAGCAAATAACAACATGGTTTCAAATTCCAACTACAAGTTAAAATGAATAGATACTGCTTAATAAATTTGTCGCTTTTGTTTTCATAATAGGCCTTTTTGTCGTTAAGGCTCTGTCAAACAGCTGGCGTGGCGGATCTCGACGTTAGCGTGGCACAAAACCGGCAATTTGTTGCTGTGCTAATTACCATGAGGATATCCTATGAGAGTTGTCACACTGTCTACGCCATACGCACTTCCCTTTTCGTAATACCACCCAAAATATAAATTCTATTGTGTGTGACACATAAATGTGTCTTAGTATGGAAAACAGAAGGTTAAGCCAGCATTACCGGCCGCGGCCATGCGGCAAAGTGTAATATTCTCCATAGTCTAGACACAATAAGGACACTTGAAATAACTGAATCAAGGCATAGAACAACTGTTAATAGGTCAAGGATGATAAGACCGCCGGCGGTCGCGAAACAATTGATTTTCAATTGTGTCTGGTTTTACGACCCTCAAGGGGTTAATATTATTTTATAAATGTCGTTACTACTATATAAACTTGTGGAGTTTTTGCGCTCACTCTTCTCCAAAGTAAAAGACGTCCTGAATAGGTAGTAACCAAAAAATGTTTGGACAATTAAAAAACACTTTAAAAAAAGTTTACTTGAATACATTTTTGATTTGATTTGATTTATTAAGGTTCAGCACGGTTCTTTATCACAGTGTAATATCCAAGCTTCTATTGCACTGCGCCGCCCACAGCGCAAAGCCATCCAACCGCTCGCAGTCTGACAAAGCCTTAACGTAATGAAAAAATAACCTTCCATTGAAATGTTCCGTCAGTTACAAAGAACGAAGATCACTTGACAACGCTGCGCTGTCCCGGTTAGTTTCAATTTGCATGTTATTATGCGGTTCCTTTTATAACTTTTGAGAGATTTTAAAATTAATTACTATCTGCTTTATAGTGGTTTGCAAAGCTCGCAATAATCCGTCTACGAGTGAATGGAACTATTTAGGGAGTTTGCATAAAGCTCTTATTCTATAATTGCGTACTTTAAAATAGTGGGTTGGTGGGAGGGGTATCGTTTGGTTTGTCTTAAATATTCTGGTCAAGGTTTTTGGAAGGAGTATTGTGGCCCCCGTATGGTAAAAAGCTGACGAATAAGATTATTATAACTATGTACTTACATAAATTTATTTTATACATCCTTGTATACGTAAACAGTAAAGTATAAGTTTAGAAAAGTTATATAGTGCTTATTTGAATAGCATAGGAAGTAGCATTTGAGTACCTATAAAGAATTTAGGCTTAAAAATAGCATATTTTTTATAGAAAAGTTTATTGCTGATATAAAAGTGTGTATACACTTACTTAAATTCGTGGATCGTTATAGGAAATACAAAAATGTTTAGGTGAGTTATTTTATAATTCATCCCGGATTGAGGCTAAACGTTTTGGGGTGTAGGTCAAATAACTATTTAAAATTTGTAATTAACTTCACAAAGTTATTGTTATTATAACTTTATAATTTTTAGCTTATTGGGTAGGTGTATTATTACAGGTAAAGATATAAAGCGCTACCGTAAGCAAAAGTGTTCCTTATACTGAAAATGGTAATTGTAGTATTAAGTGGTAATAAAAAAACCCTTCTTTTATTTTGTAGCAAATCTATAAAAAGACTTCAAATGAAATCAAATATTTTATTCTTACTGTAAACAGATATAAGTAGAATTAGTAAAGTGGTAATTTTTAAGAACGCAGTTAATAGATAATAATTAGTGAATGATCAATATTTGCGAAAAACTCTTTTGTACGGTGTACCACAGGGATCTATATTGTTTGGGGAATCAGTTATTTCTTTCACACAAATGTGCTAAAAACCTTGTGATGTATTTATTCCTATTTTTAAAAAAAAGACAAATTTAATTAAATAATTGCGTTGTTCGTGATATTTAAAAGATTGTAGTTGATTTCGAATATCAAACTCTGAGATTGGACAGAGTTAGGTATAAGGTAATTGTTATATGCAATGATATTAGCTTTTTATTGTAACATCATTGGTTATATGCACATAATTTTTTACAATTACTTTTTGTGAACTTAACCCTTAGTTATTCTTCCAGAAAATTTTATAATTATAAAGAGTCAATTTACATAATTAAAACGGTCAACAAAAAGTAAACAAGTTAGTTATAAACAATTCCTGCAAATACCGATTACCTACACAAGCCCGTTTACATCAGACTGTAGAAGTAGAAATAACTCTAGACTATGCTAGCTAATACAAATAGATATAAAACACAATCTCGATTATTATTACTTATAATTAAATGCATTAATTTATAATCTCATTTTTATTCGAAACAGAACAAAGAGCCTAAATCAGTGGCACAGCGACCGTACCTTTACCGTTTTCTCAGATACCAAGATAATATTTGTAATCGCTTAAGAGGCCTATTACATCTCAAATGTGATTTTTGCGTAAAAAAATTTTTGCATTTTGTAGTAATTTTGCAGTTGTATTTATCGTTTTTATCGAAATAGGATAATAAATTTGTGCATAATATTACAAATCTCGATTCTGTGAGTATAAGTTGAAATCGGACGGCCGGCGCATCGCATTTTGTAGTAATTTTGCCGTTGTATTTATCATTTTTATCGAAATAGGATAATAAATTCATTATAAAATCTTTATTCCTCATGAAGTAACAATTACTCTGGTATAAATATTGCTCAATAGGAGAAATTCACAGTTAACTTATAGCGATTTTCGAAGTTTTTTGGTTTAAAATAAGATTTTTTTTTCGCTACGCACTATCCGACTATATATATAAGAGAAAACATTATAATTTTTTAATTTCACTTGTTTAGAACAGTAGTTCAATCAATGAGCTCAAAAAAGTGCCTTCGCGCACTTTATGAAAATCTTTCTCTGCAATTTTGGGTTTAATTAATAAGTTAAGCAATGTAATTTACAAAAAGCGAGGCCGCATCGCACTATCCAATACCTATTCTACACTATTCAATAAGTCATATTGTTAATGTATTTTTGTTTCTGAGATCCATAACGCCAAAATTGGCCATTTTACGCATAAATCACAGTCGAGATGTAATAGGCCTCTTAAGTATGATGCATTGTTTTTTGAAGCTATATTACAAACTAGTACTCCGTCTAAAAATGTTCGAGTCAAAAGTGTTCCTGAAGACATTATTATATAACACTACATAATAAACGATAATCATTACTTATTTATTTGTATGTGAACATCGGATAATACTCGTTATTTCACATAAATAGTATATAATTTACAAGTGGTCCAATATGTTTTATAATAAGTACACACAATCTATTATACTCTTTACCTACGGATAAATATTGCTGATACGTTTAAGAATGATGATTTGGTGTATCGAGGAAAATACTGTATTTTCACTTAGCATTAATATTTAGCTAAACTTATAATATAACAACTTAAATATTACGTACTTACGTTAAATTCTCTCAAAATTGGCACATTATGATATAATACATGTAAGTATACCACGATATTTGGCTTCTCATCATTTTAACGATAGTTTTAGGTATGATAATAAATATCCCCTAAATGATCCTTAGAAAAAAAGCAAAATATTTTCTCACGGATGTTAACATTCACGGCTGCTGTGTACAAGTTCCGAATTTTAAATAAATTATACTTATGCTTTTTTCCCAAATAATTCGTTTACTAATTGAATAAATTATTGTATCAACATTAATTCTTAGATTACTGATAATTACTAAACTATAATAACTAAAGTTGGCATATAGACACAATACAATTAAAAGTAAACACGAACAGCACCTCATCGATTTAAATTCATACTTCTTTTTAAAAACAAAACAAAAGAGGTACCCATCAAATCCATAGCTTCACACTTCAGGCATTCCAATTATATATTTAAAACAACAGACGAATCAAATTTTGTTTTTCAAATTCTCCACAGACTAACAAACATAGCGAACGTCACAGCTTTCTAAACGAACACTGGCTCAGGCGGGTCGCACTCTACTCACAGTACGTGTAGGTTCTCACAGTTTTTGAATTTAGAATCTTCCTTTCCGAATATCCACGTTAACATTTGGCGCGCTTTCATGCTGGCGCGAACTACTCCACGCGACTTGTACCAATGGGCGGGGGAGGACTCCCTCCCCCCCTCTGCGTACTGCTGCCGCTTCAGTCGGATCTGGTTGAGGATGCCGACTAGCAGCTCGTCGACGTTATGGTTGATGCCCACTGACACCTCAATGAACTTCGCTTTGTACGTGCAGGCGAGGCACTTGCCGTCTGTGGACAAGAGAGGTAAGTTTGTTTAGTGAAACAAAATGTTTAAGTATTTATATATTCTTTATGTTTGATATACTTAGGTTATTAACTATATAACTCGGGTATTAGCCAAATTGAGTAAAAACAATTATACTTAGTAAAAATTAGAGTCGTTACAAATTGAAAAAGACAGTGTCGAAAAAATATCCACGAGCAGGAGGAGCTATCGTGGAACTTATCCTACCCGCCGAATTAATCGACACGATCCATTGAGTTATAATGTACTACGTACTAGAGATGACGTCGCAACTAGATGCTACACACGCGTTAGAGCCAGCTCGCTCCAACAATATTAGTATGTGGCAGGCGCTAGACGCAACAATAAGTGTTAATAATAAATGAATTTTCCTACACTCACACCAATTATCTAGCTCAAGAGAAGCTTCGTTATGAAACTTGTTAAAATGGTTACTAGACAACGGATAAACATACTTAAAATACTTAAATACATACTTATTATACATAGGAAACACCCAAACCCGCGACAATTGACCCGACCGGGGATTGAACCCGGGACCTCAGAGATGGCGACACCATGAACACCGGTGTACAAACCACTCGACCAAGGAGGTCATAATGTGTATTCTGTGTTCTATTTTATTCAATTCCATTTAAGTGCCTTCATGTGTGCTAAGGTACTGTTTAAAGAACTCAGGAAATACAAATAAAACCAAAGGAATCACTTTTCACCTGTAAATACGCACTAAATTATCGATATAACATGCATTTGACAAATTATTTTATCAAATCGCCGAGACATGAGCGGCGATTGTTTCGGCGCTTTAGACCTTTTGGTCGCGAGAAAAGAAGCGGTCTAGCGCTGTATGTTTGGATTTTTCAGAAAGACGATAAATTATTGTTTTAGCGCTGCAGCGCATTTTTGTTTTAACTTTAAAAAAAATAGAACAAGACTTTTGCTTGGGATAGCTCCTCTAGTACGTAGTACACTATGACTACTGTACTTATTTAACTAAGTTATTGCGATTTTAAACTTTCTATAGTGGACTTTAAATCACAATAACTCGGCTAAATGAACGTTTTTTAAAAATGTTTTCAACAAACTATTTAGATCCCTGTGTTTTACTTTAGCATGCAAAGTTTCATCAAAATTGGCTTATTGGTTTTTAAAAATTTCGACTTGGAAATTTGTATGGAAAACCGAAATGCATAAACCCTCTTAACCAAAACACCTATTTGATATATATCGATACAAGAAAAGAAACACAATAACTTCGAGCAATTTCTATTACGTAAAATACTTTTTAATTAAGCTATGCAATGCAATGAATGGCTTTAATAAAGTTGTCCTTGATCATTAGGATGATACAAGCGAGCCCTTTTGGATGACGTCAAACCTATTATGCTAAAGTAATTCACCGCCAAATTAGGAAGACAGCACAAATAGGGTTTGCCTTTATTAATAAAACTTGAGGGTTGCCACATTTTTTACATGAAATATTTCTAATAGTATTTTTTTATATTAAAACAATCATGTAACCATTTTTGTCCCACTGGTGGGCAACGGTCTATTCCAAATCTTGCCATGCGTCCCTATTCTTATCGGCCTTTTACCAATGATTTCTATAGGATGTCGAGATAATCCTTTCAACCGTTCCCAATAGCGCCGTATTACGAGTATATTATTATGAAAGTCATTTACGAAAATGTTACACACAAGCGTTTATTTGACACTTTATTTTATCCTGAACTATTAACAGGGGCGTGGGTACGGGAAGACTTTAGATACACTTTAGAAAGTAATGATAGGCAGTCACACAATTTTAGGAGTTTAGTAAGGAAATGAATTTAAAAAAAACAAAATTTAAAGTGACTTCTAAACTGACAACCGTATTATCATTTATTTCATTCCTCGCGTCTCAAATACTCACTACACCAATAAATTGCTCAGCAAACTCGTCTCTCATGAGTCCAAGCTGTCCTATGATTGTGTTTATTCGTCGTGAAAAACCTAAGAAGCGATGTCATCGGTTCCCCGTCGCGAGGGAAATCAATCCAGTCAGATAATAGGCAGCAATGAAGGAATTTGCCGCGGCTCAGGCGCGCTCGTGACCTGATCCACTCAATTGACTACAACATTTTTGGGCAAAATAACAACGCTAAGGGAAATTGGGACGACGAATTTGCTCCACAAAGAAACACGGTTTTGTTGTTTTTTTTGTTTTTTATTTCACGACGATGCATTTTCATCTCATCTGAGTGCTGGTGCCCATTAGATTACGCTGAGTCTTAGCTGTTTTCAGTATGTGATGGTACAGACCTCCTTCTCTCAAAGGCTTGGGTTTGCTGTCTATTGTTGAGTACAGATCTTGCGGTGACCCCGCGGCGCCTGGACAGGTCTACGTTGTTGGCCACCAGCAGCTTATATCGCATCTCCTGTCTTCTGGACTGTCGGCGGACTAGCGATGTATCTCTAGTCCGCCATGGCCAAACCTCTGAATTATTTTTTTTAATCTTAAAAGGAGGCATATAAGCGTGCTGGTCACCTGATAGAAAGTAATCACCGCCGCCCATGGACACCCGCAAAACCAGAGGAGTTGCAGGTATGCGTTGCCGGTTTTGAGGAAGGAGTAAGAGTTGAGAGGGGGGGATTGGAAGAAATGGACCTCCAGTACTTTCACTCACCAGAAGGGAGATGACAGCAACGAGTGCTATTGCTTCACGCCGATTTCCTTGAGAGAGTAGTATTATGTGAGCCGGTCCAATTCGTGCAGCAACGCAACGCGGATCTACCATCATCATCGACGATCAGGTCGCCTGCAGGTATCGGCCTGTCAGTTAGTAGTACAACGCACGGGCGGCGGCGGCGGCGGAACTGACAGGCTGATACCTGGAGGCGAACTGATCGTGTGTGGAGCACGCCGGCAGGTATCAGCCAACTCACTGGCTTATACCTACCGGTGTGCCGGTGAACTGATCGTCTGTGAGGCCCTTTAAAAGATGATTCAAACAGCGTCCAACTGTGAGGTTTGGCATTTTCTTAAGTGGCTTGAAAGGCCAATACTTGCGTGACGGCAACGGCAGCATAATTGGCACGCGAATTGGCTCTACCACTCAGAAAAAATTACAGCAATGGTTGAGTACAGACCTTGCGTGGAGACGGCCCGGCTCCCGGCCAGGTCGATGTTGTAGGCCAAAAGCAGCATATCGCAGCATGCAGCTTACGCTTTCAGGATATCTATTAGCTATACTACGTTTGCGTAAGCCGTGTCGCGTTGCGGCTTATTAAAAAAATACTATTACCCTATCTCTTACGTTGGATGTCCAAAAAGGCGACCAACGGCCGGAAGACTGCACGTTCATCCAACAGCAAAGAGCAGCGATGGGCTCCACTTATCACGCTGAGCACATGTGCAGTTGCAACTTGGTGAAACGTAGACTATGTCAGTGGACTGCTTCTGCGGTTGTTTATCCCATTGCCTAGTCTCTGACTAACACTAGAATCTACGTATGCATGTATGTACGTTTGCGTACAGACCTTGCGTGGAGACGGCCCGGCTCCTGGCCAGGTCGATCTTGTTGGCTACCAGCAGCGCCGGCCGCGCCCGCAGCATGTCGCAGTCCAGCAGCCGCGCCAGCTCCTGCTCAGCCTTCTGGAACGAGGACTTGTCCACCACGGAGTAGATCACCACAAACGCGTCGGGCGGCTCCGACCTCTCAATTTCTTCCTGTGAAAAGTGTTTTTATTAAATTTTTAACTTGACAAGGCAGATGGCAAGAGGGAAAACGAGAATATTCTTTATATTGCTGCGAATTTCTTGTTCTTTAAACTAAAGAGACTCGCTCTTGTCAGTGTAGCCTCCTACTACTTGTTTAGGAAGAATAGAGCAATACACCGATTTATTCTTCTTTTAGTTTAAAGAAGAATAACTTGACAGAAAGAGAAAACCTTTTTTTTTTCAACAGGGAAGCGCTTTGCCTTCATCTCACCTGTTAGAAAGTAACGACAACGGAAACTTGAAACTTGAAAAACGGAAGCGTACTTCACCTTAATCCTGAAGTATTGAGATCACAAAACAGAAGAAACCTCTTTCTTCTGTGACTGAGATAAAGATAGGCTATTGAGCATTGGCTACTTACGGTGTTGTTATGGCGGAAGACTTAAAAAAGTTGGTTGTAGCTTAAACTCTTAAACAAGGAACCGTGTGCATGGGTATATAAATGCCCTGCCATAAACAAAGAAGTAGAAAAATATTAAAAACGGTTTTATTTACGACCTCCTTGGTCGAGTGGTTTGTACACCGGTTTTCATGGTGTCGCCATCTCTGAGGTCCCGGGTTCGATCCCCGGTCAGGTCAATTTAGAAATTATTGTTTTTCTAAATTGTCTCGGGTCTGGGTGTTTTCTATGTATAATAAGTATGTTTTAAGTATTTTTAGTATGTTTATCCATTGTCTAGTAACCATTTAACGAGTTTCTTCGAAGCTTCTCTTGGGCTAGATAATTAGTGTGAGTGTAGGAAAGTTTAAGTTTATTTACTTATTTATTAATGGGACGACTAGTCAAGTACCTAAGGTGTAATAATCCATTCTATACTCACTTTTGTACTAGTGCAGTTGACAAAGTATAGTTCCGATTCTTCCCCGTTTAGCATTATTGACACCTTTTGTTCCGAGCTGTCGACATCTGCAAAAGAAAAAAAGCAGTTATAAACTCGTAGAAACATTAATGTTTTATGGTTTATAAATCTGTCATGGAGTCTCCATCCATATTATTATAGAGTGTTCTATTGTAGAGGTTAAGGTTAAAGAATTTCTACTTTCGTTTTTTTTTACAATAAAGTTTTCTTGTATACAATATTATTGTATTGTAACTTTTTGATCTATCATAGTAAAAAAATATTATCAAATCTAAATTTAGAGGTAATTCAACGTAATTATTAGCTGTTAGCTAAAAGCATTCTTCAAGCTGGATAATTTAAAAAGTCATGTTTTATTTTGTTTTTCATGTTACATATATTACAGTGTTTATTATTATACAGAAGTAAAGACCTGGGGCTAATTACTAAAGCCCGAAGACCTAGTTTACTGCTCCTTGTCGTCAAAATAAACATAAACAGGAAGTAGGAGCACAAACTTTACTGCGACATTTTGTTTAATGTTTCTTTATAAATGTAGCGATCAAGTTCCGTGGTGCAAACGGCCATTACAGTAATTGCTACAGCGAATTGCTAATAGCACTACAGCTTAAGTTTTACCTACTGCTTCGTATAATGATAACCGCCTCTTATGAAATTCTAGGTTTGGTTTTTAGCGAAATGAACATGACAGGACCGATCATTGTAGAGATCCTTGGTGAAAGTCTTTATCCAGCAGTGAACGTCTTTCGGCTGATAATTATGATTAATGGTAGTGCTAAAGTATTCAGTGCGGTGGGTGATAAGGCTTTCGTCTAAGTTATCATTTAAATCAGTTGACAGTTAGAGATAAGGTAGCCATTTCCACAGTAGTTGGAGATTCCGGGTAAATTGCGCATCCATCTTTTCGTCACTTACCTACCATCAAGTGAGATGATGACCAAACTTTTTCAGGTTGCGAAATAAAACTTATTGAAAAGTAAAGTATTGCCGTCACATAAACCACTGCTGGTCAAAGGCCTTCATTATTGAAATAAAGTCTTCCACCACGTTTGCCAAATGCGTGTGGTCACAAACCCGGGCTGTGCACAAAAAAATCCGAAACACTTTTTCTGGCCTGTAATTGAACTCTGGACTTCCAGTTATCGGGCCGAGAACTTGCTATTCGCCCATCAAGGATATAAAAAAATAATGTCATACTTACTTATGAAAATACTCACTAAACTCCGGACTATTATTAGTGTTGACGTTTGCGTATTACGTAGTTATTGTAAAACTAAAACAACGCGCTTTCTGTACCTACAACGATCGACTATTGTTATTCTAGCAGAAACTCCTATGAAACAAGCAGTTTCAAAGCAACAAATCAGACAGGATCAGGTATTCTTGAAAACGCGCGCTCAAAAGCCCGTACAATTTTAAAGCAAATCCTCCTTGTTACAAGATTTGATCCCCCTTGTGTGTTGGGATCCTCTCATGGACCCCAGAGAAAAGTGATTTATTTTCACTTAAGTTGTGTGGAGTAATTCAGTTTGGGGGAATGAGAACCTTTTTAAAAAAATAAAATGCTGTAAGAACGACTTTTTGGAGTAATTTGTGTGTCGTCCGGGCTGTTATGTTGTTAATTTTTTATGCTTTACTTGGTGACATTTAGAAAAGAAAATAATAATTCAAAGTTTAGTTAACAGCTGTTTCAATTTTTAACTTAAAGTAAAATAAATATACTTACTATGCGATTACAGCCAGAAAAGACAAAATTCTATGAGCGTCAAGTTAGCACTCTCACCACGGAATTAGATATAAATAGTGATAAATAGTGACGTCTATCATATAAATATACCATAGTATAAGTGATACTATGGTTTAAAAGATATTTGAGTATCTTGGTGAGGCTGCTAACTTGACGTCAAGTTAGCAAGAACCTTAAGAAATACCGTTCGTATCAATGTGATTTATATGTCAAAAAACTGTGCATAAATAGTGAATCGTATACGCAAAATTTCAATAATAGTACTTCAATACAAGCCGAAATATTCCGGTCTCTTAAGTGGGCTGCTAAGTTGATGTTTCTTGCGATGGAGATTCCAGAGAAACGGGTACAAGTTTAAAAAAATATATATATACCTACACCGAGACATTTTAGTGGTTGTTTTCCCGCCGCAGATCGATTTACCTGTAGTAGTACTATCGAATCATACAAGTTATTTTTTGCCAAAAATGACAAAAAAATTCAACCTTCCATACAAAACGGTCCGATCAGCTGAAGACATTAGTAGTAGTTGTGCGTGAAATTGTGAATCTTACGATATAAATAAATTATTTTTTGTGATTTTCCAAAAATCTAATGTAAACTTCTACATAATACTCTTAATATAGGCTGTCGATCAATTTTAAACTTTGCTCCACAGTAATAAGGTTTAAACTTTATTTTAATCATGGTGGGTACTATCGAGCAAAAAAGTGAAATATCTATTATTTTGAATGTGTCAATATACATATCCTTGGTTTAAAGCTATTAATTTAATATATAAACAAAAAAAAATTACCCACTTTTTTACCTGCTGTTATTTTTATTAAATCTCATCAAATTTGTAATTGTGTCTGTACTCTGCTCTCTGTTTAATATAATTTATTCTGGAGAAACAAATAATATTTATCTATTTCCTGCCTACTTACCTACCTACTAATACTAATTTTAATATAAAGCTTTCATTCTTTTCCAAAAGATGGTGTTATTCTTATGATTATTATTAATGAAAATCAATATTGTTTATGTTATGTAATACCTACATTAAATGAATAAAACAAGTGTAAATAAATAGTTAAGTATAAAAAATCTTTAATAAATCTTATTATTTTTACATTTAGAATGTAACATTAAGTGTAAATCAGTCTTATTTTTAGTGTTACGCATAAGAAAATATCTACCTCACATTAGGTACCTATCTTTTTTGTAAATACCAAAATAGAAAATAAGTTGCGTACCTTTAAAAATAAGATGCAAATGTACTTACTGCTTACCAAATTTAACACAAACAAATAAAACTTTTCGCGCACCATTCTCGTATCTCTTCTCTTCTTATTTTCATCGCACGTAAACAAAATCACGCCATCTCTCGGTGTTTCTTTGTAGGTACTACAGTACTACGTCAGCGACACTCGTTCGTCCACCACTATTCGAGACTTTTTCATTCGAGTCACTAAAATGACAATGGCTTGACATAATTATCATGTTTCCACAGAAATAATGTGAAACTGACATTACAAAGATAGATTTAAGTGTTATTTTATGACTGGAATTAAAAATAATTAGATTTTACATCAGTACGTCTATAAATAAAATTGTGCACGATTGTACCTAAAATCGAATGTATGGTAGAAGTTCACATTAGATTTTTGGATAATAGCAAAGAAGAATTCTTTTTTTATTTATACCGTAAGTAAGTAATACGCACAATTTTTTCATGTATCTATTTGTTTATAACTTGTACCCGTTTCTCTGGAATCGCCATCGCAAGAAACATCAAGTTAGCAGCCCACATAGAGATCGTAATATCTCGGCTTGTATTGAAGTACTATTATTAAAATTTTGCGTATTTTACGATTCACTATTTATGCACAGTTTTTTGACATAAATCACATTGATCCGAACGGTATTTCTTAAGGTTCTTGCTAACTTGACGTCAAGTTAGCAGCCTCACTAAGATACTCAAATATCTTTTGAACCATAGTATCACTATTAATATGCTATACGTCACTATTTATACACAATTTTTTGACGTAGTCAAAACCAGGGACTGAATAACCCAAAAAATCAGGTACCTTAATATTGTGGTATGACCTCATACCGAAAAATAACAGTTACCGGAATATTCCAATATCCAAATTTATTTCGGTACCGTAATTTTGAGTATAGAAATAAAAAAGGTTTATTTTGGTATAAAAGAGACGGATAACAACCATTTCAAGCATATACGACTAATATAATGGTGTTTCTCATCAATTTGCATTAGTTTGCTTTGTTCTCAAGATCAAAACTCCTCACCCCGCGCCCCGCAACTGTCAATGCAACGTTTTTTGGTACCGATATCGCATAAAGGTTAAATAACGGTATAACCTTACCTCTATTTTATTAAGGTACACTTATTTTATACCGGTAACGTAACCTTATACCGTAACCGTTTTCAGTCCCTGGTCAAAACCATCTAATTTCGTGGTGAGGCTGCTAACTTGACGCCCACAAAATTCTTCGTTTAAAACGTGTGCACAGTCGTTTAATTACCGCAAACAAATTGTGCGTTCTACAAAATCCAAAGAACTTATCTTAAAACAATTAAAGTGAAAAAATGTTTCGTCCTTAAAAACTTACGTAATTCCTTATAGGTTAACTTATTTACTTATTCATTTGTTTCTGCGCAACTTTTTCGTAGCATCAGGTGTATTTTTATAGCCGTTGATTGATAAACTTTTCCCCATTAAATAAACCTTTCTACCTCTCTCGCTTATGAAAACTTGTTTATTCATAAGAAAAATTGAGATAAATCTGGAATGGGTCTACTTATTTTGAGATCTTTTTGATAGATTTAGATTATGTTTTCCACTATCAATGAGCTTTCCTTGATTCTATCTAACTATAGGTGGTTTGATATATTGAACCCGAACATTTATAGGCTCATTACTGTTTCATATTAAAGACCGGACCCAATCCACCATCCCGCATTGGGCCAGCGTAGTAGGCTATGATGGCCCAATCTACACATGTGCTGTTATTCATGTGGGAAGGCTTGTGCCAAACAGTGGGATGTTTATGACTAAACAGGATTTTTTTATAAATACTATATGGACAGCCTCACAAAACGGCTAGCTAGCAAGTACGTTACAAACCATTTAGCGCATATAAAAAATGTATGGCGAGGTTTATTTTGTTTTAAACGTGTATTGTAAATGTAAAAAAACGTACTTTTACCTACTTTCACTTTTTTTTCGCAATTGAATATAGCTTCAAACTATACTTTATTATACATAGCCAGATAGCTTATTTAATAAGGATTCCAGTAATATAAGTTTTTTTTTATATAGTCTCTATATAAAAATTTCATGGAAATCGTCATTAGACCTAGACCGGATATAAACAGGAAGTAATACGGAAGTAGTTTGACACATGCGGCCATATTGGCCAAGATGGCCGTAGCACACGAGAGGTTACATAACATCGTTTTGAAATTTCTGCCGAGTTGTACTGGCCGTTGTTCCAGTGGAGACATTTAATTTCGAAAACGCCTACAGGTTTCTTGACCGGTTCGATTCCACTTCCTATAAGATTGTATTCATGCATTGCCTTATGCAAGGATATTGCATTTGAAAAGCTACGCCGCCGCCGCCCTTAGTTCCGCGGGATGTACATCCTCATCACTGATCAACGTCTATAGTACGAGTCTTAGCGCTACGAAAGTGCCCTTCTATTGTAGTGGAGGGAGAGAGAATCTTCAATTGACGCAGTAAAATAAAGGGAGCCATTGGAACCAAGACAGCTCTTGCTGAGTTTTTTACCGGTTCTTCTTAGTACATGTCTTCCGCTCGGTAGACTTACGAACTGATGACGTATAGACAACCACAAGTGCTCAATTATTAAAGCCTAAACTGAGAGAGATTTTGAATTTTGATGCAGTTCTAAACTGCCAAACGGTCATGGCCGGCCTTTCTTCTAACAAACAACAAATAATGCTTTAGTAAAATAACTTCATATTAAAAGACTATAATATCTATAAAAAGTAAATCTTAATAGTTAATTGACTGTATGTATGGTGTGCAGTGTAAGTTGAAAGTTGAGTTGTAGAGCCTAGATTATGTAACCATCGCATCTTATGCACGTAAAATGCTTACAAAATGTTAGTATCGCAATATAGTCTCAAGTAAACGTTCTTTATCGCGCAAACAAAAATGTCTCGTCTGTTAGTTGCCTGAACTGATTCATACATTATTTCCTAGCTACTGTAGACATTGCAATACAGTCACGTATACAAATTTAACTGTCAACAGTCAAAGCTGTCGCAACTGTCACTTGGCCGGCACAGGTCAAATGTCATGTCATGTCAGATGTTAGATTGCCTCCGTGAATTGTCCGCTTTGTCCGCCATGCTAATTATGCTGTCTTTGCATCACAAACAGGCAATCCATTTTGATCCACAACGTAGATTACCTAGGTGCTATTCGTAGGGCACATTCCTATACCACCTGTGTTGTTATTTATGATGTAGGCACTTGATTCCGGCCGCGGCTTCGTCTGTTCCAATTCGGTCTACTGAACGTAAATTAAGACATGTTAAAACCTTTGATTATATTTATAGTCAAAAGTTAAAATATTATTTGTTACTTAATGATTCATTGAACTCACTTTACTCCATTTAGTATTTAAAGTTGTAGTTAGTTTTCTGATGAAAGCCAACAGTTTGCAAGTTTACATCGGAAGACTTTTCGCTGAGAAGAGCCAATAAGAAACTTTGGATAGCCACTTTTTTATTTATTTATCGTTTTAAAACAAATCGTAGAAAAATGTCCTCCATAATTTTATTAGTTATTCCAACTTTTGCAACACTCTATGTATGTACATAGGTCACACTGTGTAAGTACGATCTATAGACCGTACTTACACTTTACTCAGACTTATCTAGCGAGCTAAGACAAAATTGGAATTTATAATCAACGCTTCGACGCTGGCTCAGCACAGACTTAGCACAGGTTAAGTCACCGAAATCGGTGACTTACGAAAAACTCAGGATATTAACCGAACGTGAATAATAGCACACTACGTCAACAGCTCTACGGCGTTTCCGTGCCTTTTAAAATTTTACGGGTTATCTTTCTGTCAAAACAAGATATCTTTCTGTCAAAACAGTATCTCTTCAATTAATTGATTTTAATTTAAGGATAGTTATTGTATTTCATAGCAAATTGATTTAATTATACGAGACAATTGACTAAACATTCGTTATGGATCGTACGGATCGTAAAAAACAACGCCCAAAAGCCAATTTATTTGACTTGACAGACTGCAGTTGCCATGTCACTGTCAGAGGGGACAGTGCGTTCCGTTTCAAAAAATATGTTAGCCAACACCGACAAAAAGTTTTTGACTTATTTTAATTAAGTTTATGAAAATATTGTAATTTATAACTGTTATTGATTCAAATTAATGATTAAATTTAGTACAAGTTAAAAGTACTTTTTAAATCATTTTATTTTCTTCTAAGTTTAAAGAACAATTAAGAAGGTTATGCTTGAAATGGAACACTAAGCTCAGCCTAGTCTCAACTTTTGTATGACTATCAATTCGAAATTAAAGCCAGTGGTGCCAGATTAGGCGAATTATCGCCATTTAGGCTACCTTGAGGGGTCAAATGGCGACCAAAAAATCCAATCGGCTACCAGTAGCCATTTAGGCTACCTAGAAAAATAGAATGGGCTATTTTAGGCTACTTCAGGATTACCCCAAAATTAAATAATTTCTTGATGATAATTAAATTAGGTAATAATATTTAATAATCACGATCAGTTTTGTTAATATTAATGTTAATAATATTTATTTGTGTACATTGCATGCTGATCATGGGCAAACTGGTGATACAATATATTTTTTTAAGAACTCGTTACACAGTTTAAGCAATTAAGGAATTCTATTCTATTCTATTTCTTGTTGATAATTGTATGTTGTAAAGAAACGTAATATTCACGTCCACCGTTCTTTCCTTGCATGCAGTGCATGCTGCTTGCTTTCATTTTTTTTCATATTGCATTTACTATTTGTAGGAATGAGATAGAGATAGACAAACGCGCATATGACGGCATGACACAACTTGAAAATGTTGTACCGCGGCTGGGCTGTATGCCATCTATTTCCTAGTAGGAATGAGGATTCTCCCGCTGAAAGTGATAGTAAACTTTGCAGGAAGTTATTATTTTATTACAAGAGGGTTTGTAAAAAATATATTATTATTACCTAGTAAGTAAGTAAGTACTACTACTTACCTACCTAAATTATTTAAATATAAAATGTTTTTTGCTTTACGTTGTCTTTTTTACGTTTTGTCTTTGGGCTTAGTTTAAGCTACTTAGCTCAAAATATTAGGCGAATTAGGCTACTTGTCAAAATAAAAAAATATTAGGCGATTTAGGCTACTTGGTAGGCAAAATTAGGCGAATTGAGTTAGCTCATATCTGGCAACCCTAATTAAAGCTCGTACTTATTATGCACTGATAGTCGCGTAGCCGGACAAAAATTACTTACGATAATTCTAAAACTTTTCGTTTTTGCTGAGTGGATAGAGTATGTGGATTGTGAGCTACTTTTAAAAAGTTAGAAGTTTTATGACTGTGCTTTAGGTATGGTTTAGGTATTTCATAATATTTCGTGTAACATAATGTATATAATATTAAAGTTTGATATGTTGAGTGTTTCATAATAAGAACTATCTTATCTTTTTGTTGTAAAAAGTTTAGAAACATAATATATGTGGAACTATGAAAATCACAAAATCACTCTTTTTGTCTTTGAATAAAATTTTAAAATTTATGAAATAATATTTAAGACTTTCAGTGGTTAGTGGTATACATGTTGAACAAAGTTTAGAAAGTTAAGTGGTGTGCTTCTTTGATCATTTCATTTTTCTTTCGTAGCACACGCAATAATAAATTAAAATTGACAGAATCGCTCATACATGCCCTTTGTAATACTATTTTATACCACACAAAAAATTAGAAACATACATACAGTGCATTTTGTTTAAATCACGAATAAAATATTTCGCTAACGTACGTTTCTTTATGCGAACGCGGGCGGCTGCGGGCGCGGCGCGGCGGTGGCGGCGGGCAGGCGCGGGGGTGGGGGCAAACCTACCTACACTCTATATGACTGATAATCCAATCGTCACGTCAGACGAGTTGATACATGGCGAACATAATACAAGAAGACGTAATGCAGAAAAAGTAAACTAAGTACCTTAACCTACTTACTTTACATCTTAGATGATATCAATAAAAACATTATTAAATGACAAGTTTTGAGTAGTTAGTACTTACAGATCGCGCAATTCTTCTTTCAGATAAGATTATTCTATAATCATCCGAAATTCTTCTTTCAGATAAGATTATTCCACAATCATCCGAATTGGATGAATGGGATGAAAACGTAAACACGCAATAATAAATTAAAATTTACAGAATCGCTCATCATGGCCTTTGTAATGCTATTTTATACCACACAAAAAATAGAAACATACATACAGTGCATTTAGTTTTAATCACGAATAAAATATAATACGCGATTGGGCATGCAGGACGTGGGCAGGTGGATTTGGGCATCAACTCGTTACACCAAAATTTTGTGCTAACTGGTCACACCGCTAAAAGCAGTATTATTTGTTTCAACCCGTCACAAGTTGATTTATTTCTATTAGGACACATTGTAATTTTTGTAGCTATTGCTGCTACTTACTTAATTACTGCTCTTTAATGATTTCTTGCAGTAAGCCGACGATATTATCTTATTTGCCCCTGCCCCTTATCTGTGCATAATACCATAGAATACTTACATAATAGTACAAGTACAGAAGATTCACTCCGCAAAGTCATTTAAATAAATAGCGACTCTTGCTAAGACACAATAAAATGCAATTCAGGTCGCACACCGCTCCCTTATCTACAGTAAAATAAATAACTAATCTGAATACTTACTTAATTTATTACAAGTTATGGTGTTTAAAATGTGTACTTAAATGTGAACAAATTACCATTTCAAATTATCCTAGGCTAGGTATGTCAGTACAGTCAACGCCACATCAGACTACCTAAACAGTAATATAATATATATTACTGTGCTACCTATACATGTTTATTTGCACCACCAGTGACACTCCGTGTACGTGAGAGCTCGAGCGCTGGTGACCTTGAGCAGAACGTATAAACACTAGGGTAGTTCGGTATTAAACCGAAATGGAATTTAGACTTGTGCCAAAGAAGACGTATGTATGTATATGTTACATAGTATGTTATGAAACGTAAAGTAGTATTAGCAGTTACTCCATTAAGTAAGTAACTACTAGGGCTTGCAGTCCTGGTACTGTGGAGAAAACAGGATTCCCGGTACTGCGCTAACTATGGGACCGGGAAAACCGGGAATTTCCGGTACTTTTTGGTACTGAATTTTTAACCCAGATGTAACTTACGTTTGATTAATGGATCAATGAGCAAATCAAAATATTACACAAAATTTTTATAATAAAAAAATTGTTTTGCTAATTGCTATACTAGCTGTGGCATCACTTTGTCGAATGGAATTGGTTAGAGGTCATCCGAGTTGAATGTTTTAAATTTAAAAGAGTCTATATACAATAGATTTTTATCATGAGTGTTTTATGGTGAGTAAATAATATAAATTCGTCCAAACCGAGACCGTTCAAACGGCGACAGACCCTTCTCCAACGGATGCCCTCGGCCGAGATTGTGGTATTGGGAGACTGCAATGTCCACCACGTCGAATGGCTTGGTTCACTCAAAACTGACCACGCGGGTAGTCGTTCATGACTTCGCTTTGGCCTACAGTCTGTCCCAATTGGTAACAGAGCCTACGTGGATTCCAGATGTGGAGGGCCATGCACCTTTCTTATTGGACCTTCTGCTGACCTCTCACCCAGACGGCTATCAAGTTTCTATTGATGCACCACTAGGCTCAACAGACCACTGTCTGATTCGTAGCACTGTGCCTTTCACAACAATTTCAAAAACGTCGAGTCTGGCATTATAGGTCAGCGGACTGGGATGCGATGGGAGTTTCTTTGCGTCCTACTACGAGTTTGCTTCTCACTGGATGATCTTGATGTCGCCGCCGACTTTATCGTTGATGTGATACTGCAGGGAATGAAACTTTTCAATCCAAACTCTGTGGTTCCCATTGGCGGCAGGTCTCAACCATGGTTTGGTCGTTGCTGCAAAATGGTATCTCGCCAAAAGTGACAACATTACATGGCCTGGGCTAAAGCGGTGTCATCAAAGGATCCAAACACCAGTGCGCTCAGAAAGAGGTACAACTTTGCCGCCAGGTCCTTTAAGAAGGACATTGCTAAGGCGAAGTCATCATTCATAAGTGGAATTGGCGAGAGGCTAGTGCGTCTTCCTTCGGGTACGCGTGAGTTCCGGTCTCTCGCCAAAGCTATCTTAGGGAATTTTTGTCAGCCGTCCCTACCACCATTGCACAAGACCGATGACTGCCTGACCCATATTGCAAAGGAGAAAGCCGATCTCTTGGGCACTCTTTTCGCATCAAACTCGACCTTGGACGATGGGAAAAGCTCTCCACCAACCATACCGCATTGCGCTTGTTCAATGCCAAACGTCTGGTTCCTACAAAGGTCAGTTCGTAAGGCTCTTTTTTCCCTTGATATCCATAAGTCAAGTGGGCCTGGTGCAGTTCCTTCCATGAGTTGGCGCTGGTTCTAACGCGCGTTTTCCGGCTCTCTTACACTACTGGCGTTGTCCCGAGCTCTTGGAAGACAGTCCTAGTCCACCCGATTCTCAAAAAAAATCGATCGCTCAGAACCGTCCAACTACAGGCCAATAGCCATCACCTCTTTGCTCTCCAAAGTAATGGAGTCCATTACAAACCGCCAGCTCCAGGTACCTAAAATAAAACTAACTACTAAGCGATCGCTAGTATGGTTTTCGTCGCGGTCGTTCGGCTGGTGATCTTTTAGTGTACCTTACTCACCGATGAGCGGAGGCTGTCGAGAGTAAAGGGGAGGCACTGGCAGTTAGCTTGGACGTAGCGAAAGCCTTTGACAGGGTATAGCACAGGGCTCTTCTCTCTAAACTTTCATCATACTGGCTTCCTGAGTAATTGTGATCGTGGGCGGCCAGCTTTCTTTCTGGGCGTAGCATCAGCGTCGTAGTCGGTGGTTCGTGCTCTGACATGAACCCCCTTAAATGCTGGAGTCTGGAGTCCCACAGGGGTGTGTGTTAGCCCATACTCTGTTTCTTCTGCATATCAATGACATATTGCATAACAACAGCATTCATTGCTACGCGATTATCAGTAAGGGAGTAACGCTCTACACTGGACGAGCTAATATTTCTCGGGAAAGCGTCATCGAGAGCCGGAATAAACTTGTGACTGACACCAAGAACATGTTAAGTCATGTCTTGAATTGGGGCCGACATAACTAAGTCCACTGTAACCCCTCCAAAACACAAGTTCGCGCATTTACCGCGAAAAAACATCCCTTCTTCGTACTTCTGAACTTTTGAGGGAGCTCTCCCTTGATACCAATCCGACTATTACGAATATAGTTTGATGGAATCCAAAAAATAACTTTATAGACATATACTTGATTGATAAAAATCGTATGTATACTATCTTATCTCTTCCCACATTGCATAGGGATGCGACTCTTTGGCAAAGATTCTTTTGGCGAATATAGTTTTAAAGAAAGCTAAACAATGACCTAAAAGACACCAACTTAATTGAAAAGAAAACGACTGCTTACTTTTTTATTTTATTAACCCACCTTCAAAATGGGATGAGACTTTTTGGCGGATATAATTTCAAAGAAATCCAAGTAATAACCGCATAGACACCATGTTGGTTGAAAAGAGAAGGTCTGCCTACTATGTTATTGGAATCCTTGTCGTCGATGTTTCGAGTGACGTTTAGTTTCGAGGTCATTTGGAAGGTAAAGCTACATTAGCAAACAAAAAAGAAATTATTTAAATGGAATTATCAAATCATTGGAGTGCGATGACGATGAAACCGCACGGTGTAGGGTACAACATTAGTTATAATTTTTTCCCCAGAAAAAGTACCGGTGACGTTACGGATGAGAACTGTGGAGACAAAAATTTGGTAACGCTACGAAATTTGTATGGTTCGCAACTAAGAGTATTGGCTGAGGTTACCGGTAACGACTACCGCAAACGCTGAGCCTAATATTGTCGTAATTTGAAGTTATAGCAAAAGTACCAAAAGTACCGAATTTCCCGGGAAACAAATTCTCAGTACCGGTACTGCGTAAAAAGTCAATTTCCCGGGAAATACCAGGAATTCCTGGGAGCAAGCCCTAGTAACTACCAACCTAGTTAGATACTTGTAAATTGTAATAATATAGGTTAATATAGGTAGAATTGATATTATAATACTTAATTAAGTAAATAGGTACCTACGTACTTATTTAGACATACAGACGCGGGGGGACTGTGTTTTATAATTAGTAGGTACTTAGGTAGTGATGAATGATTTAGTGATAATAAGAGTACCTACTTACCATACTATAATTTAGGAAATACTTTTGCATACTTACCTGAAGCTCTTAATTGATTAATTGTCAAAAAAACACGTAAGGGTTGTGGAAAAAACTTTAATCGTATGATGTGGCCCTAGCTAGATACGCAATTCTATAGCCTATTGTACTTACATCTTAAAAATTACTTTCCTATTATTGTGATTTGTGAACATGACAGGATGATAGATTGATTAACCAAAATGAAAAATAAACAGATAAGTACTTAATCATTTGCAGTTTTTATTTTTAATTATGAATATGTTACATACTCATCCGTTTACGTTACGTGTGTACATTTTTATCCCATTCATCCAATTCGGATAATTGTAGAATAATCTTATCTGTAAGAAGAATTGCGCGATCTGTACTTAACTACTCAACACTTGTCATTTAATAATGTTTTGTTGTCAGCTAAGATGTAAAGTAAGTAGGCTAATATCTGTACTTAACTACTCAAAACTTGTCATTTAATAATGTTTTGTTGTCAGCTAAGATGTAAAGTAAGTAGGCTAATTACTTTTCTGCATTACGTCTTCTTGTATTATGTTCGCCATGTATCCACTATTCCAATCGTCTGACGTGACGAGTAGATTATCAGTTATATAGAGTGTAGGTAGGTATGCCCCCACCCCCGCGCCTGCCCGCCGCCACGGCCGCGCCGCGCCCGCAGCCGCCCGCGTCCGCATAAAGAAACGTACGTTAGCGAAATATTTTATTCGTGATTTAAACAAAATGCACTGTATGTATGTTTCTAATTTTTTGTGTGGTATAAAATAGTATTACAAAGGACATGCATGAGCGATTCTGTCAATTTTAATTTATTATTGCGTGTGCTACGAAAGAAAAATAAAATGATAAAAGAAGCACACCACTTAACTTTCTAAACTTTGTTCAACATGTATACCACTAACCACTGAAAGTCTTAAATATTATTTCATAAATTTTAAAATTTTATTCAAAGACAAAAAGAGTGATTTTGTGATTTTCATAGTTCCACATATATTATGTTTCTAATCTTTTTACAACACAAAGATATGATAGTTCTTATTATAAAACACTCAACATTTTAAACTTTAATATTATATACATTACGTTACACGAAATATTATGAAATACCTAAACCATACCTAAAGCACAGTCATAAAAGTTCTAACTTTTTAAAAGTAGCTCACAATCCACATACTCTATCCACTCAGCAAAAACGAAAAGTTTTAGAATTATCAAAACTTCTTTATGGAATTTAATGTCCCACGACCGGACTATGAGCCAAGTTCGCCATAAGTAAAGTCAAAGTTTCTTGTAAGCACGCTCTATAAATCTCACCCTAAAAGTTTCCGGAACTGGCCACTTACATAAACAATATTAAAAATGTAATTACTTACAACATTTGAAAATGGAAGTCTTTAGCTGTAGAATGCAGTTTGTTTCATCTGACTGTCAAAGTGTCAATTGCTTTTACACTGTGGCGCCATTTTAAAAATTGCGTGTCTACATTAACATAGATTTAAATCGGGAATATTTTCGTAGTATGATTTTCTACGATTTTAAGTGTAATTTGACAGCTCAACAGAGCATCACTCGGCTTCAATCTGCTTTTGGCGATGAAGCACAATGCAAGACGACTATTTATAGCTGGTTTGCAGAATTCAAGCGCGGTCGTGTCAATCTCAGTGATTAATCTCGCGATGGTCCCCCGTCCAGTGCCGTAAACAACAAAAACATCGATGCTGTGCGCCGAATGATTGAAACAGACAGGCATGTGACCTACCACGAGATTCTCGCATCCTTAGACATAGGCATGAGTCAAATACAATCAATCCTACACAAACATTTTGGTGTGAGAAAGCTGTGCTCGCGGTGGATCCCACACAATTTGACCGCCGAGGCTCAAAAAACAGACCGCGTCACTTGGTGAGTGCCATGCTTACTAGATTCAACGAAGGTGCGTCAAATTTGGTGTGGGACATAGTAACAGGTGACGAAACATGGATCCAAAACAAAGCAGCAATCGAGCGTATGGGTCTTTCAAGATGAGCCGAAATCCACTAAAGCGGCGAGCGTGAAAAGTGCATCTAAGCGGATGGTTGCTTCTTTTTTTAATAAAACTGGACACGTGCACAATAGATAAAAACAAATAAAAAAATCTGTTGACTGCCTGCTAGCTGCCGGCTGAATTTTTTTGCAATTCAAACTTTTCTGATGAAAAAGTATTTATTCAATCAGAGCCACAGAATCAATATAACTTGGGCAAAGAGTTTCAATTTGTCGCTCGACCTAAAGTTGCCAGCATTCCCCCGGGCCGGACTGATTACCCGGCGACGCGGAACGGGTAATTAGTGTCATTCGAATTAGTAATCTCTGTTGGCGGCTTAAGGATGGTTTTCTAGTGATTCAGTTCGTTCATTTTCTGTTCACAGTGCCTCATGCCGGTCTGTTACGCTGCGAAGCTTAGTCCGCAAATCAGTGGTTAATTAGACTAAATTTATTTTTGTATTGACTGACACTTTTATTGGATAGGTAGGTATAGCTATGAGTAACGATGTTAGAATGATATTCATCTTAGTTTACGTTACTTTATTTACGTGTTATGTTACGTTTTATTGATATATTTGTCTAAACGTTAATAAATTGCCTACTAGCGGCCCGCCTGCGTCTTCGTCCGCGGGAATTAATATTAAGTATTAGCCAGATAGGTGCAGCCGTTCTGAAGTGATGCGCGAACATATTATATTCGTGGCAATTGAACTTTATTAATATAGAAAAGAACCCATGTACACTTAAAGAGGTGATTTAAAGAAACTTAATTTCCTTTCTCCAGCATCCCAAAGTATTACAAATATTTTAGTTTCTAAAACTTCAGGATAAACAGATGGCTCTGTCATTGCTTTTTCGGTTTTAACCGACTTCAAAAAAGAAGGAGATTCTCAATTCGTCGGAAGCTTTTTACCTAGACTCTATGTTTTAAGATTTGTCAAAAGCCTCAATAAACATATCAAGCGGCCATTTAACCGTGTACAGTGGCAAAACCCTTGTCACCCCATCAATCCCAGCGACAGCTTCGCCAATAAACACGCCAGAGAAATGTTGCCAGCTATTATGTCAGGGTTGCCGATTTTTCTAACGGCTTGATTAATAGGGAGCTATAACGCGGCCTCCCTTATCGCTGTAAACATTATTTACTGTATTGAGGATGTTGAGGATACTGGAAAATAAGGGGTGGGCATTTGTATAACTAATTTCAAGAGTTGGTATTTTTTTATATTTACTTTTTAGGTTATGTAAATAATTGTCATATGGCCAATAATGTAGCGAAGACTTGATTTCAATGATAGGGGACCTCTCCCAGCAGTGACACAGTATGTAAGGTATATTTTAATTTACTTTTTTATTATTTCCACCTGCATTTCCCTTTTAGTATAAATGGACTTAGATTGATAGATAGATAGATAAATAAAAACTTTATTTACTGCTAAAAGATACACACACATTTAGGTACACAAAATCACAATAACAAAACATGATACAAAAAAAGAAAATAATATGTGTGTGTGCGCCGTAGCAGCAAAAGGGTATGGCAGCTCAGCGTCATATTCGATCGCCTTGCGAGCGAATCGTTCGTTTTCAGCAACAATCGCGAGTGAAACATGACGCGACTTATTTAAATCGTTTGAAATGTTATCTTCTTAGGGCCGAAAATTATTAAATTAACTATTACGTTTTTGACCTATA
Organism: Scoparia ambigualis; assembly: GCA_963921215.1. NCBI lineage: Eukaryota > Metazoa > Arthropoda > Insecta > Lepidoptera > Crambidae > Scoparia > Scoparia ambigualis. The sequence goes on from OY992517.1 coordinate 4,981,994, forward strand.
TTTACATTGCAGGAGTTAGTATCTTAGTTAGTGTTGGGGGACACTCGAGGTATCGTTTTCCCGTAGCGTAAGCATAACTATGTAAAACCGGACTTCTATCACGTCGGGGTCACCAATGTAAGTACCTATGTAGGTAAATTTGGGAGGACCCTACGCGATAGATAAATAAAAGATGGATTACGTATGTGCTATCCATGGAATAGGTACATTACTTTCTGATATCTGTGGTGCTGTCTTTATTCGAGGCGCGGGACGACTGCCGCTAAAAGTCCGGTTTTATATGTTATGCTTATAGGGAAAACGACACCTCGATTGTCCCCGCAGTGTCTTTATCATCATTATATTTATAAACGTCCAACTACCAGGATTTACATGAACTAAAGTATATAAAGAGATACCACGAATTCGGTTTTCAGATTGGTATTTTTTAACCGTGTCGCGTGGCGGTGAAAGAATACCACCACCCCCTCTCTTCCCTTTGGGTGTCGTAAAAGACGACTAACAGTAGACTAAAGACTGCAGTGCTCAAACATTCAACAGCATGGAGCGGCGATGAGCGCACCACCAGTCACGCTGAGCACATGTGCATTCTCTATTTGGTGAAAAGTGGACTATGGTAGAGGACTGCTTTTGCTGTCCTCATTGCCTAATCTGTGATCAAAGTGATTAATCTAATGTCTTTGTCTCTGACTAACCCTTCGGGGATATTAGTCGTCATTATATGTTTGTATGTAGGTTTAACGACTCCATAATAACTGACAACAACTGGGACCATCGTACCTATTAACGTTTCCATACGAAGGAGCTTAAAATATTTAAATTAAGCTAACCAACTCGCGACCAAGCATTACAAAAGTTTTGCAAGATAGATTAACGCCGGCACACATCAAGCATGTCACAAAAATAATTTATTCCTTTAATCAGTTATAATATCTATACAATCTGTTTGGTCGCCGGTGTCAGAGACTTAATGGTACAATCAATTTTATCGACAAATGGGGGTCCCATATGACATTTTTCTACAACTCTAGTGAAATGACAGCCATTCAAACTTTTATGTTACCGAAGCACGCACGCACCCAGCGTATGATAATGTAGCAATATCAACTTATGTAGAGCTATCAAAGATCTCGTTTGATAGCTAAAAATGTAGCAGATAGAACAATGCTTGACATTGTTCTATCTACTACATTTTTTTTACATTTTCCAAAACAAAACTTAAATCAAATCAAAAAATTTTAGGGCATTAACTTACTTCCTTTTTGTAGATAGTGCAAGATATTTGCTAAAAACAGAGATCAAAATCTTAGCTCTAAGTTAAGATAGTTTAGAAGTTACGACTTTTTAATACAACCCTTTAAAAACTATACCTATAGTTGGGAGTTAACCTTACTTAGACAACTTAGGGCTTAGATTTAGATGTGTGTTTTAGCAAATAAATATTCTTTACACAATGTATAAAAAACATATAAATAATAGGTAAATCAGAGGTTCCGGGATCTCCGTTTATCGGTCCGAGCGCTTAGTCATTCGATCACCGAGGTGTTATTATAAGAAATCTAAATTTCATACTATCCTATTTGCATCGTTAACCCCAAAGAGTAAAAACATATAAGTAGTGTCGTAATGTTTTACGTTAAAATAAATATTATGCTGTCAATTTTTGCCACCGTCTGTACATTAAGCGAATGTAAAGCCACTAAGTTGCTAGCCAACTAAGTTTATAATCGTACTCAGCTAAGTACGAAACGGGGTCTATGATAGGGTTTACAAAGTATTAAGCAACGGGGAATTTGCACATGTTAAAATATTTAATTAGTTCGCAATAGTTTAGGTCAACGAAAAGTTGGTTGTAGATTTTGGATCGACCCTCGATCCAAACCCTTAACCCTTGGCGTAACGGATAAGGTTTTTCAGACCCACCAACCACATTCATTAATATTTTAGAAATTAAAAACTTTTCGATTTTATACAATTTTAGTTTCTAAAACCAGCGATCATTTTTTTCGGTCCATTACGCAATATAAAAAACTATTGCAATTAATGTCTAACAGAAGGTGGACCAAACGAGTTACCCAGTGGAAAGGGCCATCAAGCAAGAGGCGGAAGGGGAGACCCTTAGACCGCTGGGAAGATGACCTGAAAAGATCAGCTGGCATAAACTGGTACTCCATAGCACAAGACCGACAAAAATGGGCATCTTTGGAGGCCTTTACCCAAACCGGGGTTCCTGTTAATTAAAAAAAAAAAACTTATATTACTAACATAATCTAAGCTAACTGTAAAAATTATTTGTGTTAGTAACACAAATATTTTTTTTTTTGTATACTGTAATAATAGCAACTACCAACTATTGTAAAACAGGAAATAAAAAGGTTTATTATTATTATTATTTATTGCAATTAAGGTATTGTTATTATAAAAACCTATCAACTGAATCAACTAAATACCTACTTTACTCCAAAAAAAGTTGTTATAAATAACGCTTACCAGAAAATTACAAGGCTCTTCTCACGAAAGGGTATTCGATTAGAAAAGAAACCCACTTTGCGTAATACCATTTACACGGTACACGGCGAGTGCGCCCTGGCAAAGCCTTCGAAGTCTCATCAAAACTTTTAATCCTTAGAGTGTGACGCCATTTTATCTGGCTATAGAAATACCAGTTAGAGGTAGTTGGTGAGCGCACAAAAAAGGTTTTCTCTCGTTCGTTGTCCGTTCTGAGAGCCGAGTTTATGTTTGTAAATGTGCAAACGTTACTATCGCGTTTGTGTTAAGAGTTTTGATTCTCGATTTTATTTACTTTGCATTAAGATCTATCTGTCAAAGCTTAACTCAAACGCGACAGTAACGTTTGCACATTTACAAACTTACACTCGGCCCTCTGAGCTCAAGAGCAAGAGACATAACATACTGTGAATTATATCTAAATTGTTAAATGTTGTTAGCCGTCTACAATGCTATTATTAGAAATAACTATAACCGTTGTCGCATAGCGGTGAAAGAATACTACTACGTACCTAGTACTATTAGTTATTCTGTGCTACTACACTAGAATACACTCTTCCCCTGTGTGTCGTAAAAGACGACTAACGGACTAAAGACTGCACATACATCCAACAGTATGGAGCGGCGATGGGCTCACCATCTGTCATGCGTGGGTTTTCGACTGATCACTGAGTTGTCAACCAACGTCATTGGAGTATAGAGCAAGCTATCGAGGACTGTGGTCCAAAAGTTTAGTTTACTATGAGTACCGTAGGTATATACTTTTTATTTCTCAATATGCGAAAATCATATATTCCTAGTCTTAATAAAGGGCGTCACGCTGAGCACATGTGCGACTGCACAATAGCGACTGCTATTTGGTGAAAAGTGGACTATGGTAAGGGACTGCTTTTGTGGTCCTTTTTACCTAGTCTCTGACTAACCCTTCGGGGATAATAGTCGTGATTATATGTATGAATGTTTTATAAATAACACGAAATGTGACACAACCGGACCTATAGTATTATAGCTAAAAATGGGCGTCGCCAGAGGGAGCAGATAGGGCAGCTGCCACCCCCCCTAGAAACTAAAAAAATACGTAATGAACTGTTAAAAAATCACAAGAAAATAATGTTGCCCTACTCTGAAACCTTAGGCACGCCTCTATGTACAGTGAAGAGGTTGTAGAGTTTACACAATGGAACTTTGAACCGTTCTATTACAATCGCCTCTTTATATATCGGTTTGCCCACCCCCTGGGCCATCGGCTGGTGACGCTCTGACCCTCAGTCTATCTTCTTCTTAGGTTTGGTACGCTCTTTATGGGACACCCTGTATAAAGGACCAATAAATTTGCTTACGCAATTATCATACATACAACACAGAGAAAAAGAGTCAGCTGTCCCTTTGTTACGATCCTGAGCCTATCTTATCTTATCTTAGTGGGGCCTGCAGAGGTTTCTCTCTCGCAGCGGCACGTTGACCCATTGGGATCGTTTGTGCAACCCTGTCATGTCTGTGTGCATTACTGTTTCCTCAGTGAAAACGACTGCCATAGTCTGGCAATGTCTTTGAGGGCGAAGAGCTTAAAATCTTCTGGTTTCGTGCCTACTTGACACAGTTTGTTTTGCTTCATTCATTCTCTTAATATTCTCCATACTTGATCGAACTTGCTTGTGTTTTTAATATTAGTTAGTATTTCACTTTACTACATTAAAGGATTACGTTAACAAATATTATAGGTTTCTGAAGCTTTTATGTACCATCAATCGCCACAAAAAGCAGGTTAAGTAACAGGTTGTTTGTTATGCGACAGTAAAAGTGTGGGCTCCAAGGTGCTGATTGAATATCCCGCTGCCGGCGACGGCCGCGTGTGGGGCTATGGAACGAGCGATTTGTACGTTTTTATTATAGATTAACGCTCTTATTTTATTTTGCGCCTAGTCGTGTAGCGTCTCTCTAAAAGAATACTCTCTGCCTTTGGGTGTCGTAAAAGGCGACTAACGGACTAAAGACTGCACATACATCCAACAGCATAAAGCGGCGATGGGCTCACCACCTGTCACATTGAGCACATGTACAGTTGTTATTTGGTGTAATGTGGACTATGGTCCTCATTGCCTAATCTCTGACTAACCCTTAGGGGATAAAAGTCGGTGAGTGTACGTATGCACGTAGGCCACATAAAGCAGGTTAAGTAACAGGTTGTTTGACGAGCGAAAGTGTGAGCCGGGCGCGGAGGTGCTGATTGAATTTCCCGCTGCCGGCGACGGCCGCGTGTTAGGGCTATGAAATGAGCGGTTTGTATGTATTTTTTAAGTTAATAACGCTTTAATATACTTAAAGATAGTACATAAAGTACAGCCTGTCTCACTAAGGGCAAAAGTATCCATCCTTGAAATCAAGTTTTCGCTACAATGTATGGCTATTGCTTGGAAAAATCCGAAAACAAACTTTGACAGATCTACGAGTATAGACATTAGCCACCAAGGCGTCAGTAAATATAATAAATAAATAAAATCTAAATATAGTAAAATGTTAAACAATCCCTATTTTGCATACACTTTTTTAAACGCAATTCAAATTCTGTGTGGATTTGTAATACACATACATACCACTGATCATGCGTCAGTGGTATGCATGTTTTATATTTTTTTTGGCTATCGATGGTAGGTTTTATCACAATTAGGAAAATAGGGTCTATACTAATATAATGTTAATAACAAGTAGAATTTAAATGGCTGTACCTTATACCTTTTTTGTGTATAAAACGAATTTCTATCGTTTCATACTTATCTTCCATACCTACATATAATCACGACTACTATCCCCGAAGGGTTACTCAGGGACTAGGCCATAGCCATACCATAGCCCACTTTTCATCAAATAGCGACTGCACATGTGCTCGGCGTGACAGGTGGTGCGCCCATGGTCGCTCAATTTTAATGGATGTATGTGCAGCCTTTAGTCCGTTAGTCGCCTATTACGACACCCAAGGGAAGAGAGGGGGTGGTAGTATTCTTTTACCGCTACACTACACGGTTAACTTTTCTTTGTTTTGAAAATATCATCTCCGCTTGTTTAGCGGCCCCAATCGTATGTATTGCTCAGTATTGCCTGTCTGTATCAAGAGCAGCAGTGGAAAGCTCCCAACAGTTCATCGATACGTCACACGTAAGTGTGTGAACGATGTCTGGAGATATGTGGTACGTTAAGACTTCATTTGCCACATCGTCTTTCGATAAACAAGCTTTTCCAGCGAACTTGTCAGATAACTCATAAGCCGTGTGTGTAACCCTATCTCTCCCCCTTGGGTGTCGTAAAGGCAACTAATCGAATAAAGACTGCACATACATTCAACAGCATAGAGCGGCGTTAGGCTCATCACCTATCACGCTGAGCACATGTGCAGTTGTTATTTAGTGAAACGTGGACTATGGCAGGGGACTGCTTCTGCGGTCCTCATTGCCTAGTCTCTGAACCTTTTGGGGATAATAGTCGTGATATAATATGTGAATCCATGTATGTTTTTTAGGGTTCCGTAGCCAAATGGCAAAAAACGAAACCCGATTCGTCATGTCTGTCTGTCTGTCTGTCTGTCCGTCCGTCCGTATGTCACAGCCACTTTTTTCCGAAACTATAAGAACTATACTGTTAAAACTTGGTAAGTAGATGTATTCTGTAAACCGCATTAAGATTTTCACACAAAATTCGAAAAAAAACAATAATTTTTTGGGGGTCACTCATACTTAGAACTGAAACTCTAATTTTTTTTTATCAAACCCATACGTGTGGGGAATCTATAGATAGGTCTTCAAAAATGATATTTAGGCTTCTAATATAATTTTTTTTTAAACTGAATAGTTTGCGCGCGAGACACTTCCAAAGTGGTAAAATGTGTGTCCCTCCCCCTGTAACTTCTAAAATAAGAGAATGATAAAACAAAAAAAAATATATGATGTACATTACCATGCAAACTTCCACCGAAAATTGGTTTGAACGAGATCTAGTAAGTAGGTTTTTTTAATACGTCATAAATCAATGAATTAAAAAAAATACACTATTATTAAAACATCGATCAAAGTTACAACGAACTACAAGAACTTTTATATGATGTTACTTGCTGCTACGGAACCCTTCATGGGCGAATCCGACTCGCACTTGGCCGCTTTTTTTATAATACTGAGTCGGCAATCGAGTATACGACCCTGTGATGGTGCACGGCCATCGCAGCCTGGGGGGTGATTTGCGTGTCTGCGGTAGGTATACAGAGTCTGCAGAGTCTTACCTACCACAGTCTGCGTCTGCCTATGTGAAGAGGGGGCTTGACGCGCGACGCCCGCCGCCGGCATCACGCGCGGGAACGCACCCTGCCGTGCGATTCTCTAAGCTAAATCCTTGATAGCTGCGGCTGCCGCAGCGCTGACAAATGACTCTGTCTCTTTCATATTCATAGAATTGGAAAGAGACAGCAGATCACAGCCATGCGCGCAGCGTCTATGTGTTTCTTAGAGAATCGCATAGCTGAAGCGGTGAGTCACCGGTGCATGCGGGCAAAACTGTTTTGCTAGATCAAATGGTTTATGTATTTACTATTAAATTACGCTCTTATAAAAATATATAATAAACTACAGGATATTGCCTAAAGAATGTGCTAATTTGTTACGCGATTAGATGTACTTTACTTGATAATAAAAAATCCCGAAAACAGGCCAAATAAAAGTCTAAAATGGATGATTTCTCACATTTTTCTTAAATGTTCAACTTATTTTTTAAATGTAAATATTTATTTTGAAGTACTACGGAGAGCCTGCTAATTCTTTAAATCCTATAAAGTCTATACATAGGCAAAAAACCTATAAAAATCTATAAAACGCGCCTATTTGCGCCGCCGCTTCGCTGTTATACCCGTCCCGTACCGTCGAGAGAGCAAGAGAGAAGCGCTTAAAAGGACTCGCCATAAGAAGTTCTTACGCTTCTATGCCCTATAATTTTATTGGATCTAGTACCCTTCAAAATGAAATGCAATTTCCCTAATTTCCCCCTTTACCTAGTTTAAGAAAAGGTAGGTAACGTAGGACACTCTCCCTGCAAGTGGGCGGTGATGAACAGCATTTTTCAATTTTGTTATTTAAAAGCTCAGACCAGTCTTCTTTAGTCAATAAAGAGGGATGGGTCGTCTTTAACCCCACTTACTGAGTGACCCGCACTAAAACTCGGCAACTCATCCCTTTAATATAGAGTCTTAATAATTTAAGCAGTCCCATCCTTAGGGATAATGGAATTATCTGCGAGTTTTTAAGAGTCAATAAAACAATCGTATGCGCTAAAAATAGTTGGTACTCTTATTTGAAGCGGTAATTTTACCAGATGCATTCTCCGAGACTAGGCCAAACAGCTTACTAAACCGCTTGCGACGAGAAAATAGATAATTAATGGCTGCCGCAAAGTCTCCAAATTTACCCTAATTCGGAAGTTTTAAAAGTTGCGGTCGGGAGCTATGATTCCGTAGTTCATATACGTATGTACAAAAACCCAACTACACTGAGCAAACTGATACAGCGAAGTTGATTTACAAGTTAACACCACAGAGATAGTGAAGGTTGCTCGCGGACTAGCTGCAGGAAAGTTTTCCATTGTTACAAGAATTGCGCATTGTATACAATAGCACCGAAAAGATTAGACAAGTGTGTACTGCCTACAAAGTAAACTCATATTACTAGCTTTATCACGAACGGGGCCGTAGCAAGGGCAAGGAAAAGGCTGTTATGATTTTTTACTTTTTCTTGAGAGATTCGAAAGAGAACCACTAAAAATTGTGTATTTCTTTCCAAAAAAAGTAAAAGCTTGAGTGACTCGTGTAATTTTAACCAATTTTTTTATAAGCATTCTTATGGAATTTGGCCCTAGTATCATTTTAATAACAATATCTTTATATCAATACCCAAACCAAGAGTATGCAAACTTTAAACGTAAAAATTTCCAAAGTATATAAGAAAAATATATAAGAAAATACCTTATTCCCTCGCTTTGTGTTTTTAAAAAGGTTTTTACACCCTTCTGTGTTTTTAGGGCTTCCTCAATATTTGACAGTTAATATTGAAACAAGTAATTGTTGAACGAACTTTACATAAAGAGATCTTTGCAGGACTCTGGTTACGGCGCTGAGACGGGATCTACATAAAGCTTCTGTAACAGCGTCCGTCCCTTTTGGTGGAACCTCGGAGTAGGTTTCATATTTAAAGGGAAAACTATATAATGAAAAAGAACAATGTCCTAGGCTATTCAGCAATACCAGTCACAGTCAGTCTCACCATCACATACTTTAACTAAACGATTAGAGAAGATGAATGAAAATGGTCCCATTTTAAAGGCTATACTGTGAGCTTGAAAATACTAGATTCATTTAAATTACACCCATATTTTAGGAACTGTCCTACTTTACAAACGACCTTAAAAATATATAATAATATAAGCGAAACTATCACGGTACCTATGTGTTCACACGAACGAATTTGCGGGCGGGCTGCTAGTTCTTACTAAATAATACATGCTAGGTAGCAAACAAATGTTAGTAATATCCCTTTGCGGTCCTGAGCGTCCCGAACGTGACCCACTCTCTGATTTTAGATAAAGCCCCAAGTATTTGTACACAAGGACACGAGATAGTCACACAATGACTTCTATTACTTCTATGCTCTGTAGGAAAAAAATTATAGATTTGGCTAAAGAGCCCTTAAGGACGACGGGACTTTTAATCTACTGACAATAATTCTGTTATAAGTACCTATATTATTTTCTAAGGTTTAAGCGAGCACTACACATTGAAATGAAACACTTTTTACGGATTACATAGTTAATTAAGTCAATAACTGTGTGGTGGCGGCTAATTAAAAGAATATTACCAACCCATCTCTTCCATTGGGTGTCGTAAGAGGCGACTACCGGACTACATACTGCACATTCTTTCGACAGCAATGAGCAGCGATGGGCTCACCACCTGTCACGCTGAGCACATGTGCAGTTCGTATTTGGTGAAACGTGGTCTGTTGGCAGGACTGATTTTGCAGTCCTCGTGGCCTAGTCTCTGACTAACCCTCAGGGGATTCTAGTCGTGATTGGTATGTAAACAACTCAGTTTGCTTAAAAAAGACTCCGCATATCGGGTTGAGCGTTAATGTTACGTCTTCGCCACCGAGGTAATAATCATCACACTAACATTATAATGGCGAAAGTTTGTGAGTGTGTATGTTTGTTACTCTTTCATGTAAAAACTACTCAATGGATTTGGATGAAATTTGGCATACAGATAGTTTATTACTGGATTAACACATAGAATACTTTTTATCCCTATATTCCCACGGGAACGGGAACCACGCGGGTGAAACCGCGAGCGGCCGCTAGTCAACTAAATAAACTAAATAAGTTTTTTTCTAGTAAATATTTTATCCTATGTCTATATAGAATTGTGAATGCAAAAACTTCAATAATGAAAATATTTATAAGCAATTACTTACCTACGTCTTTATCGATTGTTAAATACTTGCAATAGTATTTCTTTCGACTGTGAGGGTAGACTTCACAGTGACGTAATACCGCTGGCTTGCAGCGTAAATCAAACAACTAGAAAAAATTCAACGAGTCTTCTGGGGTCTCGGTAGCTTAGCGGTTACAGCAGTGGACCGGCAATCTAAAGGTCATGGGTTCGAATCCCATTCGAACTTTCCTGAGACTGGTTGTTTTTTTCTAGTAAACATTTTATCCTAAATAAACTAATTTTATTTTGCTATTTTACGTATTTTTTCATTTTATGTTTGTTCGCGCCCTAGGCCTATGTCATTAACATGATTCCTGAAACGGGGAAGCGCTCATCCGGACCCTAATTTATTTATTATGCCAAAGGGAGTTTAATTTTTTGCGCCTTTCATTTAAAATCAGTTTCAGTTAATTCAATTGAATGCCCTTGAAACTTTTGAAATACGTAATTACGCAAACGACGAATTTACTTTTAAAGTAGACAACAGTTTTACGGATTAAAACTCGCGTTTAATGTAATACATAACATAGTTTTTTTTTATTTTCCTGACGTTTTGGACCCTGTAAAGGGTACCCTATCAATGTGTAGTGCTCGCTTTAACCTTAGAAAACAATATAGGTAACAGATATTACATAAGGTAATTGGTAATAAAATGAGTATTAGGGTATTAGGTGTTTCGCTAGGCTCGTAATGCCCTTGGTCCGTGGTCAGTCGTTAAACCCCAAGAGCCTGCATTGTGCCAGAGCGTGGTGGGTTAGTTATAGCCCAATGTCCCTATTAGTAGGCCTCTGCCCAACAGTGGGACGGTTATAAATAGACTGATGTCTATTTATAATCAAATGTTTATCGGGGTTTAATGCAAACAGCTTAGTATGAACCTAAGCCGTGGTCTAGCATAAGAGGCGACCTCGGGTTTTTGCTCTAGTCAACCGAGTCGATTTTTTTACTTTCTCAACCAACCGTTTTCGCGCGAAATTTGAAATTAATGAAGAACATTATGTTTTTTTTCTATTAAATAAGCTTTTACGCGTAAAAAATATATTGTAAGATTTATAAAATAAGTGTTTGTAATTTTTTAAAATATTTTTCCGAGAACTGTCGAGTAGCCAATTGTAGCGATGACTTGATTTCAATGATGGAGGCCTTTGCCCAGCAGTGGGACTGTGTACTGTACTTTACTTTATCAATTCCGGCTGTTTAGGGGGGTTAGGCGGTCAGCGACAATTCCGGGCGCTCGCGGGTGTTGCGCGGTGCGGGGACCGCGGTAATTCGTAAGCGCCATTCACATTTATATCCTGTGTTAGTGAAAAATTAAAATAACACGTTTTAGAATTAATATTTTAAGTAGTAAACAGTCTGCGAAAATTATGAAATATTGTTGAGGCTTTATTCTGTAGAATACACCCGATGGAAACACGATTTGATAAAGTTGGCTCGATAGAATAAATTCACAAAGTTATATATTTTTGTGTCATTTTATCTTCTTTTCTAGGTATTCTTAAAATAAGTGATTTGATATTATGAGTCATTTACCAAAATAATGTTCATAGATAACTTGAGGGATTATAACCAATCGTTTTTTATTTATTACATCTATCAATTTTTAAAATATAAAACGCGATTATTCGCGCCACTTCGCTGTTACCGTCGTACCGTCGAGATAGCGAGAGAGAAGCGCTCGAAATACCTCCCCTTAATAAAATGTTTAGTTTTTTGGAAATCTCAATCAGTCAAGAAATCGAAAAGGTAAATAACTACCTATGTGTTTATGATTTTATACGAATTATTATTGTAAAACGCGGTCGTAATGTGCATTTATATGAAATTTTAGAGGTAAGTTCAGGATTTTTCTATCCCCTTACACATACTTTCTGTAATAATACATATTGAAAATGTCAGTGCGAAAGATCTAAAATATTTTGAATAACAGCTAATAAAAACAGTCTATTTTCCGTTTTCAATGCCCCCTTAATTGAATCGTCCGCAACCCAACAGATTCGTGTACAACCATTTCTGATGAACCGAAAAAAAATAATAATAATATTGTGACGTGTGAATCAAACGCTGCCTTTTTCGTGTTGACACAGACGAGCTCTGATGAGTCTGTCCGATTAGTATCTACATAATTGATGATGGCTTACTCCAACAATGCTTTGGTTTTAATGGCGGCGTGACATGTAAGGCGTGTGCCTTTGAATTGCTAATGGTATTAGTCCTCGAATAATGCGTCACTGTTATGAGGTAGGTGAGGAGCTCAATGGCGCAGCGGTTAAGAGGCTTTGCGCATTTCAGTTTCCCATATTTTCCAAGTCGAAATTTTTAATGACCCATAAGCCTTTTTTAATGAAACTTTGCATGCTTAAAATACAGGGATCTAAATAGTTTGTTGAAAACATTTTCAAAAAACGTTTATTTAGCTAAGTTATTGCGATTTTAAACTTTTTATAGTGGACTTTAAATCGCAATAACTTAGCTAAATAAACGTTTTTTAAAAATGTTTTCAACAAACTATTTAGGTCCCTGTGTTTTACTTCAGCATGCAAAGTTTCATTAAAATTGGCTTATTGGTTTTTAAAAATTTCGATTTGGAAGTTTGTATGGGAAACCGAATTGCTTAAACCCTCATAAAAACTTCGGCTTACGATAGTTATTAAGAAACTTCAGCAATGACTGGTCACTATAGCTGGGTGACCAAATTAAAAACATCTTGAACTCCTTCGTGCTACGGAAGGCACGTTAGGCCGTTGGTCCCGGTTTTTGTCAGATGGCAGTCAAAATTGGATGGAAGTTAAAACCCACTAAACCCGCATTGTGCCAGTGTGGTGGGTTATGGCCTAATATCCCCACGTGCCCACGCGGGAGGCCTGTGCCCAGCTATGGGACGTTATTAGGCTGTTCAATGAAGATGAGCTCAGCTGTCCAGACACAATAGACAACCAAAATTCAGCAATGTTAGCAACCAAAGAAGTTTTCGTATTAGACGATTTATCTAATATCTCTACACACCCAGATACTATACATGGGCTATACATACTATATACGCCCTGCAGGGCGTCCCACGGACATGCCACATGGAGGGAAAGTACCTTGAATATTGTAGATGGAATATTTTACTGAAAGAAGACATTATTTGAATTTAAAAAACAATTTAAACTGCATTCATAGATATTTAAATAATTACATGGTTGAACTGGGAATCGAACCCGTTACATGAGAAAAACAAGCTACAGGTAGCTTTATCACACCGATCGAAAGGCTTCATCATTAGGATTATTTTTTGCTAAGTAACATAGTGTCACAAATAAAAGGAAGACCATGAATTTTAACATTTTTAACACAAAATTAATCAATTCATGTATGTATTTATTTCAATGTCAGTTGTATGTCCTTCAGCTTTTCATTTTTCTAAACAATATTTCATAGCAAATGTAATAAATTCATGGTCTTCCTTTTATTCGTGACCCTAAGTTATTTAGCAAAAAATAATCCTTATGATGAAGCCTTTCGATCGGTATGATAAAGCCACAAGATGATTATGTTTCTCATGTAACGGGTTCGATTCCCGGTTCAACCATGTAATTATTTAAATATCTATGAATGCAATTTAAATTGTTTTTTTTTTAAATTTAAATAATGTCTTCTTTCAGTAAAATGTTCCATCTACAATATTCAAGGTACTTTCCCTCCATGTGGCATGTCCGTGGGACGCCCTGTATATAGCGCGTTCTTGTCGTTTTGAAGCATTTTCTACCTAATTCTTAATAAGAATAGTGTTTATCTGGTAAGCATAAGGTAGTTATATATGTAACAGTTTTATGATCACGCTTTTATCGACAAATTACTTATTTTCGTAAAATGTGCAGATGTTCAGAAAAATTTTGACTTGTTTTTCAACTTGATACTGGCCTCTGATTGTTGGCAATCACTAGGCTTTGAGTCGTAGCCGTAATGCTTCGTTAACTTAGAAACGTCGCAGTCGCCAAGTTGTTTGTCATTATTTTAATTTGTGTCGTCTGTTACTTGGTCTTTTAATTAACTTTGTAATGACCTCTTGTACTAAGAAATCTTTCATTTCGTAAAATCATTAAAATTCTAACCCGGAATGGGCCAGCGTGGTGGGTTGTGGTGGCCCTAAGGTATATTTATATCTCGTAGAAGAGAAAGAGAATCAAATCCTTTTATTTATTGATTTCCCGGAATTGCAGTTGTTATTCGAGTAAAAATGCTCTCCGATTTGCAGCAAAAGGTATTTATGATTTTTTTCTTTTTTAATTGGTGGATTCTGATCACAGAGCTCGAGGGCCGTGGCGCGGGAAAAGGCAATTCTCCGTGTTCGTTGCGAAGGTTTATATTTTTTATGTTTTTTTGTTTCCGGCACGTGGCGCAAGCATAATTACACGGTATCGCAGAGATTACGCCGAGGTTTCGGCCAGAATAGGGGCGACTTTGTTTTGAATGAGGTTTCCTTATCAGCCCTACCTGATAATGATATTATTATCAGTGATATGGAAATGTGGGTAACGATTTGACGTCATTATTTATTACTGATAGGTAAGTAAATATGTTTGGCTGTTCTACGTAGTTTGAAAATATTGAATGAGTCATAACATAAGTTTAGGTGAGTGTAAAATACTCACAATAGGTATCGAAATGTCTATTTTTTAAATACTTAATTATATATTTTTATACGAGCATTAAGCACATGTGTGATCAACATGGGGCCTGTGCCGATATATCGGATACTTAAAGAGAAAGACAAGACCTAGGCCTCTCTAAGAGCACTTCACCGAACACGATCCACTCTTGTCCAGCTCTAGCCAGCCACTTTACGATGATCGTCGCTCTACCTACTCGGATCACCTCGTTTCGAATTCCTCAAAGAAACTCTGAGCATAACCCTTTTCATGGCACGTTGAGCGACATTAAAGTGAACCAGCCCTATTTTCAATGTCCACGTTTCGGCTCCGAATGTCCTGACGGGTATGACGCACTGATCTCTGATTAACCCTTTTGCAATTATGTGTATGTATGTAACTTAACTCTTTGTCCGTCGTACGCGTAGATGCACTCGCTGGTCAGGAACTGGCTTACGAGCGCGGTCTTGCTGACCCCTGGGGCGCCCACCATGGCGACGCGGTGGCAGGCCACCGGTTGGTGCACTGCCTTTGCGCTCCCTATTGCCTATGTATTGCCAACGCACTCGTACGACTTACACTCTCTTTTACACTTACAGGCCTAATGGGAGGTGTATACAAAACAGGGAGTGACGTAGGCGCTGGCCTATTCTCACATTTTATTGCCTGGCGAGCAAGGAGCGTTTGACAATACGCGTTATATCTGCCTAACCCATTATGTGCAGGGCATGTGGAGAGGAAACGGAGTCCATGCAACACCTAAGTACTCTGACTGTAGCTCTTTTGCTAGCTAAAGAGTCAGTCTCCTGGGTTCGGCCTACCTGAAACCAGAAGATTAGGCTCTTCGCCCTCGAAGACATTGCCAAGCTTAAAGCAGTCTTAGCATCTTCACTGAGGAGGTAGAGTGATAGGACGGGGTGGCACAAAAGATCCCAATGAGTCGACGTGCTGATGCGAGAGGCTGCAGGTCCCACTAGATGGATAGATAGATTTATATATGTAACCAGCGATAAGACCGCCTTTGTTAATACTAGATTTAAGTTTAGGTTGTGTGTAATGTAAATGTTTTTTGTGTGGGTATACTTAGTCACGACTATTATCCCCGAAGGGTTAGTCAGAGACTACACAATGAGGACCGCAACGGTCGCCCTCTACCATAGTCCACTTTTCACCCATCCCATCGTCGCTCTATGCTGTTGGATGTATGTGCAGTCTTTAGTCCGTTAGTCACCCTTTACGACACCCAAGGGAAGAGAGGGGATGGTAGTATTCTTTCACCGCTATGGTTTTTTGTGTATGTGCATTTTTTGTCTATCTTTCATGTAACTCACCCCTCTGTCCGTCGTACGCGTTGATGCACTCGCTGGTCTGGAACTGGCTGATGAGCGCGGTCTTGCCGACCCCCGGGGCGCCTACCATGGCGACGCGGTGGCAGGCTACCGGCTTCCTTTCAGCTGGCTCGGGAGCGGACTGCGCGGGGGAGGAGGGGGCCAAGCTGCCGGAGCGGGAGCGGCGGCGGCGGAACGAGTCGCCTCGGTTCACTATGCCTGGAAAAAAGGAAAAAAAATTAAGTAAGTAAAGGCTGGTGACAACGAAATTTAAATAAAATGTAATGTCCAATATGTAACCTCCCCCCCTCTTTTTAATTTGCTACACCTAAATCTAAACCTTTTCCAATGCCTTTCACACCTATATGCCTAGCTAGCTTATAATACATACACACATCCTCGCCGCTTTACCTTAACTTAAATTATTATCTAATTCTTAAAACTAATTAACCTAATTTATCTACAATCTAATGGTTGTGTCTGGAGTTTTGTAGAGTGTGTAGCGTTTGTATGAAGATGGAACCTTAGCATAGCTTAATTCTATTTGCAGTGAATTTCAGTCAAGCAATGTAATATTATAATAACTACTATTTTGGCCAGATCGTCTAGTGAACCCTCCGTTGTTAACCGCATTTAAGTAACTCAAGTTCTTTCGTGAAAGTTTAGTAATTGGCTTATCCCTGTGTTAAATTATTTTCTCCTGACCTAATTACCTACCAGTCTATAAATCCTAACATAAATATGTGTAGCCTAGCAATGACTCCGTCTGAACTGTGACCTAAATCCTTCACTGCAGCTGCGGGGAAGATTTGTAACCACTCAAAGGTAATCAGATGATAGCTTAGCTTGTAGGTATTATTATTTATTATCAGTAGCATGATACATAAGAAGCCTGGTGCAATTTATATAAAGGTCTTGTGGAATTATAAGAGTCTTGTGGAAATATAAAAGTCTTGTGGAAATATAAGAGTCTTGTGGAAATATAAAAGTCTTGTGGAAATATAAGAGTCTTGTGGAAGTTTAAAAGTCTTGTGGAAATATAAGAGTCTTGTGGAAGTTTATGAGCTCCAACCGCCGCTCCATAGCGTGCCATTACATCTCATTGTTTAATTATGGCCCCGTCCACTTTGGCTTTAACATTAATTATTAGCTTGTAGCTTTAATTCTTTCAAACTGAGAATTTACATCTCCTCTCAAAATCTAATTTCATTTTACATTATGAACTATGTGTGAATTTAAATTCTTATTATTCCACTTAAATCAATAGAGTTTATCTCAAGGCTTGCTATCATCCAAATATCCTTTTCACATTAAGAACTTAATTATTCAATGCAATAACTTATATTCAGTTCCGTAAAGGGTGGATAATTTAATCAAACGCCACTTCAGGCGGTGGCTAAAGTAGAATGCTATTAATACAGGTAAAATTACTTTTATTTACTCCTAGTATTTATTATACAGGTCTTATAAAGTTCCAATATAACTACATTGGATTGGCTGCATTGGCAGATTATCACATCTTAAGTTTATTAAAGGATGTTTAATTCATTCAATATCCTTGACTTTAGGAAGTGAACTGAAATAGAATACTATCATTTGAAGTAAATTACTTTGGGTTACTCTTAGTGTTCATTATACAGATCTTATAAAGTGTAATTACATCTCAAGTTTATTGAAAGATGTTTAATTCATTCAACATCCTTGACTTTAGGAAGTGAACTGAAATAGAATACTATCATTTGAAGTAAATTACTTTGGGTTACTCTTAGTGTTCATTATACAGATCTTATAAAGTGTAATTACATCTCAAGTTTATTGAAAGATGTTTAATTCATTCAACATCCCTGACTTTTAGGGAGTGAATGTAGTTAATTATTTTTCCATTAACTTCCACCCTCTGTCTCTCAGACTGAGTGGTTAATTTGATAGACTACTAAATCATAGTTAGTATACCTTTAGTAGGTAGTAAATTAGGTAGTTAATTATCACTGTTAATCATTAAATAAATTACATTTAGAAGTTATCTTTTACTCACTTTAATAAGTTTAAATTAGACTGTACTAGGTATTAGTCTGATTGATTAGATTGTTCCCATCAAATATTTCTATGTTTCATATTATTAGAAGTAAGTACTTACATATCTTAAGAGGTCTATTCAAATGATATTAGTAGACCATTGTCAGGCTAATTAGCTGGTTGTTATCAATCAATTATTTCTATGTTTCAGATTATTAGAAGCTCATAGCTTGCAATGTCTTCTTTCAACGACTTATCCTAGGTTCTAAACTGGTTTTAGTTGTTCAGTTTGTATCAGCTTATTTTTGCTAAGGTATCGGATGTAAAACTTTAACACCTTGAAGAGTGTAGCGATATGAGATCGTATTGCATCCCAGGGAAAGCTAAAAAATGCCTGTTTGGTCATTTCAGTGTTAGAAATCAAACATCACAGTACGACTAAGCTTATTTGCTATAACTTTTTAGTATTTTTCTTGTAATAGGAAACCAGTCTAGACTTTTAGGTATTCCAAAGTAATGATGGTACGATATTATCATGCTTCTATTAATTATTTAAAATGAATAATTAATTGGTAACAACTTTAGGAAAACAATTAGAATTTTATCGGCCTGCGGTAACAGATTACTTGCCTAGCTAGGACCCACATCACTTCATCATAATTTTATTTAGCGACGTAACTTAATTATCCCTACCTTATTGGTCTGAATTAATAACTAACCATATATATATATCCGCCTACCTATAGTTTCCTACAACTTTCCTCACTTGAAAATGCCTATATTTTGTCGAACTAACAGTCCCTTTTGTGTACCTTGCAAACTAGGCCAAGCCTCATTTAATTTAAATTCGTGGTGTGTGGTGAGAGTCGCATTGCCCCTGAAAGCAACTAACTCCTAAATGTTCTATCAGTTGAGCCAGTATACTCAGTGTGTTATTTTCCTATCACTACACTGTATGTATGGAGGTAGACTCGAGATTGGACTGGGTCATACGGGTCTACCTCCAGCTAAATGGTGTCTGACCTATCTTCAACTTTCACTAGGGAGACAACTGTCTCTCCCCCATTACTCCGTCGAAGATAGTGTATTGTTTAGCGTAATAGTGTAAAACGCCGATCTTATTAAATACAATCAAAGATCATCCAGACCGAAGTCTGTTGAAAGGTACATAGGTTTTTGTTGCCACCGTGATTCGTTTCCGCCGATGTACCCCAGAATACTTCATTCCGTTAACGGATTCGAGTTGCGATCGCAATAGTTTACTTTATTAATAACTTTCAATTTCACAAATCTTAATTAATATCGCAGCTCGAATATCACTTAGCGCACTATCAAAGCTCGGACGCTATTTTTCCCGTATCAGTCGTACCGCACTCTTAAGTTGGACCGCACCGCCGATGTCCCAAAATTCAATGTCCGCTAATTTTCCGCCCCTTTTCCCAAGCATCTTAACTTTCCCGCCACGCGCGCCTAAGATTTGCCCGCGCGAGTCCGCTTTTCTTCCCTTCAACCAATCGCTAGCCGTTTCCCCGATGCCCCCCCGCCTTCGCGTCGCGCCACGTGGAGCTATCATCCGACCTCTCTTTCTGTCTTTTTCTCAACCTCTCGCTCGCTCATTGCCGCTTTCGCCGCGCAATTCTAAAATTTTTCCATAATCTAACCAAATCTCGTCAGATAGCCAATATTACATCTTTGAATATCTAAATGTAGCCTTCTATTAACAATTCCCTCTCAATAATCATCCACTTAAGCCAATAATCCTGTATTTTGTGAAATTATAAAAAGTTCCGTATTCCGACCATAGGTGGCGCCCGCCCGTATGTCTACCGGCTTGCCAACCTACGCCTATGTCACAAGGCCACACAGAACAGTCCCCGCGAAATTCAAAATAAAGATAAAGCCCGTTGCCAACCTAACACGAAGCTCAAGTAAATAACTCACGCTAGACGGCGCCTATGTCGCAAGGGACGCACAGAGCAGTCCCCGCGAAATTCAAAATAAAGAAGTCAAACTAGCAACCTTATGCGAAGCTCAAGTAAATAACTCACGCTAGACGGCGCCTATGTCGCAAGGAGCACACAGAGCAGTCCCCGCGAAATTCAAACTAAAGATAAAGCGCTAGACCACTGACCATTATTCTGAACTAGTTTATTATTCCCTTTTCATGCTTATTATTAATGGTGCTACGCATTAATATTTATTTTAGTGCTACTCCCATGCATTCCTTACTAACGGACGGATACCATTCATTCTGTACCGTTACAAATAACAATAACGTGTTGTTTGCACGTGGAACAGGCTCACAAAAGACGAATGCCTAGAGTTGAGAAAGGCTAGAGATGATGATTAATGAGCTTGGGAAAAATTTACAATTAAGATATATTTACCCGATACAGTTAAAGATCTCATTACTACAAATACATTAGTTTATTTTATTTCGATACGTCACCTATTTACAAAGTTATAATGCTTATTTATTTGCCAAAGACTGTGTTCCTCGCTAATCAGCTGAGTTCGTTAGCGATTAGTCTATATTTAATTAAACATTTGTAAAAAAATGATTTTTTTATTAAAATCTATCAAAAATTTTTCAAAATGTATGTTTTTGTTTACTTTATAACTTATTATGGTTTGTTTACATTATAACTTTAATTAATTATTTTCCTTTGAAAATCGAAACTTTATTCTAAGTTAGTATCGCGACAATTTGCGAAAGAGGCATTCTGCGAAAGAGACCTTACGCGAAAGCGACCTTTTGCGAAAGAGGCATCCTGCGAAAGAGACATTTTGCGAAAAAGACATTATGAGAAAGAGACGTTTTGCGCACGGTAGACATTTTGCGAAAGCGACCTTTTGCGAATGAGCCTATCAATCCGCCGGTCCATTTCGACAGGTGTAACCAATACCTCGGTGGCAGAGTGGTCAACACAGACGCCCGCATTGCGGAGGGCGAGGGTTCGATTCCCACCTGAGGTATTAAATTTTTCAACGCCTTAATATCTTAGATACGTATAAACATGCTATAAAATTTACTAAACCATTCAGGCGTACTATTAGAGATTAGACCATAACCCACCACGCTGGCCCAATGCGGGTTGGTGGATGTTAACGACCGCTATCTTATGACAACAAGGGACCAACGGCATCACGTGCCTTCCAAAGCATGGACAGTGCCTACTTCATGGTAAATAATCGACATGGCTTGCACGGCTTGTAAAACTAATTTGGTTTTCTTAGAAATTTCATTGAGATTTATTTGTTTGCGATAAAGTTAAAATTAGAAGTGTTTTTTCAAAATAAATTACTTTTACTTTATAATTGTTGTTTAAATTTTTTTAAAATTGTTTCCGATGTTCCGATGCCCTTTATTTATCTTAAAGTACTGTATCCTACTAATATTATAAACGCGAAAGTTTGAAAGTTTGGATGGATGTTTGTTACTCTTTCACGTAAAAACTACTGAATGGATTTGGATGAAATTCGGCATACATATAGTTTATAACCTAGATTAACACAAAGGATACTTTTTATCCCGATATTCCCACGAGAACGGGAACCACGGGGGTGAAACCGCGAGCGGCCGCTAGTAATAACATATAATAAGTAAAACGTAAACACAAACTGCATGCAATCAGCTCATTAAAGTGCCGGCTCTCATTAAAGCGAATATTGCCTTTTAATTAGTTGACGTTGCTACTATCCATTATGTAAAGTGCCGCCAGGGTGATCTGAAAACGTGTCATTATGGAGGGTGACGGGACCTACTGAGTGCGGCACTTGCGAACAATTTAATGTTTTTCCTTGAGAGGCATTTCGGTTTTTCAAAACTTTAAAGTTTAATATGTCGGCTGTTTTCTTCGAAAAGTACAAAAAGTTTTGTTATATTCGAGTTTATCTGAGCGTTATTAAGAGGAAACACTGCGTCGACGTGGCATGCAAAATTCTCATACAAAACACAGCAAAACGATGTTTCGTAGTCCCCTGTTTCCTCTTTCAGAACTGGACCAATTTTTATTACTTTTTCAGCATCGGTTAAAGAAAGAGATTTTCTATGTCTGTATGTTTGATTTTTTTGCAATAAGTCATTTATTAAATAACCAGGAGCCTTTAATTTTTTTTAGCGAAATCACTCCTTTTCTAGGATTCTTCAGAAACATTAAGTGGCTGGTTTCAATAATTTTTTTGCATTAAAACATTTATTTAATAACCAGGAGCCTTTAAAATTGAGCGAAATTACTCCATTTTAAGGCGTCTTCAGAAACACTAATAGGCTGGTTAAAAAAAAGATCAAACGTACAGACATAGAAAATCTGTTTCTTCAACTGATTCTGAAAAAGTAATAAAAATTGGTCCAGTTCCGAAAGAGGAAACAGGGGACTGCGAAACGGCGTTTTTCTGTGTTTTGTATGAGAATTTTGCATGCCACGTCGACGTAGTGTTTCCTCATAAGGTAGCGGTGAAAGAATACTGCCACCCCCACCCTTCCTTTGGGTGTCGTAAAAGGCGACTAACGGTCTAAAGACTGTACAAACATCCAACAGCATAGAGTGGCGATGGGCTCACCGCCTGTCACGCTGAGCAGATGTGCAGTCGCTATTTGGTGAAAAGTGGTCTATGGTAGAGGACTGCATTTGCTGTCCTCAATGCCTAGTCTCTAACTAACCCTTCGGGGATATTAGTCGTGATTAGGTACCTATACCCGGGTATGTCCTAAAACTACGACCAGCCACCGGAGGACGGGCCGCAGCGTCCTCTAGCTAAACGGTGACCCGCTGCGATCCCCAAGCCGCCTGCCAAGCGTGGGGATTATGGCAAACCCCCCCCCCCCCCCCCCATGACAGACAATATTTGCCCACGGCCCCCAGTCCCCGGCAGCTCCTTTATCCCTGGCCCAACGGGTAGCTGGTCAGGTAACGGAGGAGCAGGGGGTGCGAAGAATCACCGGCAGTTGCTCGGCTACCCACACACCCACCAACGAACCTTGGCCCTGGCAACACACAACATCCGCACGTTGAGGACCGATGCAAAGATTGTAGAGCTGGAGGAAGAATTGAGCAGATTGCGGTGGGACATCATGGGACTATCAGAAATCCGACGAGAGGGGCAGGATATGGTAGTCCTTGATTCTGGCAACATGCTCTTCTTCCGGGAAGGAGAACGAAAATCCCAGGGTGGTGTTGGGTTTCTCGTCCACAAGTCCCTTGTTAACAACGTTATCAAGGTCGATAGTGTGTCAGGTAGAGTTGCGTACCTTATACTCAGAATCACCGATCGGTATTCGCTGAAGGTCATACAGGTATATGCACCAACCTCGACACACCCTGACGAAGAAGTAGAGGCTCTGTATGAGGAGATATCTGAAGCCATACATTCCTCCGAAACGTACTTCACCGTTGTTATGGGGGACTTCAATGCAAAGGTAGGCACAAGGAACGGCGATGAGTTGAGAGTGGGGCAATATGGATATGGACAGCGGAACCAAAGGGGCCAACGGTTGGTCGACTTTATGGAGAAGGAGGAACTCTTTTTGATGAACTCTTTCTTCCGGAAGCGACCAACCAGGAAGTGGACGTGGATAAGCCCCGATGGTTCAACCAGAAATGAGATCGACTTCATCATGACGACCAAGAAGCGTATATTCAGTGATGTCTCCGTGATCAGTAGGGTGAAAACCGGTAGCGATCACCGGATTGTTAGAGGCACACTGAATATCAACATCAAGCTCGAGAGGTCACGTCTGGTGAAGTCCACACTCCGTCCTGGCCCTGCCCAGATCCAGAGCCCGGAACACTTTCAACTCGAACTCCAAAATCGCTTCCAGTGCCTAGCCGAGTGCGAAACTGTGGACGAGATAAGCAGCGGGCTTGTGGAAACTGTCCAAGCTGTGGGGTCTAAGTTCTTTAAGACCCCACGCCGGAAAAAGCCTCAAAAGCTCTCAGACGGAACCATTAAGTTAATGGAAGACCGGAAAGAAATGATACTGCAATCTTCAGCTGATATGTCGGAATATGGCAAACTCAATAGACGAATCTCGAAATCTGTGCGACACGACCTGCGCTCCTATAGTGCTAAATGCATTAGGGACGCAATTGCGCGGAACCAAGGCGCCAAAGTGTTCGCAAAGAATTCGTCTATTGGTCAGAGCCAAATGACTAAGCTGAAGATCGAGGACGGCAGTGTCATTTCGTCGAAGCCGGAGATTCTGAGAGAGCTCGAGAGGTTTTATGGACAGTTGTACACCTCAACACAAGAGCCCGCTGTTGGTACAGCTCAGGACACCAGAGCTAAGTTAACCCGACACTATACCGAAGATATCCCTGACATCAGCCTGTATGAGA
Source organism: Scoparia ambigualis (assembly GCA_963921215.1). NCBI lineage: Eukaryota > Metazoa > Arthropoda > Insecta > Lepidoptera > Crambidae > Scoparia > Scoparia ambigualis. Next base: position 5,006,334 of record OY992517.1, read on the forward strand.
TTAGTATGGCTCTTAAACAGCTTAAAAACAACAAGGCGCCGGGTGATGACGGAATTACCACTGAACTTCTGCGAGCGGGTGGAAAACCGATACTCGTAGTCCTCCAGAAGTTGTTTAATTCCGTCATGCTCGAAGGTACTACGCCAGAAGCATGGCACAGGAGTGCGGTGGTGCTCTTCTTCAAGAAAGGCGATAACACCTTATTGAAGAATTATAGACCCATCTCACTCTTGAGCCATGTGTACAAGCTGTTTTCGAGAGTCATTACGAACCGTCTCGAACGCAGGTTTGACGACTTCCAGCCTCCCGAACAAGCCGGTTTCCGAAAAGGCTTTAGTACCATAGACCACATACATACGCTCCGCCAGATTATACAGAAGACTGAGGAGTATAATCGGCCCTTATGTTTAGCGTTTGTGGACTACGAGAAAGCCTTCGATTCTATCGAAACCTGGGCTGTGATGCAGTCCCTCCAGCGTTGCCATATCGACTATAGGTATATCGAAGTGTTGAAATGTTTGTATAGAAACGCTACTATGTCGATCCGATTACAAGACGAGAGTACGAAACCAATCCAATTGCAGAAAGGTGTGAGACAGGGAGACGTCATATCTCCGAAACTGTTCACAAATGCGTTGGAGGACGTTTTCAAGCTCTTGAATTGGAACGGATTCGGCATCAACATTAATGGCGAATACATCACTCACCTTCGTTTTGCCGATGATATAGTCATAATGGCGGAGTCGCTGGAGAACCTCAACACCATGCTCAGCGACCTCAATATCGTATCCCAACAGGTGGGTCTTAAAATGAACATGGACAAGACGAAGATCATGTCGAATGTCCATGTTGAACCCGTACCGGTAATTGTTGGGAGCGATACTATCGAAGTTGTCGACCACTACACCTACTTAGGACAGATTGTCCAGTTAGGTAGGTCCAACCTCGACAAAGAGGTCGCCCGGAGAATCCAACTCGGATGGGCAGCGTTCGGGAAATTACGAGATATCTTTGCATCGAAGATTCCGCAGTGCCTAAAGACAAAGGTCTTTAACCAATGTGTGTTGCCGGTGATGACATATGGCACCGAAACGTGGTCCTTAACTGTTGGCCTTTTAGAAAAGCTCAGAGTCACACAGCGAGCAATGGAGAGAGCTATGCTCGGAGTTTCTTTGCGCGATAGAATCCGAAACGAGGATATTCGCCAAAGAACCGGAGTTGCCGACATAGCTCGTAAGATTTGCAAGCTGAAGTGGCAATGGGCAGGCCACATCGCTCGACGAACCGACAACCGTTGGGGAAGAAAGGTTCTCGAGTGGAGACCACGCACTGGAAGACGCAGTGTTGGTAGGCCTCCCACTAGGTGGACCGACGACATCGTGAGAGTCGCAGGCAACCGGTGGATGCGAGTGGCGAGTTGTCGGTCAGGATGGAGGTCAAAGGGGGAGGCCTATGTTCAGCAGTGGACGTCTTCAGGCTGGTGATGATGAGGTACCTATATGTACTTATGTATGTATGTAAATATAAGGAAAGCTTAAAGGCTTTTTAGGGTTCCGTAGCAAAATGGCAAAAAACGGAACCCGAGGGTTTTCGTCATCTCTGTCTGTCTGTCCGTCCGTATGTCACAGCCACTTTTTTCCGAAACTACATATAAGAACTATACTTTTGAAACTTGGTAAGTAGATGTATTCTGTGAACCGCATTAAGATTTTCACACAAAAATAGAAAAAAATTTCACACAAAAATAGAAAAAAAAAACATTAAATTTTGGGGGTTCCCCATACTTAGAACTGAAACTCAATTTTTTTTTTATCAAACTCATACGTGTGGGGTATTAATGGATAGGTCTTTAAAAATAATATTGAGGTTTCTAATATAATTTTTTTCTAAACTGAATAGCTTGCGCGAGAGACATTTCCAAAGTGGTAAATGTGTGTCCCTCCCCCCCTCCCCTCCTTCTGTAACTTCTAAAATAAGAGAATGATAAAACTGAAAAAAATACATATGATGTACATTACCATGCAAACTTCCACCGAAAATTGGTTTGAACGAGATGTAGTAAGTAGTTTTTTTAATACGTCATAAATTAATTGATGAAAAAAATACAAAATATCGATCAAAGTTACAACGAACTACAAGAACTTTTATATGATGTTACTTGCTGCTACGGAACCCTTCATGAGCGAGTCCGACTCGCACTTGGCCGGTTTTTTTTGTTTGCATCACTTCAGCCAGTTAAAAAAATATATCTACAAAATTTAAACAAAAACCGGCCAAGTGCGAGTCGGACTCGCCCATCAAGGGTTCCGTAGCAGCAAGTAACATCACATAAAAGTTCTTGTAGTTCGTTGTAACTTTGATCGATGTTTTAATGATGATTAATTTATGACGTATTAAAAAAAAACTACTTACTAGATGTCGTTCAAACCAATTTTCGGTGGAAGTTTGCATGGTAGGTAATGTACATCATATTTCTTTTTAGTTTTATCATTCTCTTATTTTAGAAGTTACAAGGGGGGGGGGGGGACACATTTTACCACTTTGGAAGTGTCTTTCGCGCAAACTATTGAACTATTCAGTTTAGAAAAAAAAATATTAGAAACCTCAATATAATTTTTGAAGACCTATCCTTCACATCATCTTATCCCCCCCCTCACGGATAGGTTAGATGAAAAAATATATTTGAGTTTAAGTTCTAAGAACCCCGTGCCACTGACAGAAAACGGCGACTTTACTTTATAATGTAATGATTCGAAAGTTTAAAAGTATAAATGTATATTTATAAATATATTCTGTGTGTATTTGAATCTAGACCGTTTGCCAATTAAGTAAAAACATCATGTGACATTCATAACAGCTCCATGCGACAAATCATGCATGGATTCCACCAGCTGTAACCACATACAGCAGGGAAGTGCTTTGACATGAGAGCGGTTTTCCACATTTCCAAGTGTGTGCTCAATATTTACGGCTGCCAGTGAAAACGTTTTTGAAAGTTGATCGAGAGCTTTTCCACAAATTTCGATTTTCACTTTGATAATAAGTGGACGTTGCTCATGCGGAAATAGCTTTTACGGAGAACTTTCATTGAGCGTATTGAACGAATTTTTATTTTATTTTCACGTTGGTATTAAGTTGTGGCTTACTTACTGCGTGGGTATACCATATTATTTATTGTATAACATTTGAAGAGTTTAGTCCTAGGTTGTGCGTAACTTCATCGACGTCAGTAAAGATATTTCACATGTTAAGAATTGGTATTTAGAGTTCGATCAATAAAAATGACATACATACTTATAATCACGACTATTATCCCCGAAGGGTTAGTCAGAGACTAGGCAATGAGGACCGCAAAAGCAGTCCTCTGCCATAGTTCATTCACCAATAACGACTGCACATGTGCTCAGCGTGACAGGTGGTGAGCCCATCGCCGCTCTATGCTGTTGGAAGCATGTGCAGTATTTAGTCCGTTAGTCGCCTTTTACGACACCCAAGGGAAGAGAGGGGTGGTAGTATTCTTGCACCGCTACGCGACAAAATAAAAACTAGACGCACAATTAATGCCCTCTAGCGAGATGTTTTTTTTCTCTTAAATAATGGCTTCGTGCGATCAGCACAATTAGCCAGTGTCAAGTTTTTAATAGTAATTATTATTTTCTTTACATTAAGTGGATGATAATGAGTGATAATGAACGTTTAATGGTAAATTATTTTCCCCCAAACCCCTCGAGACTCAATAAGCTGTGGGGACTTTATTGAGGTCTTACACGGACTTCTTGAGAGAATTTGAAAAGTGATGTTGGACTGTTTTGTTTTATTTGCTAACACTCAAGCACGTTCACGAACACTTAACAGTAAATAATCCACTATTATTTCACATTAATATTCGACAAAACACAAATTATATAAAATTTTACAAAACTGCAGACATGACGCTTCACTTTCCCGCCAATAAGTCTAGCGAGATGTTTAGGTATGCGTTTCGTTTTCTTATTTTATTTTATTTAGGAAGGAGGCAAACGAGCAGGCTGGTAACCTGGGCCCCAAGTCTGCTTCTGTCTGCGTCACATTTGGTATTCTTAAATGAGTAAGAGAATACCAAATGTGTCAAACAATTACAATGCGATCCAATTGCGATTCAATTATGCCATTCGTAAATTAGCAGACTTGGGCCCCTGATGGAGAGCAATCATCGCCGCCCATAAACAAGAGGAGTCGCAGATGCGTTGCCGACCTTTAACCCGGCGAGAGTGTGACAGGGCATGTCATACCTACCATGTTACTTAATTGCGTGTATTTTTTGTTTAAAAGCTTCAAATTTGTTGTTGCTCTGAGTAGCTGAAGTTAGAGGGATGCGAGAGGGAATAGTGGCGTGACCTCAGTGTCGCGGCATCCTGCGCTCTAGTTATAAGCTTGCAGACTGCGTTCGGGTATGTGATAGCCTGCCACATCGCCGAAGTATATTATATTTGTGACAAAACTATTGATTTTTCTGCTATTTTAACTTACTTTCTTTGTTGCCTTGTAGTATGTATATTATATTTTAATAGTAGTAGTTACAATATTATGACCCTTTATTATGGGATGAATTAAATGCAAATATTATTTTTCGTGAAAATCAGGGCAAAGACACCAAACGAACCGATTTTATCTGTAACTTAGGCTTGGCTTTAGATTACGAACAACTGTAGTTGTGAAAATACCAAAAATATATATAAAAATGAATTGAGAATATTACTTTTTTTTGCAATAACTGTACTGATTTGAACTCAAGTTCCTAAAGTGTTCCTTATATTTTTTGATATATTTTTTAGTTTATACTTATTTCATGTCCTATTTATATCTTTTATTTTTTTTTCATAAACTTGTTTTATTTAGCTCCCGTGTAGTATTTTTTGAGAATGTGAAATCTTTCATCGAAAAACAGTAAGTTGTTTACATTTAAGTAAATTATGAAAATTGTTAAAGTGGCGTAAATATTTTACTTATATTACTTATTAATAATATAGACCTATTATAATAACAAATACCTACATTATGCTTTTTCTTACGAATAATTTTTTACAGCCCATTTTGTAAACGGGTATGTCATACCCTGCCACATTGCCCTGCCATATATAAATACCTTACAGACTAACATACATACAATTATAAAATCAATTTTGTTAGTAAATATAAGTAGGTACTTAAACTATCAATCAATCAATCAATCATCAGCCTATAAATGTCCCACTGCTGGGCACAGGCCTCCCACGTGAGCAATAGCACGTGGGGATAATGACTTAAACTATGTTAGTAGTTAATATTAGGTCATTTTCTGTGTCGTATCGGTGGCGCCTATACGTATTTTTCCACGATATAAGTAGTATCGTTAACCCTAAAACAAACGCGGGTCCCTGGATGAGATATTAAGAAAATGACATTGGATTCCGGGTAGATTTCATTTTTGGCAATGAAAATATAAAAAAAATTAAGGGATGAGGGGTTTTTTTGGTTGTAAATAATTTACCATTGTCTGTTTAGAACTACAACATTCCAGATGTAAGTGGTAAATTATTACCATTGTCTCTGTGTAAGCCATATAAGACCATTTGTAAATTGTACTATTATTTATACATTTTGGTTAGGTCAAATAAATGTTTTCCTTTGAGACATCTACATTAATAAAAATAAATTAACTAATAAATACATTAATAGCCAGAGTTTGTACGGCATCACTTCAGAACGGCTATTGGTTTCTTCTTTTTTTTGTTTGTAATTATTATTATTATTGAAATTTTGCATTCACATTGCTATATAGATATAGGATAAAATGTTTAATAGAAAAAAAACAACCAGTCTCAGGAAAGCTCGAATGGGAATCGAACCCATGACCTTTGGATTGCCGATTCACTGCTCTAACCGCTAAGCTAACGAGACCCCAGAAGATTCGTAAATTTTTTTCTAGTAATAGTAGTCTAGGACCGGCAATCCAAAGGCCAAGGCGAATGCCATTCGAGCTTCCTGAGACTGGTTGATTTTTTTCTAGTAAACATTTTATTTGTAATTATTGCCAGGACGAGTTTGTTTGAAAGACTTTTTTAGAAATTCGTCACATGTCACGGGTTGCACGCGGACGCAGTCGCGGGCGGGTAGCTAGCTTATTATATATATTTTTTTATATTTATTTTTTATTTTTATGTCTTGTAGTTGTTTTGTTTTTATTATTGTAATGGAAAGTGCCCTTCTATGATAGGGAGGGCATTTTTCAAATCTAATTGACGCTGTAAAAGAAAGGGAGAAAAGAAATGCCCTTGCTGAGTTTCTTGCCGGTTCTTCTCAGTACAAGGCTCCCGTCCCAAAGTTAGACTTACGAACCGATGGCGTAATGACATTCATAAGTGCTGTAACCTAAACATGGCCTAACCTGAATAAATGATATTGAATCTTGAATCATGAATCTATTATTGTACAGAAATATCAATACTCCTATACAGATTTGTAAGGTTTCATTTGTAACTTCAGCGCGATACGATAAGACTTAATAAACGTTTCCATGTGTGAACGTGTTATTTTCCTTTTATATAATCTGGGACTGGATCGTTGGCGATAAAGTTGAGAATATGCTGTTTTTATCGCGGCTAGGGACCTTTCATGTTGCTATGTCTGAGTTCGAAGCCCTTTATTAAGACTAGGAATATATGATTTTCGCATATTGAGAAATAAAAAGTATATACCTACGGTACTCATAGTAAACTAAACTTTTGGACCACAGTCCTCGATAGCTTGCTCTATACTCCAATGGCGTTGGTTGACAACTCAGTGATCAGTCGAAAACCCACGCATGACAGGTGGTGAGCCCATCGCCGCTCCATACTGTTGGATGTATGTGCAGTCTTTAGTCCGTTAGTCGTCTTTTACGACACTCAAGGGAAGAGAGTCGAATTCTTTTAGTAAACCGCTGTATCACACGGTTCAACCCAAAATTAGATATACATCAATGCTATTATGGTTCAGTAGGTAAT